>JAHREE010000143.1:1399217-1431140 GCA_033628505.1 Tringa tobata
AGTATGAGCAGGCCACTGAGGGTAAGAAAGTCCCCTAATCCAAACTAACATCGAACACAGAGTACTGGAACCAAGTCAGATACCTTTAGCTAATTAGAGCTGTCATGTGGATAGGCTTTGTAAAGGGTACAAGGAACTCCAGCATCTTGTCTTCTCTTATTTTCTGCAGCTGTCCTCACCACCATTTCTTTTGAGATAAATACAAGCAAATATATGTGCATGTTATTTTATATAACTCAGGATTTACCTGCTATTTAGATGCTATATATAAGCACGAGGAGAATTTCCTAGCAGAAGATTTAAGACGACAACTGAAAAGCTACTTCTAGGAGAAATGCATATTTTCAGAGATGTGAAAGTGCTATCCACTGAGAAGCAAAGCTCTAAGCAATCTATGTCATTTTCTCGCAGACCCCTTTCCTATTGTACTCCCTTCTCTGCCTTTACTGATGCTGCTGCACTATAAAAACCAGTGCTCTAGGGTAGACCTTGGAGCTGCAGTTTCTACCAACCTCTTCCTTCCTAATTCTCAGTAGCAGAAGCTACTGCAAGGTTACTTTGCAATCAAGTAAAGAAGTTTGTACAATGCCCCAACTCTGCAGCTTTCAACTGTTCCTTATTTTTCCAGATTAGTGCCTTAATTAAATCCAAATGTTTTTCATTTTCTCCCTTATGATCCCTACTCTGAAACTTGATGCTGGCCATGGATGCTGTCCTCTTGCGACCTTTTCTCTTCCTGTTCCTGCTGCTGACTGGCTTTTAAATTGTGAGCAATAGTAAAAGGGTGACGGCTGCACACTTTCTCAGTCTCCACACACACTTGGGGGGTGTTTGCTATGTTACTGAAGTCCAAACCAGTCAGGAATCTACTTTGGGGTTTTTTCCCCCCATCTCTACAAAGCAGAAGTGAAGAGATTTTTAGCTGGTGGATAAAGCAGTGCATACCATCCACCTGAGTCACTCTCAGTATAAACTCTTGATACAGTGGAGCAATAATTTATCATATCACTTAAAATGTATAAATCAGGTTTCTTAAGACTGGCCATTGATTTCAAGGTGGTTATTTTTAGGCACCTATCTTGCAAGTTGGGCCAGCAATTTCACAGAAATTATTTTAGCAAATCACATGGGTGCCCATAAGGGCAGGAAGAAACCTCAAAATGTTCAACCCAGAGGAAAGATTTCAGTAAAACAGAACAGCAGAAGTTCTAACTGACTCATTTCAAAGTTAACGTGTAACAATGAAGGGCAAACTTGGCCAATAGAGTAAGTCAGCAGAGCCACACAGAAGACAAAAGAGAAAAATTAAATCAGCTAAGAATCTGGCCTAAGAACTTTAGGAAAGAAAAACTAAAGGACATAAAAAAGGGCTTGGTGCTTTTCTTATGGCGTGAGTAGCCCCAGTTACTGGAACTACACTGATGTAAAATTGGTTTATGTAGCAGAAAAATCAAATCATATGTCAATTGGAATTGCTTGACTGATGGTAAACATAAAAATTAAGCATGAAAACCGTGGTCAGTGGAGAAACTGTTACAATGTGAAAAAGATGGCAGTAGCATTGTGAAGAACATTTGCATGACATTAGATATTTTTTGTATCTGCAGAAAATAAAAGAGAGCACTTGTAACACTTTTATAAACATTTTATCTTAATATAGACAAACAGCATGTTCTGCCTCTCAAAACTTTGTATCACAAACCTTATTTCTCTATATGAGGTGTAATAGGATTTGTAGAAATCATGCAGATGTGTCCATAACAATTGCAAGTACCAGAAGATGAATGACATACAAGAAAGGTAATTGTTTATTTTTTTTCCAAGTAGGGTTTGTTGGTTGTTCCCCTCAGGGAGACAGATGTGCAGACAGTACGTGCTGAGTGAAATGAGTACCCCTTCCTTTTTGACACCTTTGAAATTATTAGAATTAAATCTATACTTTGCTAAGTGAAATGTTTCAATTTAATCAAACTGTGCTGTCATGACTATACTCACGTTAAGAGTTTAAGAGCCCTACTTTGCCCTCAGCTAATCCCTCACATATGAGATTTTCATGGTTAAATTGTCTCCTGTGTAAGTAATCAAGTACATATGAACTCTGCTGCTAGGGAAATTGAGCACAAGTCAAAACCCCTAAGAATGAATTGCCAAAAAGAGTGGGGTTAAGTAAAATAGGAGGGGGTGGCCTCAGTCACCAGGTCCTCCTGATTCTTTCTTATTTTGCAACTTGCTCCAGTGAAAATCTTAAATATTAACAAAGTCAGCCCCTGTACCATGAATTAATATTCATGTGTTCCCATCACCACCATTCATTCTTCTAGTCATTCTCCTATTTATATTTTGACAAACAAACACCCATCACCTTAAGATTTTGAATGTTCTTACCATTAATCTAGTCTCAAAATACTCTTTTTTTTTTCAAGTACCTGTTCAATATCATCTATCTAGGAATGATATCATGGATAAGGATAGAAACAGCAATCCAGTTCCCCCCTCCTAATTTTATTTACCAGTTAGAATAAGTTTGACCATATAAAAGGAGTTATATAGTCTCAACTGATGCTAAGAATTAGTGACCCTCAAAACAGTCTATGGAGCTGTATTCTATGCAGAACACATAGGGAAAATAATGCTGATCCATGGAATAAGCTGTAAGACCTGAAGGACAGCACCAGTATGTAAGAGTATGTAAGAGCAAACTGCTCCCAGCAGGAATGAAAAGGCCAATAGCAGAACTTTCAGTTCAGAGGAATTTTTTTGCAGGACCGCTGGAAAGTGTTGCTATCAAAAATGCAGGGACTATAAACATGAAAGCAAGTGGGGACTATAAACATGAAAGCAAGTGGGACAGTTTCATACTTTGATGATAGAGGTATACTAGCCAAAGCAGGACCATCACAAATATTAACACTAAAATATCCACAGAAAGGAAATAATAAACAAGATTTAGGTCTCTATGTAATGAACTCTGCCCAAAGAGACCACACAAACAAACTGCAAAATTGAATAATAAATGGAGTACAGTTCCATACATCTGAATACATGGCTAGAAAGACAGTCAAGAGATCATACAACCCACCACTTTAACCACAAATAGGAAAAACTATTTCCAGATGAATTTTTGACATTTCTTTCTTGCTTGTTCCTGAAAACTTCCAGTGATAGAAATTCTGTAATTTTCCTACTCAGAAAAATCAAGTTCTCTACTACTTTACCACTAGAAAGTATTACCTAATGCTGAAATTAAAAAATTTGCTATAATCTAAATTTATGGTTTTGCAAAAAAAAAATAAATTATTTTTTTATGGAACCTTTTATCTATTTGAGAATAGTTATCACATTGTCACAGTTTGGGCCAGGTTGGCCAATAACAAGACAACAGATGTTCTTCCCCACCTCTCACTCCAAGGAGAGGAAGAAGAAAGAGAGATTTATGAGTTTAGGAAAAAAATTAAACTACTTTAATGAAATACTAATAATAAAATAAAAAAGAAAACAATGAAATAGATACAATATATACAAAACCATATCAAGTTCCCAGGGAGATGTCACTGGCAGGCATTGGGGAAGTTCCAGACTGGACTCATGATGAATGGGAGCTGGATTCCAGGATCAGAGACAGACAAACTGACAGAGACACCCTCAGACACCAGTCACCAAAGAAAAAGATCCATTAACAAAGAGAACCTTTGATCCCTCAGCTTTTATACTGAGCATGGCAGAGGAGATGGAATACCCTATTGGTCAGTTTGTGTTCACCTGATGTGCCCCATCCTTCCCACAGGTGTGACCCCTCCATGGTGTGAACAGCCCAGTCAGCTGACCCTGGTTGCCACGGCAACGAGTATAAAATAAAGTTTCTGTCCCTGAACAGAAATTTGGCTCTGCTCCACCCCAAAGCAGGGCATGTGTGTAGCTCCTTTCCCTCTGTCTTCCCTCTGTGTTGTTTAGGCTGTGCTTTCCTCCCAAGTCATGTTTCCTGCTGCTAATCATCCCTGTTGGCCTCCATTGGATTGTTCTGAACTAATTTCCACGCTTTTTGATGGGCATTGGTTAAAACTGAGTATGGTGCTCCAGCTGATGGCCTAGCAATGCTCACTAGAACAGGTGAAAGCCTTCCTGGGCCTTCTAACTTATACTCCTGCTTCCACAGTCCAGTATTGAGTCTGCCTTTTTCAAACAGCATGACTGTGTTGAGTCCTGCTCAGTCATGACCCACTGCAACTCCGGACTTCTTTTTGAAGAGCCGACAGGTAGCCAGGTGCCCTGCAACCCATATTGGTTCAGGTGATCATTCTTGCACAGGTGTAGCGCTTTAAACTTGTCCTTCTTCATTTTCATTCTGTTTTTTGCAGGTTATTTCTTCAATAAATTTCTTCAAGGTGATTTTGAATTCTAATCCCGTTGTGCAGTCCATCTTCAGTCCCTCCAGCTACATGTCATCTGCACACTTATTAGATGTATTGCATTATTCAGGTCCTCGGGAAAGACATCAAGCAGAAAATGAGCCAGAACAGATTCCTGTGGAAGTCCTCCAGAAATATATCCGTACTGTGACAGAGGACTACTGGTAGATACTTTTTTTCTGAATACTGTTTTCTAACCAAGGTTTTGTGCCATCCACAGGTGGAGTTTGTCAAGCAGGTGCAATTGAGCTGAAAGCACCTAACCTTGTCTAAGAATTCCTTAATCTATTCCCTGTTCTAAGCCCTGCAATCATCGGTCTTAATTGTGCTAGACAGCTGGTTAGAGGTGACCATTTGAGTTGAAAACTGATGCAAAATGATCTACTTCAGCCTGCTTGGCTTTATGGCTTTCCTTCATTTTTAAGTAGAAACAATCACTTTCCTCGGATTCACCCTCATTACTGCTGAACTTGTTGGCCTTATGTCTCTTGCTCTTTGCATCTAATTTTGGATCAGAAAAAAACAGAATCAGAAGAGACAAAACACAGATTTTGGTCCTACTTGATCAGGTACATTTTTCAGGGCCCTGAGTAATATGACTTGGTTTCATTCTACTTCCTTTGGGCGTATATTATGAATGATCATAGCTTAACCAGTTTGGTCTCTTTTTACACTGTCTATAGTTTCTCTGATATGGGATAATCTATACTACTGTCCTTAGAAACAGTTCTTCGAGGAATTTACAGCTGTCTTTAATCCTTATGTTCACTTAGCTACCAGCTATCTAGTAGTTTATTGAAGTCTCTGCACTTCTAGTCCATCACCTTTTTTTGCTCTTCTTCATTTCCTTTCCAAGAGTCATATACCCTGTGACTCCAAGGTTGCTCTTACACCTGTTATCTTTCACCTTCATGCTTTTGCATAACTGCTTATCATCACACCTGGAAAAGTCTGCTTTCTGACTCCTTCCTCCACTTTTTTGAACAACATCGCCAGTAATTCCAGGAACTCACTGGACATTGGTGTTTTGTTGCATTCTTTCACCTGGATTGTTGAAGTCCTTCATTAATATAAAATCCTGTCCTTTGGCTGATTCTGCTTTTTGGACACAAAAGGCCCCCGGTCTTCCCTGTTTGATATTTTGCAATCCCCATAACCAGAGCCCTCATATTCTTTTCACCTTTTACCTTCTCAGAGACTGTAGCTTCCTCCACGTTCTGGATCTCCCAGCACACATGTGTACCCTTGAATGCAGAGCAGTATATCTCATTCTGTCTAATCTTGCCTGTCCTTCCTGAGCAACTAATGCTTTGTTTATTAATATTCTAGTCATGCCACCACCTCAGCACAATTTGTGAGTATACCAGTGAAAGCAGTACCCATTAATGGGTTAAAAAAAATCTTAGTGCCATTAAGAAGATGCGTTTGTTAGAAAGTCCAAGGACTTAAAAATCTGAAAAATAATTAGGGGAAGACTTCTGGGGAAAAAGGAAACTCTCAGAAGCACAGGACAGAGCAAAAAGAGTGCAGCATGACAACAGTTCATACCACTCACCTTGAGGCAGGAGCTAAAATGGGACTGGATAAGTGCTCTGAGAGATCTGAGAAACCAGGAGTGGCTGTGATTATTGGACACTGCTGCAGGGAAAGACAGAAGCATTCACTTATATAGAGAGAACCAAAAAAATTGAAATAAGTATGTTAAAAAAGGAATATTTTCCACTACCTACAAGGAGAGAAATCTTTGGAGACGTGGCTTGTGCCAAATATTTTCCTATGCTTGATGCATCAGCAGGATTCTGGCAGGTGTCCTTAGGAAAACAGAGCACATGTTTGTGCACATTCTGCACCTCCTCTGGGAGACACTGTTTCTGCAGATGGCTGATTGGGTTGTGTTTGGCACCCACAGTATTTCATAGGACAACACAGAAAAAAAGCAATGATGGTGGTGAGGGTACGAAAGTAATAGATGATATTTTTACCTGTGGAAAACAGTAGAAGAGCATGACCAGAAGTTCTGAGCACCCAGAGCTTTACCGAAATACCAACAGTAAATACCATTTAGCAGAAATAACACATCTGGGAAAAATGTTAGGTGAGATGCAGACAGGCCACTATGAGGCCATCCCTGACAGATTTGCTTCAGCAGACAAGAAGGGTACAGAGTGCATTCCCCAGCTGCCCCTGGCAGGCAGGGGAAGCACTGGCTGCTCAAGCTGTCCAACCCCAGACACGCGAGGTGCCCCTCGGCAGAGATGTCCTGTGACTGTGGCACATGGGGGGCAGACCGTGGTGGCTTCTCAGCAGTTGTGGCAGCTTGCAGAGCAGTGGTTTGGTTGGAGCCAGAGACTAGCAACTGGCACATAACAGTATGAATAGAAATGATGTCACTGCACTCAGACAGAGAAGGAGGCTTCAGCCTGAAATTGTGGGTAAAAAATAACGATGTTCTGTAGAAAGCTGAGGCTGTGTTTGCTGACCATAAACCATTATCTAGAAGGACTTTAGTAAACTTCCTATAAGGATTTTAAACTTATTTTTACAGCTACAGATATCTGATTTAAAATCAAATGCAAAGCTGGGAAAGATTTATAGCTGCAAATACACGTTCTATACCACAAAAATGCAGAGAGCAAATCCAGAAGTAAATTTCTCCTGGGTAAGTCTGATAAAACAAAACAGTGCAGCCTTGGGCAAAATGATTGCCAGATCCTCAAGTACATATTAGGCAGAGCACCACTATACTTTTTTTACACCCTTCTCTAAGTAATCACAACTGATCGTTGTTGGTGACAAGGTATTTGGCTAGGTATTTGGCTGGTCTGGCAGCTATTTTGTTCCTCTGAACTACTCATGAGAACAGGGTGTACAGAAAGTAGTGCCATTCATGAGCAGTGGTGCAGCTGGTCCAGCCTTTTTCCTTGCCCTACAAAGATGGAGTTCTCATTGTCTGGAAGTATTTCGTTTAAAAGCACCGGGTAGCGATTCCAAAGGCACCACAAAAAATGTGCTTAAAAGGATACGTGAAAGTCAACCAAGGGACTGAAAAATCTAAGAGAAGGGCCAGGGATGTTTTATATTGGCCTTAAATAAACAGTGCCATTGTGGGAAGTTAAATATGGTAGCATCTGCCAAAAATACTATTCAAGCAAAAGAGCCTATGTTGGTAGCAAAAGAAATATCACCCCCTCTCTCTTCCCCTGGCATGAAGCAGGCGTAGGCTTGTTTATGTTGGCTATATAAACTTTGTTGCTCCAAGAGAATTATTCTCAATTCCTGAAATAGCCTCATTTGAAGATATTAGAATAAAAAAGACGTTATCATGTACCAACTTAGTTTCACTGCAGCTGAGTTTTCTCCATTATTGGGCGTTATGCTTCAGCTGACAGAGGGATTTGGATGTGTGACTGACACAGAACTAGCACTGAATCACTTGTATTTTTCAAAAAAGTCTCCTACAGGCAGCGACCCCAGGAGGGTGAGAAATTTGAGATCCCAGAACGTAGTATAAGCAAAACAAAAAGGTTTACAACCAACCTGAGAATATGAGACCTGTGGAACACGATTTGTCCCTCAACTGAGTAAACACAGTAGCTGCATTTTACAGCTCTGAATTCAAGAGGTCATTCCTGCCTGAAAAAGTACCAGCATGTGCTTAATGTCCATTGAAAATCCCTGTAATCTGAGCCTTAGCCAGTCCAATAGGCAGGTCACAGAGCAAAAATATCTTCAAAACACACAGAGATATTTACATGTAGAAGGACAACCCTCGTGTCTAGAGAACCACAAAGGGCAGAAGAGGTACAAAGACTTTGCCTAATGCTACTGCCTCTGAACAATGACTGGGGATCTGCTTCTTGCATAAAGCAAAATTGCACAAACCACAATTTCTTCTCTCTGGAAACTAACAGGGCAGTTGAGCTTGCCTCCTGCGTGCAGCCGAGTTAGCTATTTTCTGCAAGGAGAACATTACATTTAATCCAGCGGGGAGGTCCCCACTCGGGTCTCTTCCGAATGTTGCCTTCAGCTTAATGTTTAATGATTCAAGCCGCACTCATACCTTTATGAATATAATATAAAAGGGCTGGAAAAAGAACTATTTGCCTCTAAGATTCATTACCATCAGATAAAACTATGATATTTATGAGCTGTATGATACTAAAGAAAATTATTCTACTGGGGCATAGCTCAGTGCTGGCCGGAATCATGAAAGAGACTCTTAATTTCTGGAACTGCTCAATAAGAATGAAGGAATTTCTTATTTTAGTATCATAATAAACAATATCTATATTTAAATTTTATTCCATAGAAGACCATATACGAACATTCAATCAATAAAAAATTTTGTTTTGTGGGGTTTTTTTTCCCCAAGGATTTTATTTGAGTCACACCTTGGAAATGAACAATGAGAACATAAAATTTAAACTTTTACATTAAGTTACTTGAGAGCTGAGTAGACTGAATGCACATGGAGAAAAATGCAAAGGATCTTCTTTTCTCCACTTAATCACGCAGGTTACATTTTACTATTGTTCTGACTTGGAGATATGCAGGAAGCAAACTGTATTATAGCATGAAATAATTTCAGTTGCCATCCTTTATGCTTTCAAATGGAAGATGTTGTGAAAATGCCACAGACTGAGTTTTTTAGTCATGTAAATATGTATCGTTAAGTTTCAAGTGTTTATCATGCCAGGAGAGCATAAAGAATTGAGTTTGACAGTTAATTTCTAATCACCTCCTTTATCATCCATTGCAGTGCAGTAATAAATCCTGCTTCACCTCTCCCATGGACTCTTTTCATTCTGGTCACTGCGTTTCGATGGCAGTTGTTTTCATACCTCAACTTCCTTTTCTAGGCTCTAATCTGTGCTTCAGGATCCATCATCAGAACTGCACTGACTTGCAAAGCCCACAAGCACCTACCATTTAGAAATATTATATTAAAGAAGGGAAGGAGGCTTATAATTGGATTTTTCTCAATGTGTTTTGTAGACTTGGTGATGTATATACTTTTAGCATGTCATCATCTGGCATGATTCACATGAGAAAATGGTCAGCAACTAATAAAATAAGTTGGCAAAACCTTATCTGGAACACTGTGTCCAGCAACAGCCCCCTGGGCCAAAGATGACCTGGGAACAAGGGCAGAAATAGGTGCTGTGGTGATAGGGAATGGCAAGCCTGCTTTGCATAAGGAGGCCAGAAAAGCTTGACTTGTTTAGTGTAGCAAAACAAAAGCTGATATGGAATGTCATTGCTCTCTATAAATACACCAGGAGGTTAAACATCAAGGAAGGAAAAGATCTTTTGAAGATAAAGTACAGTGTTGGCACAAGAACAAATGGGCATAAACTGCCCGTGAATGCATTTTAACTGGAAACTGAAAGACGTTATCTAGTCAGTTGAGCAATCAACGCTGGAGAGAGCAGACTTCCAACTCAAGCAGAGGGGCACAAGAGGGGTTGTAAGATGGAGTGCGAACAGCTGATGAAAGGCATTGTGTGATGTGGCCTGGGGCTAGCGGGGGACGGGGCTCAGAGACACAGGGGGTCCCTTCCAGCCCTCTGTTCCTTTGTTTTAATTTTCCTCAAAGGTATTTGGAGATTCTGCATGGTGATGTCTCACAGCTGGTAAAGGATATGGCTCAGAGAAGAAAAAGAAATAAGCAACGTGTCTTAGTTCACCAGATGTATGTTATTACTTTATTCCCAATTCACAGGAAATGAACAATCATTTAGTACTGACAGGTACATACTGGAACTTACTATCTTTCTTTTAAACCTTAAAATAATGTACTACAGAAGTTTAGCATTAACCTTAAAGTAGACTTTGCATTTTTTGCCAAGGTTACTGTGATATCTTGTGAAACCTTTTGAGGAAAACAAAAGGAGGCAGAAACTATATGAATTGCTGCCAGCATGGCTGAAATGTTAGCAAGGTTAAAAAAAGCCATCATCCAAAACTCTTCTGCTCATAGAGATACCTTAGTGAAAGGTCTCTTGGGAGCTGCAGAAGGTTAGGTATGTCTGACTTTAATTGGGGTGTAACCCAAATTACCTTCTTAATAGACAATTAGACTTAACACAAAAGTAATGGTAAAAGCAGCAAGTGTCTCACCGTATCAAAGGACTACAGTTTGTTAACTGCATGAAATGGGGTGGGTTACAGCTATATAAGGGTAGGTCATTACAGGGCTGAGACAAGGTCAATGTGTTTTGTGCTTGTTTACCAGGATGATTCAGTTTGACTTTTTACATAACTTTTTAATGTTCACCTCTGAAGAGGTGAAGGTTAGGTATGATATCAACTAAAGGAAAAGTCAGACCAATACTTTCTAATGTTGCTAGAGAGTTCGGCATGCCTTTCTTTAAAAACAGGGAAGGCTGGGCTCCCAAAAGTGGGCCAGTATCCAGCTCCATCAGCAGCCAGTTTGTCTAAAGGAGGAATCTGAAAAGCATCTGAAACCCAGCAGCTGCTGCTCAGAGTGCCACCACCCCACTTGCTCCTTTTCTGCTGAGCAAGTAAATACCAGAAGTGACATTAGAAAGTCTTGGTTTCCCCACCCAGCTCTTGAATGGGCAGGTCAGGATGGTTTCTAAATAGCGGATAGAAAGAACCATCCAGGTTGGAAAGGTCTTCTGGAGATCACCTTGCCCAATGTGCTCGTCAAAGCAGGGTTAACTTGTCTAGCTGAGTTTTGAGTAGCTCCAAAGACAGAGTTATCACAACCTCACTGGGCAACCTGGCCATTGTTCAACTATTGTTCAACTTACTGGGATTTTTTCTGCCCTGTGTCCAATGGGAATTCCCATTCTGTTGTTTGTCTTACCTCTTATCTTTGTGCTATGCAGCTTGAGGAAGAGTCACTCCCATCTTCTCTACAACCACCTCTTAGGTAACTGAAGACAACAGTAAGATTTGTCCTTATTCTGCTGTTCCCTAGACTCAGAAAAGCCAGTTCTGTCAATCTCATTTTATATGCCTTGTGCTCCAGCCCCTTGAACATCTTGGTGGCCTTCTTCTGGACTCTCTACCATTTATCAATGTCTCTGTTGTACCAGGGGACCCCAAACTGGACACATTATTTCATACAAGGTCTCATGAGTGTCAAGGGGAGAAGCATAGTCACTTGCTTTGACCTGCTGGCTTTACTCTTCCTGATACAGCCCAGAATGCAGATGGACTTTTGTTGCTACAGGGCACACTACTGACATGTTCAACATGTTTTAAACCAGGACTGCCAGCTCCTTTCCCAGCGAGCCACCACCAAGCCAGCTGACTCAGGCCTGGGCTGCTGGATGGGGTTAATTCAGCCCTGGTGCAAGACTTGCCATTCCCTTTGTTGAACTTCAAGGATTTCCTCGTGACCCATTTCTCCAGCTTGTCAAGGTCGTTCTGCCTTCCAGCAAGTTGACCACCCTCCCCAGTTTGATATCTTCTGCAGATTTGCCGTGAGTGCATTATGGATTATTGTCCAAGTAACTAAGGAAAGCGTTAAACAGTATCAGTCCCACTGTTAAATCCAGAAAATCACTCTGGTTACCAGTTAGACTGCAGAACATTGGCCGCTATCCTTTGAGCCTGATGACTCAGCCAGTTTATCACACATCTTCAAGTCCAGCCATCCAGTCCTGAGTTTGTCTACAAGGATGCTATGGGAAATAATCTTCAAATTCTTCCTAAAATCAAGGTAAATGCCATCCATTGTACTCCCCTGCTGTACAGAGCCAGTCAACTTATTGCAGAAGGCAACCAGGCTGGCTCAGCACAATTTTCCCTTAAACAATATAATTTCTTTGTAATTCTGAATTTCATATTTAAGTTATGAGATTACCACCTTTTCCAAGATCCTCCCTCCAACATTATCTCACTATATATCAATTCCAGTATATCACTAACATGACCATTTTCATTCTTGAGGCTGAATCATCTACCCAAGACTTTCAGATCTCTTTCACCAAGTGTCCTGGATTGAGATAGAGTAAAACCAATTTTCTTTTCAGTAATTCTACTTTTCAGTGAAGTCTCTTCTAGATGACTGCACTCTCTGAAATTAACGGTATGTTTTAGGATTGCTATGCAGACAAGCTCTTACTCATATTTATTCCTATAACAACCAAGGTCAGCTAACTTTTTTATGTTCCAAGTTGAAGGGCAAGAGGCAGAAGAGTGTAAAGGGGTCAAACCTGTGGGGAGGAGCGGACAGGATAGGTGACCCAAAACTGACCAACAGGGTATTCCATCCCATCTCCCCCATGCTCAGTATAAAGCTGAGGGATCAAAGGGGTTAACTCTCTTCTTCAATAGCCAGCATCCAAGGAGGACTCTGTCCATTCTTCTGCCTTTGATCCCATGTGTTTCTGAATCCATTTTTAAGTCCAGTTCCTGTCTGATACTGAGTCCAGTCCAAATGCTGGCCGGTAACATGATCATCATCCTGGGAGCTCAATATTGGTTTTGTATATATTTGTATATATTTCATTATTTTCTTATTAATATTATTTTTTTATTGTTAATATTTCATTAAAGCTGTTCCAGATTTTTTTTTCAACCCGTAAGTCTCTTTCTCTCCCTTATTCTCTCTCCCTTTCCCTTCTGGGAAAGGAGACAGGTTAAGAAAAAATCCGTCACTCTTTTAGTGGCCAGCCCAGCCTGAACCCTGACACCAAGACTTGGAAGCTGTCCTGACAATCATCCTGATCTTACTTGGCTCATGAATCCATGCAAACACCTTGAAAAAGAAGGCTAAGCAGAGGCCCCAGCCCTTCCTTTATTAATTCACTTAGGCAAGCCAAATTTAAAAGATACAGGTAGGAAAGCTAAATTCACTTTTCACTTTCCATCTTTGTATTTTTCCCCTGTGTGTACTTACATTTGTTTCACTAGAATCTATAAAGTCTTTTTTCCTCTTTTTATGTTGTGCTAGGAAGGATATAAATGGACTAGCACCCTTTTTTAAGCTTACGCACATTCTCATTTTCTTTTCAGGATTTTTTAATGGATATTCACGTGGCTTTGACCAAACTGAAGTCTTGCAAGTAACTGTAAGGCTGAACTACCTGCAGGTAATTTTTAGTACCCTCAGAGGAATGCAGTTAACTTCAACTCATCTCCAGTCTGAGTTGGTGCTTTTTGAAGTAGGTCTTCATGGGGTGAACAGGAAGACTATGAGGGTTTTATTATAGTTGGCTTCCTTTACTGCATTAGCGTTTATATTTTCCCAGTAGAAATCCCCAAATTGAAAATATAGAGGTGTCACCTAGCACCACTTTAGTTAAGGTTGTGTCAACATTTCCTATAAACGTTGTTTTTCTAGGGTTTATAACTAGACCGTAAAAATGTGCTCGGCACAGAAACTTGGCATAGAAGAGTTCAGCCTGGGAGAGAATTTTCACAATTAAAAAAATAAAAAGTCCGTTCAGCTGTTTTTAACTAATATCCATGTAATTAAATGGAAATTAGTTGATTTAGGGATGCATTTTTCTTCAGCATAATTCAAAGCAAGCTTTTATTTAAAAGAATAAATTCATCAAGAGATTATTCCATTAAAGTTGTCTTGTCGCACTTGGTAATTTTGCAAAAGTCAAAATTACTGAGGTATTGCACACTAGGAAATAGTGACTACATCTACAAATGCTAGTTTGTATAAAGCTCTTTGCTACACATAAGGAAATATTTCTAATAGGCGGGGCTAATAGTGCATAATATGAAGTTTGCCCAATATTTCCTATTATAAAACCACGTTTTGAGACTTTGTCAAATTTTAACCATTTAGACTGATATTTTATATTCCAGGTATATGCCTAAGGCTGAAATTTTGGAACTTTTTTTGTCAAAACAGTGTAGCGGGTTCCAGGAACAGGAACTGAGAAAACATTTTTGTTTTGTTCGTATTAAAAAAAAAGTGCTAAGAAACTGCTTTTCAGAAAGGTCTAACTTCTTAGGGGATTTTAGCAGTGACTCAAAATGCAAGTGGTCTTCTCTGTTGTGAAATGCCCGTTGCTGTTTTTATGGAAGTCTCTCATTTAGGAGCAGTTAGTAACTTTTGAAATAACACCTATGTTGCCCATGCTGATTCTTTATTTTAGGAACTTTTTTTTTTTATTTTAGGAACTAATATCTCCATCTCAGGGATGCTGGAGTGAAGCAGAGAAGATGCTATTTGTCCACACAGAGTAATTGCACATGTTCTGTCCCCTTGCAGCTCTTGCCAATACGTGCACCATCTTCACTCTGGGCTGAATGTCCTCCACCCAAAGTCAAAGAAAGCACATTTCTCCAGTAATAGTTGCTCCAGGTAAAAGTCAGGGATGGGAGCTCTCAGAAATGTCCTTGCCAGCACTGAGGCAGTGTAAACAAGGAATTCTTCAGAGCAACTGGAAAGGAGACAAAAACTCGACTAAAGGGAAAACACAAATACATGGTCAGACCAAGAAGTAGAAACTGGTTAGGAATGGGAATTCACTGACCAAAGATGGAGGGAGGCAACAGTGGCGGGATCTGGGCTGCTCAGTTAAGAAGATCAAGCATAGGAGCATAGGAGGTTCCACTCAAATATGAGAAAAAACCTCTTCACAGTGAGGGTGACAGAGCCCTGGAACAGGCTGCCCAGGGAGGTTGTGGAATCCTCTTCTTTGGAGATTTTCAAGACCCGCCTGGATGCAGTCCTGAGTAACATGCTCTAGCTCTGGGCAATCCTGCTTCAGCAGGGGAGTTGGACTAGATGATCTCTATGGTCCCTTCCAACTCTAAAATTTCAGTGAAGACTGAGGCTGAGGGCCAGGATCTGGGACTGTGGTCGATATTGTGAGAGAACTGGGCAAGAAACAAATATTCTTTCTTGAGAAGTCCTTTGTTCCCTCTGACATTTCCCTCATGCAACATTATTGTCATCTTCCCCAAGACTTGCCTTTCAGATGTCTAAACTGTCCCCAGCTCCGACTCAAAGGTGAAAGAGTCTGGAGAGAACCATGCTGATCCATGGTCCTGCATTTCGTTTGTGCCCTACCCATCTTATGAACTCTGCTCCACGTGCAGCATCCAAGGGCATGGTGCTGAGAGTAGAGATGACCATACCCCAAATGAGTTGACTTCACCCCAAACCTGGATGCACCGTGTTTAGTACATAGCATTTAGCAGGCAAGGTTTCCTTTGCTTTCCCTGAGAAGGGAGCAGATTCTACTGCCTGAAAGACTTCCCTTCCATTCTCTCTAACTGCTGCAATGTTAGACACTTCTTGAAAGAAGTGTCCTTAAAGAAATCTCTTAGCTCTGACCCTGGGTTGAGGGTTAGGGGAATTCAGATTCAGCTGGCATCCTTGACACATAGCTTGTATCTCCAACAGTCAGGTAAGGCCAAAGTTTTAGACACGCATCTGAATGTCAGACAATGAGTTGTATGGAGCCAAGCACTGCTCCAGACTCTAGCGAGTCCTGAATGGTAACTGGTAGAGGCTGTGTTGGTAATTCCAAGAACTCATCATCTGGATAGTTTTCTCCTTTTCTGTTGTAATACTTTAAAGACAGCAAAACTGCATTTTGGTGTACTGTTAGTGTCTGGTTGTTTTTTTTTTACATATGTAGTTGATGTGACTGAAGTAAAGATGGTCAGCCACCACTGGGGAAGAGCTGCTCCATGCAGCTGTGAAGAGGAGATCATGGTCTGAGTGGAAACAGCAGATGAGTGCACACAGAGCAGCCTCCTATAAAGTTCAAGGCAATCTATGGATATTCCTGGAGTCCTTGTTCAAGATGCAGAACCAAGACTTGGTGTCCTAAATGTCTTTCTTCTGAGCAAACAGCAGAACAATGGCAGAGTGAAAGATCTAAGAGAAACCCTCTTTGCTGTTGAGCTCTCCGAGTTGGAAATACTCTATATCCCAATTAAGTAGAGCCAGGCTGTTTGAACTGTTGTGTTTTAGTAAGCAAGCAGTATATCACAGCAACACCTGAGGGTGCTGCTTTGATCACAGCCTGTCAGCTTTTCCGCTGTGAACTTTGTTTATTAGAGGTTGGCTGCAAAAGATCTCCCTGTGCTGAAATTTCAGCACAAAGCCTGTGCCAGTTACCAGTTAAGAGAATCAGGAGGACAGAAGCTCACACAACAGTGTCATACTCCTATGTGGAATTTCCTTTTTAAATCAGAGGCTTTTTTTCTTGTCTGAAAAGTAAAGTTTTTATATCGTCTCCAAAGTGCCTTAATCCTTACTGCATTCTGAAGAAGAAAATCAAACATCTGAATTATTAAGAGAGGTGCTTGAATGGCTGAGAAACTTCTCATCAAATTTTCATCCATTCATTTTGTACAGTTTTCAGGATACAAACGGAGCATTCCTCAACCTGTCTTCCTGCCGGACTCCGAGGTGGTTAAACCACATCTAACCAGCATGAAAGACGGGGTGGGGGAGAGAAGAGAAAGGAAGTGTCACATCCTTCGTTGTGAATAGCTAACACGCTCGCAGCTGTGCTGAGCCCAACACGTGAACCCTTCGTCTGCCTGCTTTGGAGCAGGGGCCTGGGACGGGCTCCTTCTGCCACCTCCATGATCCGTGGGTCTCACTGCCCGCTCTCTCCCAGGCTCCCCTGCTGAAAACCTCTCCGCTTTGTGTGAGCTGATTAAATATTCAGAGGATGGGAGTGAAAAGGGCTCTGCGGCTTGGGGTGGGGGTGCTCATCCAGGAGGCCGGCTCCTAGTCTCCGCGCCAATGAATATTTAATTGCTTTGTACAAAGTGGAAGAGTTTCAAAAGGAATCCCTGAAATCTGTAGCCTGGAAGCTCAGATATTTAACCAAGGAGAGTCCTGGGTCGGAGCCCATTTTCAGCATTATGCAGAAGAAAGGATTTAGAAGTAAAACCCTGGGAAGTGCTTCGGCCGCTACGCTCTTCTGGACACGGCTTCAGGGTCGGTGTGTGAGAGCTGGCTAGGAACTGAGCTGAGCGGAAGGAGCGATGTATTTCCCACCCCAAATTAGCCACACAGAGCATATCCCATGGCTGGCACGGGCAGTGCCATGCCTGCGTCCCTGGCCACCGAGCACTGCCATCCCCTCCAGGTGCCGTGCCAGGGAAGCCAGGCACCCGCATTGCACCGGCTGGAACTTCACCACTGCAANCCCGTTGTCTAAAGTACCATAAAACAATATGAACAGAGACTGCAGGTGAGCAACAGGGGGAGGAAGAAAAAAAAATAAAAAGCAGCGGCATGGCCAGGCTGCGGGGAGGTTGGTTTGGAGGGGGGAAGCGGGGCCGGGGGGAACAAAGGAACAAAGAGGGGCGGCCGGCAGCCCCAGTGCCGCCCCACGCGCCGGCACCGCCGCCACCTCGGCCGAAGAGCTGGGCTGGCTGGGCTTCCTCGTCTCAAATCAGCTGAGAGCACCTGACATTAAAAATTAAATGTGACAATGGCTAATTGAGGTTTGCGGTATTAAACGATGTAGGGTTACGGCACTTTTTTTAAAGGATTTTCATTACAGTAACCGCTCCTCCTGCTCCTCTTCGGTCTCTGACAGCCTTCGCACTGCCTAAGTTCCTCTTCGAGTGTCAGTAATGCCTGCTTCATCCTGAATCCTAGGATGGAAGCCAGCAGCAAGAGCAACGCGGAGACTCTGCGAAGCTGCAGGAAGGGAGAATCCCCAGCTGATCCTCGAACTGACCCCTGGAGCCAGCAGGAATTCCTGCTCTGCCGCGGGCTTTCGGATGCCTCGGTCAGACTGCACGGACACTTTCTAGTCATGCTGACATCAGGAACATCCAGTTTAAGATATTTTGTTGTGATCACATGAGGTCAAAATTGCTGAAGACACAAAATGTAGTAGCAGTGACACTACAGATTTAGGTAGCTCTTCCCAGAGCCTTTAGGTAACTTTCTATATCTAGATTTAGATATAGATGACAAGTGATAGGTGATATTATACATCTATCAATTCATTTTAGCCCCCCTCTCAAATATGCCAACAATTCACTATAACATTCTCATTGGCTTTTATTACCATCAAAATAAAAATGAATAATTGTAAAAATACAAAATAAACCTTAATCTACCAGAAAATTGGTAATTAAAACTAACACGATTTCTGCGATAAACTTTTATTCACAACGATGTGATGTAAAGGCCTTTGTCAATATTGTCTTTGAATATTTTGGTTGATTTGGGTTAGCCAGACAGTTACAGCTACTTAAACATAGTTTTGTGTATTTAATTATATCATACATGATGTCATTTTTTACTACAGACGCCCTTGACATTTAATTTATTTCAGCCAGTAATTAGTAAAGAATAATTAAGCTCTCACTACTGTAACTGCTAATCATGATCTTTGTGTCCTGTAGAGCAAGATACAGCAGCAGCAGCAAAGTTTATGTTTCAGATATTAAGATTTATTTGCTTTCAGGTTGTACATCAATCATGTTACAGAGTTCCTGTATACAAAGGAAGGACTGGGCCAAAACAGCACGTTAAAGAACCTATGCATTCCCTTGCAGAAATTAACATGAGTGAAGAATAGATCCACTGTGTTGAAAATCACAACACATGCATGGTGACTAATAAGTACAAAAGTACTTATTATCTATGTATTGCATGCATATTAATATATTTATTTTCAGGGAGACTAAAAGGTTTCTAAAATGTGTAGAAGGGCTTCATATGCAAGATATGTAGCATTTTCTAGATGGCTCTGTACTGATAAGTATCTCGTGAGCGATCTGTCACTTCACAAACATTTTTCTAAACACAGTTACTGGCCGTAGATGGTTTTATTCCCAAATATAATTAGATTTTCTGTGTATGACTTACAGTAGAGCAGGGGCCACAGTTCCTTTGTTCCTGTTGAAGGTTTGATTTTTTATTATCCTAAGCCTAAAATTCAGACCCCTCAGCAGCCACCTTGTGGGAATAACGTGCTACCTGAAGCATGGCATGGACTGAATGTGTTTGTACATGGGGTGCACTAGGTGAGCTCCCGGAGCATGTTTTCAAGCGTGTGTTTTATCTGAAAGGCATCAAGTCCATCTCTTCCAGATCCGCTCCACAACTCAAAAGGAAGCACAGTAAGTGAGGACAACTGGGAGACTGACTTTGGAAGTTGGCTCCTGGTCCAAACTAAGACACTGATGTAGATGCACCAAGGTGTTCAAGTTTGGACATTACTGTCACGGTTCCTTTGGATCCTCCATTTAAGTGCACAGACTTCACAACAGTGTGTTTCCAAACCTTGTCTTTTGATAACCTCTTTGCAGACCTGATTAGATGAGCTCCTTCCCTTCACCAGTTTGAATATAGTCCTCCCGGTCCCCAGCTGACATCACTCTCACGCTGTGGAGAAGGGAAAAAAAATCTATTTGAAAGCACCTCTCTGATCTGGCCATCAATGGAAAATGAACACATTCTGCAGACCAAGCTAATTTGTAGCTGTGATGAATGACTACAATAAGAGAGAGGAAAAAAAAAATTTAAAATATGGGAAATCTTTGAAAAAGTTAACAAAAAGGAAATACTTTAAAGTACTCTTGATTCAGCAAATCACTTTGGTTTCATGTTCAGCATCGCAGTGAGGCTGTCAGCACCTGGACTCTGTGTAGGCAGAAGGTAGACAGGGAAATGACTCACTGGTGCAGGAATACAGAGGGGAAGCCACCAAGCATCAGCTGTGGGAACCTTTGAAGGGAAAAGAAAGTGTCTCAGCTCACAGAAAGTTACAAACCTCATTGCAATGTCAACATCCGACCGGCAGCACCGTTCTAAGAGTAGCTGAGAAGGTAGGAGGGGAAGAGACTATTTTAAGAAAAGCTATCTGAAACCAATATGTAGTTCTACAAGCAGTAAAGCTTTTGCCTGTACCGAGGAAAAGGCAGACCACAGGCAAAAGCAGACCTGGCAGAGTGTGATCTTTGCCTTCTGCTGGTTCTCAAGTGAAAGCAAACAGGAGTTTCTAGCAGATTGCATTTTGCTTCCTCTACAAATTACAGGGTTGCTACGTAGCGAGTGAGGACCTTCCATGTGGCCGTCTTATATATGAGTATGTCCTTCACTTCTCAGTCTCTTAAAAGGTATGTTCTGTTTTGCGACAGGAGAAAGGTTCCCTCCTGTCACAAAAGTTCTATTGCCAATAAAAATATAAAACAGGCGTAACGAATTTGTTAATTTCTTTGTCAGGTCACTCAACAGCTTGCTCCTGAAAGCCGGGGGGCTCTCGGTGACCCCGAGGGAGCCAGGCAGTGACCAGGCTGGCAGCACAGAGGGGTGAGTTGGGGCAGAGGAATAAAGACTGCGTGGGCTTGCTTCTCAGGGGCTCACATGGGTGGCAATGATGGGGAACCTGTTCCCTGTGGTGGTGGTGCTGATGTCTTGGTGGTTCTTGCAGGTAGGACTGCATCCACCAACCTGCCAGAATTATTTCAGATGACTTGAGGCTGCCCCAGCAGCATCCCACCTGGCTGATGGTGTCCCTGCTGTGGCCATGCTCCCCATCTCTGCCACCTGCATTTCTAGGAGCATCTCCTGCTGGTCACTGCACTGTGAGGGGCTGCGCTGCTCCATACAGCGAGCAGTTAGAGGGAGAACAGCATCTTCTCTCCAGCCCGTACTCTCTGTTGGGCTGGAGGTCGCCCCAGGTGAGAGGTTTGTTTGAGTGGGCAGGAAGGAGGTGAGGGGCAGCTCTGAAGAAGCAGCCCAGCTAATGCTGCAGTCGAGCCAGCCCCTGCACCCACAGAGGGGAAGCCGTTTCCCCTGTGCCCAGGCGCCTTTATAAAGAGAGCATTCATCCTCTTCCTCCCTGTGCTGCATGATAATCCACAGCAACTCCAGAGATTTCCTCTCTCTTCTCTTGCTCACCACAGAGTTGCTCCTTACAGCACCACAGCTGGAAATTCAACTTTAAAAGAAAAACATTGTTTTCTGTTCCACTGACATTCAAAAACGGAATACCAACATGGGTCTGGACGCGAATCTGATCTTCCCTGGAGATGTTTGGGCTGGGCCCATTTTTAACTGCAAAGAGTAAAATGAGTAAATATGTGTTCCCTACATCATGTGGACATACTACTCTTCCCCCCCGCTGAATTTCACACATCTCTTATTAAAGAGGAAAACAGAAGTTCTACTATTTGTTGTGATTATGGCTATTATTTTTGCCCTGTGACTCAACCAATATCACGGGTGGTCCAGCTCAGACATGAAGCTTGACGCCTTCTACCCCTGAGCTACAGCTGGGTGGATCTTCTGTAATGAGACATGGAGCCAGGTGGATACAGATATGGATCCCAGGCCAAGTTTGACTCAAGTTTGCAGGGAGTCATAAGCCTTTCAGCAGACGTGGACCAACTTCTGCTTCCAGGTGGGAGTCAGACAAAGCTCTGGCTTTGTCTGTTTTTCTGAAAATCCCAAAACAAAGCACAGCTTAGCAGTTTGAGAGAAGTTTGGCTGCATCCTCATGAATTTAATAGGGAACAAATCCATGCAAACTAAAATTGCACAAAATAGCTTCAAGAACCCCTGAAGCTAGGACTGCTGAGATTAATTTACTGTCCCAGATTAGTTCCTTAGTGTAAGTACACAGTGATTTCTGTCGGCCGGCTCCCATGAAGTCAATAGAAGTTTTGTAACACGTTCCATTGCTACAGCCACTTTCCATTATCCATGGGTGGCTTCTCTGTTGGCAGATAAGCTGCATCCCGGGCCTGAGCCAGCTGAGCCAGCTCCGTGCAGCTCAGCTGAGCCTGGGATTTTAGCTCAGCCCTGACCACGCATGCCTCTGGGCGACCACGGAGCAGGCGTTGGAGCTGGCTGCTTCGCTCTGCTGTGAGGTCGGGAGAAACTTTCAGAGACTGGGAACAAAAAGCAGTAACAGGGCTGGAAACAAATAGCTATAAGCATCTGAAAAACGGTGAGATGTGTACGTTGAGAATTCACCCTTCACTCGATTCACTGATGGCTGCACTTTGTTAACTGGAAGGAAAAGACTACTTAGGTGCGAATTCCTCTTGATGCTTGTGAGCCCCAAGGTGCAGGGGAGGCATTGTAGAGCTGTACCTCCCCGTGGGCACCAGCCAGCCTCATCCTGCCTGGGGGAGGATGCTGCCTGCTCTCACACCCATAGGCAGACATCGCACCACTCTTCCACCCATTGCTGAGTGTCGGTGGGGCGCTTCTCCATGCTCCTTTCTGTAGTTCACCCTTCCAGGCAGCATTCAGCCACTGATACTGCCAGTACAGTTCCATGCACAGCTTCAGCCAACTTTCTCTGCTTCTACCAGAGCTCACAATCCAGATCTGCTGGTCTGGGACTTTGGTTGTCTTATACATGGTGTCTAATTTACACCAGCAGCAACCTCAGGTCTGAGCTATCACGTGCAGTTCAGGCACCCCCAGAGTAGATACTTGATCCAACAGGGATGAACCTTGCTCAAATCAGTAGTTTCTACATAGTCTCTTTCTAGTGAAGAGAGGAGGGAGAAAACTAAATGTAAAAAACCTCTGTTGCCCAAGTTAATACTGATGGTCAACAGCTCTAATATATATAGTCCTGCCTTTATAGAGGATGCCACATACTCTACATATATACATTTATATGCACACAACCAGATGTTGCATGGCAAGTTATCTGTGGAATGGTGTCTTGGAGCTCTATCAAGTCAAGGAGGAATGCAACTACATGGATTTTGGGAGTAATTCAGAGAAGAGGTTTTATTGTTAGCTAATCCAAAGGAAAAAGTGTTAACAAATACTTGGAGTATATATAGTAAAGGTTAAAAAAATAGCAAGCATGGAAAAAAGGAGGAGCTCAACCTGTGAAAAACATATAAAATAGGTCACTTTAATCAACAGTCTTTTCATTTCCAAGCAATGAAACTGATGTTCATGGAGCTCTGCACCTCCTAGCCTCAAGTCCCCTTGTTTTCAGAGATTTTATGTGGCAAGGGAACTGTCTGTAGCAGCACAGCATGGACGTCTCTCGTGACTGTCACAAGCAGCCTTACCCCAGTCCTCCAGCAATAACAGTATAATAGTTTCTTCCCTCTGGACTTTAATATTATACAAGATTTCCCAAAGGTGTATAACTGCTCTAAAAGTTATCAAACCCCCGCTAGCCAGTTTTCAAATGAGACAAACACACAAAATTGCCTGGGCCAGGACACCTTCTCTCATGCTGTATTTCACGGTGTACGGAAGCCCCAAATTGTTCCCCACTGAATTCAGAGATAAAATGCCAAGTCTGCACAGAGGTCCATTTTAGGCCCTGATCTGGCACTTGTGTCTCTGAGTGACAGACAGCTGCTGACACTGCCTTCTTCTCAAACCCAGCTTTGTGGTAAAAGAGAAAGTCCGCTCTGGTTAGTTCAAAATAGAAAGAACAAAGTGCCCTTAGCAGTGACCTGCAGATACCTTTGACTCCCCCAGGTGCCAACTCTCTCCTTCCAGCAATATGCAGTTTCATATCTTCAGGGCTGTCACTCTAGAGCTGTGTGGGGGCCAGAAGGGTTGAGACAAGCCCTAGTCATGCACCCATCGGTAGGTGTAAGCCTCATGAGGGCTTTCTCTGGTCAGTGCTTGGGGCTTCACTCCACAAAGTTGCAAGAAACTTCAGTAGAAATTCTGAAATTACCTGTGAGGAGCATGAAAAACCCAGTAGAAGACAGAAAAGGTGGTCTGAGGCTCTGTAACAGGTCCTGGAAGCATGTTCTGCAAGGTGCTATTGAGCTACATTGCTCTTCTGCTTTCCGTGCAGGGACGCAGGGACACCAAATCCTAGGAACAAGGGTGAGCCAAAAGTGTCCTCAAATCACGACAGCAAACATCATCCTAATAAAACTATTCCAACTTGAATGGTCACGCAACAGAAAGTTGTAAATCTTGAGTAACCTCATATGGCTGAGAGCGCGTGACTGATGTCATAGTTTCTGAACAGAAAGACTTAAATTACCTCAAACTGAAAACTGGATTAAGGATCAGAGAACAGACAGAATCCCTGTTCTCTCCTCCCAAACAGGTCTGTCCTTGATATATGGCTCCCAAAGTATCAAAAGCAAGAGGTTGCACAAGTAACAATCACCTCAAGGCGTGTGGGATGAGAGGAAAAAGATCCTCAGACACAGATACTGCTGGAGATTTGGCAGTGTCTTGTATCAAGCAGAGTGAAAACTTCAGACATCAGCAGTTTGGTCTAAACCCACTGTTTTGCATGTAGGTTTTACAAACCCAGGCTTGTACAACAGATGTCACAAAACGTCCCCAGACATGTCTAAGAGACAATCCACAGGCAGCTCCCTCCTTCCTACACATTTTATGGATTCAATCCATAATCCAGGAGTTTGATCTCAGACATGTAAATGTTTGAACTAAATGCTTGGTTTGGACCTGGCTCCCCATCCTGTCTTATTTCTGCTTGGGTTTGTTGGGAATACAAACCTTCAGACTGTGGATGTGTCATCTATTTTGTTTCTGCTGACTTTGGCATGTGAACATATCCTGCTTGTAAAGACGACGAGGCGGCCCCCGCTGTGGCCAGCTGGATGTATCTCATAAGGGACTACCTCCTGTTGGAGTAAATTGTTTTTTTTCTCGAACAGAAGCCAGGAGACTTCTATAATAAATGGCCCAAAATACTGGAATGCCTGAAATCTCAAAGAAAACAGGTTGTCAGAGTCTGGGGTTGGGTCTGGGGAGAAGCGACCTGCTGAATTAGCCCTCCCTAATTATGGAGGACCCAGTACTTTGTACTGCAGGTTCATACTAACTGTTAGTGGTAAATTTGACAAAACCCACAAAAAGTAAATAAAATAAACTGTCTTCTATTTTGAATGCATGGATCTGCTGCAAGGTGCTGGGTCTGCATAGATGCCTTGCAGAATAAGGAGCAGGCTGGGAACCAGAGGGCTGTTGCTTTGGGTATGACAAATGATACACCCGAGCAGTCCTGCACAAACCCCATGTGACCAGAGACAGCAATGGCCATACTGAATACATATATTACTGTTATTTCTAAATGCACAGTTATTGTTTTATCTTTACAAAATCCACAGTTGTGCATTTTACACTTGGGTGTTAGATACCTCTGCCTGTAAGGACTGTGCCTCTACATTTCAGGGCAAACACAGCCCTGCTCGGAATGAGGTTTTGGAGAGGCAGTAGTGTAGTCATTTCACATGATGAGGGGAGACAAGTCATTTCAACAAAGGATGTGGGGAGAAGTGGGAAAAGGCTGAAGCTCCAGCACAGTTAGGTACTGCTGATTGTCTCTAACTAACCATGGTATAGGTCTATTTAGGCCTGTCCTATATGAATTTATGGGGCACTGGAAGTGGAGAAAGCTATTCTGCCTTAGTGTGACTTCCAGGAGTCTGGAAAGGGAGTTTGTGTAGCTGCTGTAGCACAGATCTACACCATAGCTCACTGTGCCTTAACCTCCCTGAGTCAAAAACGGTATAGCCACCCATCAAATCAACAGAACAGACAGTATTTTCATATGTTCCCCTCTTTTCATTTTTTTATGCTAGATACAAAATGTACTTGGCCCCTGAGGGTAATGGCCTGAAGAGGCAGATGCTTAAGCCCTTGTGCACATCAACCCCATCATCACTCTGTTGCATGGTGGCTACATTGCCAGTTAGAGGAGCTCAAGGAAGGTCTGAGAGAATACAAAGGATCCAGATGAAATTTTACTTACCACATATTTGAATAATTATTTCTACAGCAACATGATTCACTTTTCATTCTTTGTAAATTCCTCCATGATGTACTCCTAGGAGTCTACTATCTGTTCCAAAAGCTGTTGCATCCTCTTTTTAATGAGTATCAGATGCATCCTTGTAATTTGGACCAGCTTATTCAAGTTCGGGTTGTTACAACCCAACTCTTAGAAATATGTTCTACGTTCATTTGGGAAAAAAATGACACTGACATCAAAAAGCACAAAAAGAACTGGGCCTGGTGGCCCAGCGCCGTGTTTGGAATAAGATGCTATTCAACCTAAAGCAACTGAACAGAACCCCAAATGTTTTTGTTTGATGTTAAGTGAGGAGGTACCTGCCAGAGTCATATATGTTTCAATGTGTGCTCATACACTGAATTAGTGCTGCCACTTTCTGATCTGCTAGATCCCACCTCCTCTTCGTCCTCTCATTTCCTCTCCCTGGAGTGGAGGGGGTCAGTCCTATGGACTGGAATCTGAAAACAAACAAGCCTTTCTTATCTGCCATTTTGCCTCCAAATTCCCCTTCTGCATTGAAGATCCGCTGTGAATACAGACATATGTTTTTAAAGAGACACAGTTTTGTCTTGCTGATCGCAATGTAATTAGAAAGCTATTTGGCACATACAGGAACTTCTGTACTAATTTGGCACTATCCCATCCTGCTACTGGCAGCGTTGGATTTGCTCCCCGTTGGCGATTCTCCTAGATGTCTTACAGCTCCTGGAAACATCAGCCATGCCTATTCAGGGAATAAGTCTGGCAGGATGCTGACACCTTGTGCGGTACATCCAGCAGCAACGTGGCTGTGTGATGTTGGCTCATTATCAGACTCCACTGCTGTATCTTCTGATGGGGTATGGCATTATAGAGACAGGTGCATGGTTTGCATTATGAAAGCCAGCATGACATTTCCCATTGACTCAGTTTCAATTACAGGGTTTTATCTGAGTTATGCTTCAAAATGGGGTCCTAAGTCAATTCCTCATTAGCGTTTTCCAGAAGAACTTAAAGGAGAAAGCAAGCGTTTTCCCCTTGGTCCTCACTTGCTTTAATAGGAAAGGACACATCCAGCTCCTGAGTTCTGATGTTTCAGATTTCAAAGGTCTTAGATATTCTTGTCGATGATCCATGAGAACATGGGTCCTTCTAATCTAACACACTGTCTCCAGCATTCTCCTGTCATTTACCTCAATAATGAAAAAACACGTATTGCTGGTGTGCCACAGGAGCGTGGCAATTCTGGAAGAGAAGAGCTCATAGTCTTTACACAAAAACATTCTTTATCATGATAACTTGGCCAATGACTACTTTTTAGCACTATTTGGATATTTTAGCTGTGCCACTAAATCAGTAACTCTATGCCATCTAAGTGAACACACTCAAAACATGAAAAAATACAGCATGCTGAAGCCTTTGCTTGTTCTTCTGCAGGACTGGGTCCTCCTTCTTGGTGCTATTGATCTTTACTCTCGTCAGTCCTTTGGAATTCAGCCTCCTTTGTCTGCTGGGTTTTTTGAGCATCCTCCAGAGCCTTTTCACTGCCTTCTTCAGAGAATTTTAGAATAGAGGAATATAGAGCTACTTTATCTTTTCTAGCTGTTCCCTCTGTTTTCTCAGTCGCTCCTTGGTATGAGCAGCTATTCGTACCTCCTCATGTCTATTGAAACACTCCTTGTAACTCCCATCAACACCAGGGGCTATTCTGAATATTGCTGACACCAACATTCACATATCATGATCAAACATGCAGGTTTCATTAGGTTGTGTTTTTTTCTTTTTGCTTTCCTGAGACTTCAGAAATCAGATATTTAAGTATGTTTCTACAGGTATGAAAGCAAGCAACCCACTTCGTTCTTTTAGTGAAAACTTTGATTTTCGCACAGTATTACCCCCCACTAGGAAAGGCCACAACAAACAGCACTGAGATGAGCTTCATAATAAATCAGGAGGGTCCCACAGCACAGTATACACCTTTTAGTACCCCAACAGCTTGAACTGAACCCAACCCACCACACCAAGCCAGGTCTGTGCTGCTGCCAGGAGAAAGCATTTTTGCCCTCATCATTTGTATAAATGGTGCTTTTCTAATCCTGCAGATTTCAGTACAAAGTTTCATCAGTGAATTCTACAGGTTTGTTCTGCCTAACTTATTCATAGTTCTCTTTATCTCCTTTAAACGTATCGCCTCGTAAACGTGAGCGTCCCCTTTTCCTTGTTTTCTGGGGCAGGCAGAACAAGAGCGTCTGACTGGCAAAGATGTTGATCCTCTGTGCTCATGAAAATGTGGGAGGAATTAGGCCCTTCCTGCAGATTTGACTGCATTCTCCAGAACCTAAGCTTTCATTTAAAAAGCTAATGAAGTGTTTAGCCCTTCTGGTTGCAAAGATAACCATGCTTCAATATGCGTTTTGAGGAGGTTATCTTGCTGCGTCAAAGCCAGAGAAACTGCAACTAAACCACAGAGTTATGAGCTTCCTCTATTTATCTTAAAAGGGACCTAACTGTAAAACGGTACCTCAGGGATGTTGGTGCGTCAGAGACCTGGAGACAGAGAAAAACTTTGCTTAAGAGAGGCTGGTCCAGCCTGGAGGGGGGTTCCGCCATCTCCTGCTGCCTCTGCTCCTTATTGCTCACTGGCATCGCTCTCCTCCAGCTTTGTCCCTCAGTCCTTCCTTCCACTGCTCCTTCATGAGTCCTGGCTGACACTGTTTCACTTTTCCATATGGGTTTATGAACCCAGACCATAAATATGACCATAACTAATAAAAATGAGAGGTAACATAGGCCATGATCCTGCTTGGAAAATGACAGAGCGGGAAACTTTGGCAGAAGCAGTTGGAAATATCCTGAAAAGGAGCAGCAGAGCCAATGCTAATGAGGAGTCTGAGTCCTCAGACACCCCTTATGCCAACCCGAATCTTTCCAGGCTCCCAATTTTTGGTGCATTGCCAGAGGGACTCGTTGGGCCCTAAATGGAAGTGACCAACTTCGTCATCCTTCAGCCCATCTACTCACCTGGAAAATGTGAATTATTCAAATACTCCTATATCAAGTTCACATTTCACACGTGACACCTAAAGTCGCATGCGGTAATGAGGCTGATAAGCCACCCCTCTGTGTGATCATGGGGCTACACGTGCGGGCACATCTGCACACTAGGGTAGGTACGTTCTTATTCTCTTCTTAGTGCATCCCCCCACTTCAGCGTCTCAGACACATCTTTTTGCTTCTGCTGCTTAGTATCTTCACTGAGCTGTTCGCAATAATGCTCAGTTCTTTTCCCCAGAGATTACATTTAATTCAGAAGCCATCAGTGTGTCAGAGTAGTTTAAATTATTTCTTTCAAATGCATTACCTTTTAGTTCAAGTTCATCTGCCATCATGTTAGGACAACCACTGCTGGTATTAGAGTTGTCTGGTGTTTCAAACAATCCTTTGCAGCTTTTCCTTTCTGATCAAGCTTTTATCAGCAGCATATTTTGACATTTCATTGTTCATCTAATTCTTAGTGTTATTAGGAAATGCAGTACTTAGCAAATCCACTGAAACTATGATCACAGTCTTAAGACATAGGAAATAATTCTAAAAATCTCTTAAAAAACCAAATGGGTACATTTCTTATCTGAAAGTCCATATTTGTCTCCTATCTGTTGTAAAAAGATCCTCATAGGAGCTGAAGGAAATTAGTGTAATATATGTACAACATAGTCACCCACTCATGGATGGATAAAAAGCAGTCCTTATAGACATCCTTAGGGCACTTCACTCTTAATATTTTTCAACCTCAGGCTTCAGACATTTATTCCCACTGCCAGCTTGTCTCTTCAGCAGTTGTTAATCCAGGACAAGATTTTACCTCACCTTCTTCTTACCGGACTTCTTTCATAGTCTCAGGGGTAGAATCCTATTGAAAGCTTTTCAACACTCTAAATAAATTATATCCATCATCTTGCCTTAATGTACTATTTTTTCAACTCGGAGAATTCAAGGAGTTTAGGAGAAGCGTAATTTACTTCTATGTATTTCACACTGGTATATATCCTTATCAAATTATAAAGATCCTTGTGCTTTATTACTCTAATGATTTTCTCAATTTTCTGTGCACTGAGGTATTTGATTCAAAAATTATCCTTAGCTCCCCTTTTAAATGTGGGCTTCTACTTATTGAGCGGTTCTACTTCTATTTGTGCCTCAGCTCCTGCTTCATGTGAGGGAAAATTTCTAAGCTTTTTAATCACAAACTACCTTCATATATTACAGTAACCTGGTCAGCTCTTGGAATTGACTGCAGCAGAGAAAGCAGCATAGCTTGAAATGAAAGCTCTCAACATTTTTTTTTAAAAGATCATTTACAGATAAGTATATTACTACAAATGTCCTCCATAGTTTTAACAAACCTTGTTATAATAATGCACTGGGTGTTATGCACAAGCTGCTGTGGCACAGTCGTTTTCATGAATGGCTTTATTGGGAATATTGTTGCAAACTGAGGAAAACAAAAGCTCTGTGGGAACTTTAACTCTACCATCTAGACTACTGTACTTAGCTATGAGGACTATTATTAACCCAGTTACAGAAACAGTTACTTGAATAATGAATGAGCTATTACTGCAAGCTGTAGGCTGTGAGATTTAAAAATAAAAGCAGAAAGTGTTCACTCGGAGCAGTGGAGGAGAAATAAGGAAAAAGGAAGTCTGGCATATTCTTTTGTCAAATATTTTATTTGTCTTTTAGGTTAGTTTTGGAAAGGTATTGATCAACATGTAAGGATAGCGATCTTCTTCCCAAAGACTATGATAAAAACCAGTCCATGTGAGAAACTGCACCTTTGAGAGGTTAGAATATAAATTAACCCTCAGACACAAAACTTCTAATTTTTTTCTTCTCTGAGGAAATGGACCCTCTCCCTCACTTTTATCCCACACAACACAAAGCCATTTTTTATCAAACCTCCAGGAATGCCACAGTCAGGCAGTGCCAAGGCAATTACTGGGCAGTCCTACACCTCACCTGGGGTCCCAGTTCCCACTGCCTAGAAGGATGCCCACCAGCACCACCGTGTCCCGAATGGCTCTGGGCAGAGAAAATGGTACACAGGACTTTGAGTTATCCTGACCCTGAGCCTCGGGTACTCCCTCCAGGCCATGTCTGGTCACTTCTGTTGCACTTTCCTCAGAGTGATCACCCTGGCCATCCTGGTTCTCTTTCTGGAGCTGCCCAAAGACTGTATTTATTACTTAGTCTCATAAACTGCTCCATCTGCAGTTTACAAAAGAGGAGCAATGTAGTGTGCATGGTTTCCCATCATGCATAAATAAGCTTTCTCAGGAAGGTGATGGACACTGGTGTGTCCTCCCACCATGAGATAGGGTTGTTTGTGTGTTTTGTGCAGAGTGAAAGTACTAGTCTGCAGGTGCAAGACCATCCTGCCCTAGCCATCACCTAGGAGTAGAGGAATCACAGGAGAGGAGGAAGACACGCATCAGCTCAGCTAATGGCCTGGTCTACAGGAGGAACGTGAAGGACATCTTCTACCTTGTGGCCTGTAACCTTCTTCAGAGCTCCCCTGCTGCTGAAAAAGCTCTGCTTTATGCAAAAGTTTAAATCATTGCAGAGACAGTGTGAGGAGGACCCACTAGCCCTCTGGTCAGAGACCTTCCTGAGGCCTCAGCCTCACTGAACTTTCAATACAAGAAGCTGAGAGTCCCCTTGAGTACTTTAGGGCCATCTCTTTGGACATTTCTGGAAGATCTGGTCCTTTCAGAAGGAGAAAGGATTTAGAATTGGGTTTCCCATGTCCCAGACAAAGGCCAAGGTGAGGTAGA
>JAHREE010000143.1:1431454-1466557 GCA_033628505.1 Tringa tobata
CTTCCTTCCTTCCTTCCTTCCTTCCTTCCTTCCTTCCTTCCCTCCTTCCTTCTCTCTACCTTCTTGAGGTAAAAGAAAAAAAAAGAAAGAAACAAAATGAATCTATTTGAATGCCTCGAGCTAAACTCACAAATAGTGTCAGGATATTCAAAATGACATTTCCATGTAAATTTAGTCTTCCTTCAAAGATTTAACCAGTTTCCCCCTCACTCCAAGTTTTATCTTCTGACTGATCATGGTGCTTTTAGAGCGTAGCAATAAGTCTGTTGTTAACACTGCTTGGCCTTGGGTTTATTGGGAACAACTTTCTCCTCTGTAGAGCTGCCCCTGAGCTGTCTTGAGATGTTTCAAGTTCCTTGCAATCTCACTTGCACCCTACCTGCCTTTTACTTCTTGCTGTCTCTCCAATCACACCAATGCACATTTTAATTGTCCCTTTTTTAAAACACTGTTTTGATTTAACTCAACAGTTAAAATTTTTCCCAGGTGAAAATTAACCATTTACTCCCATTTGTTATTTTTGATTAGGCTGAATTCACACACACCAGTTTTGCACTGATAAAACTGCTAGCTAAGAGGAAACTTTTCTTAACTTAAAGTGGCATTATACTGTAATTTATCCCTTCCCTATCCACACAGTAGTAAGCTATCCTATTCAATTCCCAATTAATTCACTGAATCCCTTGAAAGCAGCCTGTTGCCAACACACTGGAAAAAACCCACAATCTTTTCTCTTCTTTTATCTATGTTTTTTTATTATTGTTCTTTCTAGGGCTACTTTTGCTGGAAACACACTCCATAATCATTTCATATTTACTGTATTTTTTAATATGAGACTGTTTGTATTTCTTCTTGTAGATGCACAAAGGAAGGATTTCCATTTTCTAAAGGATACCTGGATGGCTCCAACAACCTGTTCAGTCTTTCTGCTTAGCCATCTGGCAGAGGGAGCTGCAGGGACCCAGCCCTGGACTGCATGTTCATACTCTGCCAAATACGGTGCCTGCTCTTCTCACAGTGGGAATCACCCTGCCATGTCCCAGGGCCAACTTGAGCTTCATATTTATATTCTCATCACTCATTCATGTGATGAGGCTGAGATAAACATTCACCAAACAGAATGTGTAAGAAAGCAAGTCTAGATGAGATGAAATGTGCCATAAAGAGCAGAGGATCTGCTTTGCACATCACTGGGAAGAGCTCATTGCTTTGAAACTTCTGGCTTTAATATACATTTTTATTGGTTTCACTTGCCAGGCTTTTTTTCTCCCGTCTTGACCCATCTTGCCACCCAGAAAAGAATCCAGAGTTTGTACAGTGACACAGAAGGCATTTGAAGTAAGACTAGATTAATTTCTATATTGCAGTCATTCCAAGAAACAGCATAGATAATATTGTGCCTGAGGGTAAAACATATTTGGACTGCTTTCATATTTTAATGAAAAGTATATTCCACTGAGTATTAACACTAAACAACATTACCTAGAGATATGTTAATAATAGTTTTGTAGCTTGCTGGAAGATTAAGATTTGACAATTCTCACAGAAGCACAGCATTCTATGTAAATTCCTCTTAAACCTTGACAACAGTACTACAGAACCGATAATTTATTTATTTTAAAAATGTCAGCAGGGTATGACCACTGAGATGAAACATCTCATTTTCAAGAACATCTTCAGGGATGATGGCAAATTACAGGCACTCACAGCGATGCACTTGGCATTAAAGAATACAGTGTATGATCAAATATGACAAGTAGAGGACTTGGGTTTTTTTATAAACAGAACAATAAATTTGCTTAAAAGGTAGATAAATTGTGAAAGAATGCAATATTCTGTACTATGATGTTCTAGTCCAATGGCTCTGAATAACTAAAGAATTTTATTTGTTTTTTATTTCAGAGAATTTAAACTTTGTCATCTTCACAGCTCTCAGTCTGTGTTAGTTATCAAACAGGGCCTGGTATTGCACTAGACAAAGAAATAATAACCTAATAAACAGCAAAACAGTTTTATGCGACTGGATTTTTTTCACTTCTCCCTCACAGGGAAACTGTCGTGGAATTTCCTGCTGCTACTTTATATAAGACACTGCTGTGGGATTTATGTTTTCTCTCTTATATAAAGTACTTTTAAAAATAATTTTATCATTCATTCTTCTCTGAGTTTTTGGGGGTTTTTTTTGACATTAGAAAATCTCAGACTTTCCACTATGTTACAAAAATGATTCTGTGATCAAAACGTAACAATGGCACACATAAAGTTTCATTTGCTGAAATAAAAACACAGATGCTTTAATAAAAGAAATCCACTTCCCATCAGAGCAGCAATGGCCCGGGAATTACCCTATCTGTAAATATGCATGCAAAGATCACAGAAGATATGGAAACATTTTAAGAGCTCAGTGTAAGATTTTCCTGGTGAAGAATGACGTGCTGTACTTTTTTATTCCTTTTGGCAATACTGGCTTTGTAGAAAGATGCCTTTTCCCCAAAAAATAGCTACATGGAAAGAAGTGCTCAGTGCTGCCTGGCTCCCAGGTACAGATGCTATTGTATGTTTTAAAGGCTTTAGATTAAGACCCTCACCTGGATAGGTCAGCACGGCCCCACTGACTTCAGTGCTAGCTCATATCAGTTGGGACTTCAGCTTCGATGACTTCAGTGAGGTCTCTCTACTGTATGGAGGGTTACAGATTAGAAATACTTTTAGTTTTATTGAGTACATGAACGTTTCCAAGGTGCCTGATGCTGAAATGCAAATGTGTTGCCTACAGATCAGCTGTTTCCCCTTGTTTGGCCACTGCGGTAACTGCTGGCAGACAGACCCCTGCAGGGCTGCATAGACCTAGTAGCTTTGCTTTCTCAAGCCTCACTTACCTGAGAGTACCTAAGCCTCATGCTTGGCTCCCTGCAGATGCGTTTTCCCCATGCTCACTCAGGCACAGCTCTTCTGTGGGTGCTTGGGACCAGGGCACACCAACTGGGACCAACAATGCAGGACCAGAGCACGTGGACCTGCACCTACTGCAGCCCTCTCTGTAGCACAAGGATGACCCAGCAACGCGTGAGACCTGGTAAAGCTGTGCTTACACCAAGTGATGCAGCCAGTGATTCTGCAGAAGCTTCTGAATGCTGAAGTGTCAATCCTTCAATGGGAAATTATCTTTCATTTCCACACTAACCTTGAGGGAACGGCAGGCGCTGACTGCAGGGTGCCTGAGCCCAGCACAGCAGCCGGGTCCCACCTCCATTCATTTACCATACACTGCTAGGCAGACCAAAACGCCAGAATTAAAGTCATCCCAGCCCTCAGCTGTGGCATAAATGGCTCAAATGCTGGAACAAAAATCCTGGAAAGGATTAGATTCATCACACTGATGGGATACTTTGTGCTGCTTTACTGGGGGAAGCCTCTCTCCCCAGGACTCCCTGCAGTAAGGGAGTCATTTCGTGGCAAAAGCTGGCTTTCTACTATTTATCTTTCCAGTCCCAAAACAGGGATGATAAGTAAGGAAAAAAGGTCTTGAGAATGTATTTATAATCCTTCCAATATCCTGCCCCTGCTGCAGGTCTTGGGACATTCAAAGAAGCAGTAAGACAGTCTCGGGATTACTTTTACATACATCAGGAATGGCACCAGTCCATTATATTCCTCCTCATCCTGAGCTACCCTGGATGCACCTTGGCCATTGCTGAGCTTTGTCCTGCAGCCTCTGGAGTGCTGGCTTGGCATGAACTCATGCTGTTTTCCCTGTTGGGAAGCTTGAGATGATCATCTGCAAAAATCCTTGCAGACAATAGGGATTTGAAAGCCTGGTTCATGACTATTTTGTGTCTCGTGCCCACCCCACAGTTAGGTGAACCTGGTGTTCTCTACCCAGTTCTCACTTTCTGTCACGTCCAAACACAGAGCACCAATGGCTGAGAAAACACTCTGCCAGGGCTTCAGCCTTCATTTCAAAGCAAAGGACTGACTGGGATAGTGTGTATGCACCTGGGAACATGTCAGGATCACAGCAAGGGCTGATTCCTCCAGCAGGAACCTGCACCAATTGCCTCGTTCTCCAGATATTGCCCAAGATCCTCCAGCCTGCAGCTTGCAACCCAAAACAGAGAAATCTGGGTACTCAGCAGAGCTGAAACACGCACCACCATCTGCTGCAGCTGCATCCTGCATCCTCCAGCAGTCCAGCGGGCTGGGCTTTAAGGCTGAGTCCTGAACATGGATGTGAAGGAAATACTTTCAGGACAAGCATGTCAAAAATTGGATGAGAAATCTATATCCCAAATAGGGTAAAATGCGAGAAGACAGATTTCCACTCCAGGCTGGACTGGAAGGAGGGACGTAAGAAAGAGAATAAATCTGTGCAAAGATTGGAAAGAGGACCAATATACAAAAAGAGAGGAACAGAGTTAATCTTAGTGCTGCCAAAGGAAAACTGAGATTGATCTCATGAAGCTTGAGGAGAAAGTGCAAAAGTTCTTCAGCAGCAGAAAACACAAGGAGAATAGAAGTGAGGCACTATGAATCCAGATTTTGCCTCAGTTTCCCACAAGATCCATGAGCTCAATCATGATAGGAAAAGACAGATGATGGGAACAAGAGCTGGAAATCATGGTGGAAACTAAACTCAAGGAGTGCAATGCACTTGGTTCAGAGAAAGTGGATGATCTCATTCCTGCATTCAGAAAAAAAAACTGGCACCAAAAAAATGGCAAGATGGGTGCTTCAGAAGGAAAACAAAGTGCGCAGATCAAGTCTGGACTCATTGGTCTGTCTCAGCAGTATTCAGGGTTTAAAACAGATTCTGAAGAAAATCATAATTAAAGACATGAACGTGAAGGGAAAATGTGATAAAACACAACAGGAGTGATTTTAAAGTAGCTTCTACCAGATTGCCTTTGATAACACATTAAATTTATCTAATAAAGAAAGTGTTCCAGTCAAACTCTCTGGACTTTAGTAGGATATTTTGCTATAGGTCCTATAGAAATCTTTTCTTTAAACTGGAAAACCTGGGGTCAATTGGGAAAGTGAAAGGTGAGTAAGAAGCTGGCTTAGAGAGAAGAGTGTGGAAGGAAAAGGAGGCAATGAGTAATCCTGCAAGAAGTATGTGGCTGGAGGGAGGTTACTAGGCGAGACTCCAAAGTCTTAATATTTTGACAATGACCTTGTCAAAACCATTAGAACTGTGCTGATAAATTAGCTGGTGACCTAATGTTAAGGAACATCGTGAATGCAGAGGAAGAGTAGAATACTGTACAAAAAGAAGTAAGTGGCCCTCGGGGCTGGAGTAAAGGAAAGGGATGAAATCTTATAGTACCAAAAATGAGCTCATGCACTTGGGAACAAAAGGTCTTCATACAGACCCAGAGCTAGCTTCAAACTAAGGGATTTGCTCCGTCACACCAGCCTAACTCAAGAGTTATCTAATTCTCATTGACTGGAGTGGGAAGGAGTCTCCAAAACACTCTTAAATTGTGAAACATAAAGCAGATAGACATCAAATACCAGTCCTTTTCCTGGGTAAAATTCATATTGCATGGCGAAGAAAGAAAAGATAATGTTTTACTCTGCTCCAGGACGAGCAGGGGCCCCATCAGCAGCACCTTCATAAAAATCTCCTGTGAATCACAGCCTCAAACATAGGACTGGTATGGCCTCTGGAGCTCCCTGTGCTGGCAGGTACCCAGCTACTGGCTGCTGACTACTCAAACAGGACAGTCTGTCACCACTCACCGGCTGGGCACCAGGAACCGTGGGGTCACGGGAGACTTGAAGGTGTCCAAACTGCAAGGACTCTCTTACCACAAGTTTCTAGACAGTCATGCTCAGGAACAGGGGGTTTGGAGCAGGTTCAGTAACAACAGATGGTCAACCTCAAGGGACAGGTTTTGGAGCAGAGCACTCCCAAATCCCTCAGAATGAAATAGCAGTAGCTATTTTTTTCCCCTGATGTGGATATGGTAACCTTTGTTGCCGGGCACTTTCTTTTTTGTCAGTTTTCATGGGTTGTGGAGGGCATGGACACAGATGACTTTTCGCAGAGCAGTTTCTCTTGAGGCCCTGCAAAGCCTCAAGGAGAAGCACGAGCCAAAACGCAAGCAGAAGCAGACTCTGTATTTGTTTGATTGCCATATTGCTCTGCCACCACAGAGGCAAGCAACTGAATCCAGATATAACCATACGTGTTTGCAAAATAACAAATGCGTTTTCCAGAGCTAGAGATACTTTGCATAAACTGAATGGAGGCAATTAGGATTATTTTGGCTATAGATCCAGCACAGAGCCAAAATTTGGGTCTTCATACACAGTAGGCTAGAGGAAAAGGAGCCCTTTTTTAGCTTGCTGAATAGCTGCTGAATAGTATTTTCAATAATCTTTACAGGGCATCTGTAATGATTAAATCTCATTCTATAAGCAGTGGATAAATGTCTCTGAAGGACTGAAAAGGTAAATATTCTAAATATCAAGTTCTATCAAGGTGTGCAGAGGGCCAGCTCTGTATGTGAATAAACTATTAAGGTATTTGTAAAAAGCCAGAAAATAACCTACCCAAAAATCTCCCAGGTCAGAAAAATAAATTTAGTGGCTATTTTTCAACTTTGAAGGAAAGGGTGTCATAGCTTCATCCAGTTTCCACATGTTAAGACCTCAAAATTACAGTCAAATATGACTTTGCAGACATTACTGCTGTAATACCAGGACTTCTCTATAAAAAAATGCACAGAAAGAGTTTGTCTGAAGAACAGGAATTCTGATGACATGGTATCAGCAAGGAGCTTGGTAAAGACCCCAAACACATCTATAATACATGGGCTGAAGTCATGGTTTAAATTTATTGTTCAATTACAGCTTCAGGCTCTTGGAGTTCACTGCTGCCAAGAAATATATATGACATTAAATTATGGAATATTTTGTTTAATATTTTAATACGTTTGAGTACTTGTAACATTTTATTTAAGCGTATTATTCAGAGAACAGAAAACATTGCTCTTTCCTAATTAAAGGTGTGAGTCAGCAAGACCAATAAAATGCTTACTCCAGTGTTGGAGAAAACTCTGAAGAAGGAAAGAAATCCTATTAGAAAGTCCCCTATTATCCTGGCAATGCCTGCCTGAATGACATCTCAATGTATTTTTGCTGAGTTAAGCCTTACTAGGCCCATCCACTTATGGCACAAGATTTCATTTCACCATTAATTTATTTGATTTATCAAGAGATTAATAGGCATGTGAGATGTTAGTTAAAATTTCAGAGCACATTGTGAGGCTCTGTCAGCTAGAGGAAGGCTATTATTAGCAGGAGTGTAGATGCTATTTGAAGGTGGAGTGCCACAAAAATTGAGTTGCAACTGACCCCATTTTGTGGGAAGGGTCATTCAGACAGCGGGCAGCACCTTCCTGCTGCTTTGGCCAATGAACCCTGTAGCAAAACCCATCAAAAAAAGAACCAGCAAAGAGAAGATATCTTAATTTCCAAAGAATATTCTGGCAGAGCTTGAGGTGTTTTACTTCTTGTGATCACGCCTGCAAGACACACTTGACCGTATCTCTGGAGAGGTACGAAGAGTAGCAGACTAACAGTTTGATCTCTCACTTATAAGGTTGGACACACACCTGAAGAGCTCAGCAGCTGCAAGCTTGGCCAACTGCATCCAGACTCGGCAGGCGTACACCCTGATGTACTCATGATCTATCACCCAGAGCAACGAGAACCAGTTTTCTTTTTCTTTTTCACCTCTTTGTAAACTGCAGCAGACAACGAGAGCATCCAGGTCTCACCCCTGTGTGGTTTTAGCATGTCAACAGCTGTGTAGCTAGACCTGAGAGGTATGCAGTGCCCTTGATCCTGCAGTTTAGATGGAGCTCTGTGGAGCAGCAAAGCCAACGCACAGGATTGCTAAAAGAGTTTCACCTTTACTCTAGCTCTTTTCATTGCTGGATAGATCAATCATTAAAGCAGCTTGGATGGGTTTTTTGAATTTTAATGATTTGCAAGAATCCAACTTCCTCCATTGCATTCAAGCACTGTTAAAGAGGCTGTCTCTGATCCACACTCTGTTAATAGGAACCCAGTATTTAAACTGGGATCCTCTCTTGGCTGCAAATTTTTTATAAAATTTCTAAATGGCAACATTACTGTCATTAGTAATGAAGTAGATACAATTATTGCTAAGTGAGCAGTCGATACATATTAATAGCATCTCATTCAAACATGCAGGAAAATTGCATTAGTTCCAGAATGTATCCTTCAGGGAACAATCTCTCACTGCCACAAGGCCAGATTCCCATGTTGTTCAAACCCGTACAACTAGAGGAATAATTCTACTAACTTCTGACAGGTTTGAGAGAAAAACATTTTCAACAGCCTTCCCTAAACCAAGGCTCTGATCCTTTGTGGTTGAGGGATAAATCCACAGTGGCGTATGGCCACTGGAGTGCTCTGCACCCCACTTCTACTCTGCAGCCTCCCTGATATTCCCTGTAACCCATCACCTTAAGTTAGTAAACTGGGTGTGCTTCAAAGGAGGAGATGGTGGCCAGAACCCCTTCAGGCAATGGCAGCATCTAGAACCAGATTTCTCCATCCTGGAAGGTCCTCCCACCACTAAAACATCAAGTAAAAACAGGTGTCATGGGACAACACAGCCACCTGACACCCAGATGGGTGCTGAGCCTCAGGAGAAGGCTACTGCCTCTGGGCCGTGCCTGGGCAGAGACTAGGGACATGAAAATCTGAGGCACCTCTAACTCTGAGAGACCAGTGGCACCTCTGTTATTTTCTATCACCTTGGTAGTAGGGTCTGGTAGGATCTGAAAAGCACAATTCACTGAGAGTCGTGACAGCCACTTGAAGCAAACCTCTCTGAAGTGGGTGCAGTCACTCTGGATGAACATATGTTTGCCTTGTCCCCGTAGGAGTAGAGCACATTCTCCATTGACGTATAGCCTAGTTGTTCTAAAGAGGGGTTTTCTGAGCATCAGCATCTTGTTCAAATGCTGAAATTATTGAATAAATTCTCTAAAGACTATTATTTTTTGATTACATGTTAGAGTGTTATCCTGAACACTGTTTTTCTTTTCATTTATCCACAAAGCCTGCAAGAGATCTTCCTATTTCGGGCATGAGTTTGCACCTTTTAATTAAGTAGGTATGTTATTATTGAAATAATATAAATTAAGATTATTTTTTTTACATGGTACATAAAATAGGACATTTACAACAGCCATGACTCATAAACATCATGTATTTTCCCTTTTTTTTTTGATGGGGAGTGGCATAACAGTGTTGCCAGAAGAGAAACATTCCCTGTTCTCTTTCCATTTCTCTCATGCACGCACATTTATAGTGAATGTCAAGAAAATTACAGTACCATAACTGAGAGTTTAAAATTTGCCCAGAACTATAAAAATGTTGGACTGAAAACAGGCAGGAAGAGCTTCTGATTTGCTGAGCAATGACCGTGAGTGCCACAGTGGAAGAAGATGGACATGGAGCTTGCAATAAGAGACTGGCAGTCTCTTTAGTGGACTCTCACTCACTGTAACTGAAAATATCCCAGATAACAGATATCCCCAAAGCCACTTGGGCGTCTCCTAGTACCAGAACTGCACATTGACAGTGTCAGTGCTAGGGCTACTAGCCATCACACCTAACTTTTTCCCTTCCTGGCAACTCCATTAGTATAATGCTATATTTTTTGCCTGAAGATCATGTATATCTCACAGTTAAAGCCCCAAGTGTAATTTTTTCAAAGGACTGACAATCCAGGATTTACCTGGAATGTATGATTGCAGGCAGAAGAGCTGATGGTAAATGCTATGGACTAAACAAGCTGATCCAGACATCTTCACTGTAAGCCTGAGAGCACTGCCGCCTTGGTGCTGTAGCTCCCACCACATCCCATACCTTCCCTTTTCACCATGTCTTCATTACCTCTCTGCTTCCGTCTTCAAACATCAATATTGCATGGGTGTGGGGTGGTTTTAACATGTCCTTGTCCATCAGGGGAATACCAACACATTCTATATTTCCATAACGTCTTTTCGTAAGAATTTTATTTAAGACCAACCTGTCTATATGGCAGACATCAGATTTGAGATTTTCAGAATCAGCTTCAGCAGAATGTATCAGAATAGGACAGGGAATACCTTGGGATATATGCCCTGCTTTTCCCATATGGGAAGGGTGGGCCTTCAAGACACTGTGACTCCGCAACTTGCAAGCAGAACTCTTCAGTTTTCAGAGTTTCACTTTCACGTGCAAACTAATGGCTCCCTTAATCCTGAAGATTTTCTCTTAGTCTTCCAAATACTGGTGATTATTTGGAAATTACAGCAGCAGTGGGAATTTGGTATGGGAAACTGTTGTTCAGGCAGGTGAATTTATTTATTGAGGAATACGCCTGTTAGTGTGGTGGTTTTCCCATAGAACCCACCAGGAGGATGTGGCTCTTCACCTCCATTCTTCAAAAACTAAACGTCTATTCTAAAAGTGAATCTACAGCATGCAGTGACCCATAATGATTCATAATTTTCTGGGAATAAACAACCCAAGACTGAGTAATCAGAATGGGCAAACACTTTAAGCACAGCAGTTTCTCTAGTAGCCACCTGAGTTTACATACTTTGCTTGAACCTCATCCAGACAACCCTGTCATGACCATGAAACCACCGTGACAAATGAGAGATGATACTGTGTGAGTCCAAGGACATAGCTGAACTTTATACGCTTTGTTCCTGGAAATAGGTCAAAGACATTCCTGTCCTTTATTGATCTTGTCATTATCCCAACACGAAATTGGGAAATAACCAATACAATGAATTTCTCAGAAGAAATGATCTGAGAGAGGAGCTTTCATGCTCCTTCTTTAACTGAGAGGGTCAAATGTCTCTGCAGATTTTCCTTTGAATTTACTGATTTTTCCCTTTGAGCTTTTTGCAGGTGGCAACGTTTCTGGGGAAAACAAGGCCCCTAAGGAGGAGTAAGCACACTGTTGCAGCAGCTGAAACCTTGGAGCCAGCCGCAAGCATTTCCCCAGACCAAAGGAGCAGCCAGGCAATAGGCGTTTTCAAACTGCTGCTATCTACCTTAAATCATCCAGCCTCCCGGACAGCCCCGCGTACTCCCAGCCTCCAGTTTTTGGCCTGAGGTGCGGGTTTCTTGGGCCTCCTGGAGTAACTCCAAATCCCAATCGAGATGACGGTGCCAAGGCCTTAAGTGCTGCAGCCCTGCTTCTATCGCCGCGCGGAGCCGGGGAAGAAAAGCAATCTGGGTCCTGCCAAGCAGACCACAAACGACTTGCTGAGCCCATTGTTGGTTCATTTCTCTCAAAATCGGGGTTCTCTTCTTTTCCTGACCGTGTTTTGTGCCCGTATGCGACACTGATTTGTTCCCTCATGTGAAAGGAGACTCGGGGGGGACTCTGAAACTGCGGGGCCAGGAAGTTTGTGGAGCGAAAGGAAAATCTCAGACTTGCTTTCCCAGCCTTGCCAGAGCTGGTGCCCATCTCCTGTGGCAGGTGGATTGCTGCCCTCCTGGGAGCAGACCCCGCATCCCCAGCGTTTCGGGTTAGGCTGGTCCCAGGATTCCAGCTGACCCAAGCGACAGGAGCAGGAAAGGCTCCCTTCGGCTACACGTTCCTCCTGAGCCCCTTCCTCATCTCACTCTCCACCTCTCCTTGCAATGCACCGGTGGCCCAGGCTCTGCCAGGCTGGGGGCAGCCAAAGAGAAGGAAGGCATTAGGGGCAGTAAATAAATGCATGTTAAAAGTTAACGCCATCAGTTGAAAACCTCAGAGATGGGACATTATCAATTTTTGAAAGTTATTATGCAGAAGCGAACTGCCGAGTGCTTAAATATTTTATAGACCTTAAACTATTGAACAGTTATTGGAGCTGGGATTTAATCTCTTTCAGCCTGACATGACAAAATAACAAAAAAGAGGATCATAAAACAGACTGTTTGCAGAAAACAGACTGCAAACCTGTGTGATGAAACCCTGGACTCTATCCAGAGAAGCCATTCTCCTCCCATACAGGTAATTGTTGTAATTCACTGACTTTAATGAAGTTGTTTTTTCTTCACACTCAAAGTAAGTGTGAAAAGAATAGAGTGCAAGGCTTTTTATTAATCTTTGAGAGATCTGCAGTATTTGAACCTAATTACCTGAGATGCTAAGGGTGTCTCCTGCGTGGTAAATATTCCTAGTGCCCTCCAGCTGCAGGTATGGACTCAGAGAGATTTTTCATTTCATCATAAAACCGAAGGAATGGACTTGATATACAAGGGCCTCAGCACAGGCCCTACAGTTCTTCCCAGAAACATACAGGAAAATCCTCAGTGTCTTCCTGAAGGAGTGATTTATATTATGACTATAATCTTTTCCACCACCATAATGGCTTTATTCACCATGTAGATTTTAAGAAAACTTGGGAAACCCCCCGGCGTGGCTTTCCACCTGGTATCACTGAGCTTCTTCTCCTGGCTGCACAGAAAATCCCACACATTTTCTCAGCTGCACAAACCAAGGATGAACCCACTAAGCTGCAAACTGAGCTTTGCAAGCCCTTTCTATTTCGGCTGTTTCCTGTGTACTGTAGAAGGGGCTCTGCTGATGGAGTCCAGACAATTAAAATTTGCTGTCTGCCTCAGAGACAGCTGCTAAAGTGCTCCAACATCCCACCTGCAGCCCACGCCGGCTGCCCACAGTGGTGGGTGGGCTCCTGCCAGAGGGCTCCGTGGCCCGGAGCAGGGCTCTGGTACTCGGCGGGTACACAGCCAGTGGAAGATGGAGCTGCCTTGGATGGAAACACAGCATGGACCTCTTTCCAGTGGGTGGACATGGCTCGCTCTGCCCACAAAGTGTCCCTGCAGAAGTCTCTCTTTCTCCCTGGGAGGGGAAGAGCAAGTTCAGCCAGTCCCTTTCCTACCGTCAGGAGCCTCTAACTCTTCTCTGCCGTGGGTTTACAGCACAGAAGGATGCTGCAGCACAGAAATGTGCCTGCCCTTAAGCTCAGCCTGACAAATGTTTGGGCTTTTTTCTTTTCCTTTTTGATTTTTTTTTTTTCCAAATCTGTGTGTGTGTAAGGCAGGAAGGTCTACCTTCCTGGAGTCACTTTATAAATGAGTTGACAAGCTCTGACCCTGTGGTAGAGAGGCAAACTCCTCTGAAAATCTATTAGAAAAGGGTCTCATTCAGGTTAAAGGGAGGCTGGTTCCTAGCTCTTGCTTTTACTGAATATTTTCACAGACTTTTCTAACTGCAATGCACTGGAGCAGATTTTGCAGTGAAGGTTAAGAATCCTTTTCTTTAGGAAAAGTGTTCCTTTCTGTTACTTTTAAGACCTATCACCCTTGGTCTTGCTGAGGAGAAGTGCCCAAAGAGTGCTTGTCCAGCACTTATCAGAGAAACATTGGACAGGATTAGACCATGTCTGTATGATAGCAGCAAAGCCTAGACCCCATTAAATTAAATTAGACTCCCTATTAAATTAAATTAGACTCCTCTTTACTTCTTGGGCTCACCTGACAAAAAGAAAATGAATTGCTGTGATTTACATGCTGCTTTGACTTGTACCATTTTCCTGCCTCTTAACATGTGTCCTGAATTCAGCTGGGAAAGAGTTAATTTCTCTTTCTAGTGATTGCTGTGAAAGGAATGTCAATAATACCTGTGTTTTTAGTTGTTGCTAAGTGATGTTTACATTATTCAAGGACTTTTTTTCAGCTCCCCATAGAAGAATAGATAGAAGGATGGAATAGCCAATGAAATATTCTATACTATAGATGCCATGTTTGGTATATAAATGGAGGTTAATTGAGGAGTGGAATCCTCAATCTCTGCTCGGGATGGTGCCAATTCACCAGGCGATGAGAGTCTCTGGTGTTATTATTATTGTTGTTATAACTGTTAATACTAGGGTTTTTTTCCTTTCCTGATATTGTTCTATTAAGCTGCCTTTGTCTCATTTCCCCTCCTTTTCTCTGTCTTCTCCCTTGAGTGAGCAGTTGCATGGTGGGCATTAAATCACGACAACACGTAAGACATATACACATTTAAAACCATGCAAAAAGAAGTAAATGAAGGTGGACTGAAGGAAACACAAAAAAGATGCAGCTTTCACCGACTTGTACTTGAATTTGTCTTGCTAGTCTTGATCCTAGCAAGGGACAGAAGCCTTAGAGTGCACAGCAGGATGAAGACCCTTCTCCATCCCTTTCCTCACCGTTACACAACACCTCCCTGCCCCCTCTAGCAGACCTAGCCCCATTGTCACTTCTAGTTTTCTTTGTTTTCTCTGAGGGATGTGGAATGGTTTTTATACACACCCCCTTCCTTCTTGATTCTTCCTTTCTCCTGTCCCTATGACAAGCACGGAATAACATCTATTTTATTACTACTGAAAAAAACTTAACATTTCATTCACTCATTAGGAATTTTTGTTCCTTGTTCCCCTCCTGTGTATTTGTGAAGTTGGGGAAAGAGAGAAAGAATACTTCGTTTTGACTTTCTGCCTACTTAATATCCCTCTCCTGTTCTTATGCAACAGAACAGCACATTATTAAGAAATATTTTCTCCATTGGAGCGACTGTTTCGAGAAGCAGCTGGTAAAGAAAAATTCTGTTGAACTTAGGCTGTGTTTTAGTTTTAAAGATCCTTCTCCACAATGTAGATTCTGACTCTGGAAATTTCCTTCCAATGTTTAATCAGCCCTTGGGAAACACACTTGCAGCAGCTGCTCTTTTGAAGCTGGCACACCAGATCAAGCTCTGTGTTAGATAAAGTGTGTTTCTCATATCTCCATTCAGAATAGTCAACATTTAAAGGCTGAGTCAGATATCTTCCAGCTTCAGCAGTGCTAACAAGAGTCCATTCCGCCTGTGCCTTCAGCTGTACACTTTCAGATGTTCTGAGCTATATAGAGCCTTAGGGGTTCAATACTGCATCATATGCTAAATGTGAATTTACCTTGGCCCTATTATCTTGCCTGGGGTTTACCTTTTGTCTGATTTTTCCTCCCATCCTTTCTTCTTCTTCTTTATTCTTGGTTCACAGACATCTGCTTGCTAATGTTTGAAGGGGGCATCATACTTCATCTATGTCCACCTTGCACATCTTCAGGAACTGTTCTACATGATGCTGAAGTTCTCAAAAGCCTCAACCTGGGGCTGCAAGAAATCCTACATTGCTGAAATTTAACTCTATGTGAGAATCCTGCTGCATAAAGCTCAGTGTCAGTGAAGTTGTGTAGGGCATTGCTGGGAGAGGGGCTGCAGTTCTGCCCCAGGGAGCTGAAGGTACCAGTTGCATCACAGGATTCTTTCTATTAGAGATCCTCCAAATCACTGATTTTTAGTAAGAAAATATGAATAAAATATAAAATATAAAAGAAACATCCATATGCTTGCGTAAGTTAGACACTACTACACCTCCTTGTGCTGTGCTACACTTTAATTGTAAAATAACAGTCTGGTTTTATACAGCACACCATAAAGTTGATTTACTTTTTCTGCAGCCTTAAATTCATGTAAAAGTGGGATTCAGTATTATTGATTTCTTATTGTCATATATACTGTCATGTCAGTATCGGAAGAGCTCAGTGTGTCTTTTAGCAGCATGGGCCAACACTTTTGGTCACTAATGCAACAATATGAGTAAAACCAGTTTCATTTTTAGGGGCACAGAGAGCAAAACACCTGTCCTGGGAGTCTCCCATAGTGGAGATGTCCAGCACTACAAGGACTCAGGAAGTTTTAAGACTCTCCAGACTCCCAGTTGAGGGTCTCTTTCAAGACAGATGGATGTAGGTAGGCTACAGATGCTAGCAAATGTTAACTATTGTTTTAGGCTTAAGTTCAGTTTGGCTGGCGAGCTGCAAGGAGACCTGCTGATAACTGCTGTCTTGCTCACGTATGGTCCTGTAGATAACTAATGGCCCAGCCCCTGTGTGCACAAAGCAGAAACAGAATTCCTCTCTTCTTACATGTATAGGGAGAGATAACAGCAATGGATGGTAAGAGCATGCCAGAGGCAGCAGAGGATGCCACAGGGATGATAAAAGTGTGGGACACAACGGCCTAAAGACCAAAGCCTGTTGGTCCATGGCAGGAGCTTGGAGGAGACCCCTGGCTTTCCTGCATGGTGGAGTGTGATCCCTGTGGTCTCCCCTTCTACAGCCCTAGAGTCAACTCAGCACGGGTTACACCATGTAGCACTCACACAGCTTGGGGTTTGTTAAAAGATTTGTTAAATGATTCTTTCCAAGGTCATGAAGCTCTACTGACTTAGAAAGTGTTGTCAGCAGGATTTGATTATTTATAACTCCCAAACCAAAAAGAATTGATTGAGATCCTACCAAATCTTTTGAATAACTTACATCTGCTTTGTAATGAGATAAAAGATTCAGTAAAAAAAAGTAAAATAGAGACACAGTCCAAAATACATCGTAACCTCACTAAAATGGCCAATAAATGTTTTTGGATTTGGCCATACATGTTCTTAGAAGTTCTGGTAATAATATGACTCAGGCCAAGAGGTCAATAGGAGGGGAGAGGAGAGCAGAGCAGAGGATGCAAAAAAACGAGCAGTCGTGCACAGGTGGACAGTGCAAATGATAAGATCTCCTCTGTGAGTGCAATTAGTAAGAGAAAAATGTATGACCTCAGAATTAAAACATTAATTGGAGAACTGACAGTTGGGAAATAAAGATCCCTGTGATAATTAGGTAGCAAATATGGAACAGTTTGTCCCATATCTTAAAAAACAATATACAAGTCAACTGAGTGGAGTCCTTTGGTTCAGCCTTTGTGTCCTGCCACATATACTTGTATACAAGTGTACTGCCACATATACATATGTATATACACATATACACAGCATTAAGTTGCTCAGCAACTTAGAAAGTATCTAAGAAGTCTTTCCTCAGCTATTTTTTCCCCTAATGAGTCTTCAAAATAAAGTCCACTATATTTTTCACTCACTACTTTGTTATCAGGGTGTTATACCCAGTTTAAGAAAATGAATCAAAAAAAGAAATTTAGTAATATGTACTAATCCTATGCTATTTATGAGCTTGGCAAAAATGCTATTGAATATATGCTTTTCAAGGATCCTAGCTTGGCCAAAGCAAAACCAAGGATGTAGCTCATGAACACACTTTAAAAACCTTCATTCTCACTACAGCATGTGTCTTAAATGTTCTATAGTACTCAGCAATCTACTTTCTGGTTTCCTTCCAGGCCTCTTCATTGCTATCTCCACTTGCTGCAGAAATCGAGTACTTGTGTACGTGGGAGGCATGGTGTAGCACGGATTTATCACAGAAAAACAGAGCACTCCTTATTGGAGGCACGCTGCTAATACCTCTGAAAGGCTACAGGGCCTGTTGGAAGGGATTTAAATCATCCACTGGTATTTATTTCAGCTCAAAGTTATGCATGCAAAATAGCCATAAAAAGCGTGGCTCGATGAATCTTTCCTGCCCTGAACTTGCTGTGTACCTCCTGGATGACCTTCTCTGGTGCAGACGCATGGCCCATGACCTCTCCCATCCCTGTCCTTCCTTCCCCTCTTCTCCCAGGGAAAGAACCATGAGGAGAAGCTTTCAGCTGCAAACCCTCTGGCCGTATCCTTTGAGATGTGCAAGCCCCAGTGGGTGCCCAGTGGCCCAGCAGCACCTGGCTGGAGCCATCCCACTCCTCGGCTGAGACTCCCTGCCTGGGGACACCATCCCTAGTGCCAGGGTTCCTCTGGCAGCCCCCCCACCCCAACCAGCCCCCCGATCAGTGGCATTGCTGCTGCTTTGGGACATTTAGCTGAACCTCAGGGGTTTGCCGTTCTCGCCTCTCGTTGCCACCTGAAACAGTTGCTACGTCTCAGCCCAGATGCTTCGTTTCAGAGGCAAATGGCATGATTCCTGTATACATTTGCTTTCTCGGTTTGTCAAGCACTTAAGTGCCTTTCATCTTGAAGTATCCTAAATGATAATATGCACTTACATAGCTCAAGCTCCTCTAATGAATGAGGTTCTTCATAAACACTCGGTAATTAGGCCTCACAACAGCCCGACGAGCTGGGAACAACTCTTTGCGGTGGTGCAGAGGAATGAGCTGAGGCTGTGTGAAGACAGACAGGGCTCAGGCTGCCAGTTGGACATCCAATATCCCACAGACCATGAGGTCTGCTGGGACCTGGGTCTGCACCGAGCATGGTCGCCATTACGTCCAGGAGGAAAGAGTATAGAAACCACAGTCTTTTTCCTGGAAATTACTTTCCATGTGGACAAGGACAGTGAAAACTGACAGGTTTCTGCTTCCTTAGTGGCTGCCCACTCCCTTTGCCAAGAGCTCATGGTGGCCCAGCCCAGCCCCTTGCCCCATTGTCGGTGCTGCTGTTGGTGGGCAGATGCTGGACTCCATCATTGCAGCCTCCCGGGAAATTCATGTCCATTTTGGCCAGAGAGGGACAAGAGGCTTCTAGGCAATCAACCAGCTTCAGACAAGCATTCTTGAAGGAAATGAAAAAGGGAAATGTTGATATTGTCAAGTGGGTATTTCCCATCAGAAAACATTCCAGCCAAAGGGGGAAAAAAAAAGCCCAAAGCAGGTCTGCTCATAGACTTCTCTTGCTTTGGCTCTTTTTCTACCTTTCTCAGCACTGCTGTCATCTGTCACTGGGAGCTCTACTGTGGGAATTTCCTTTCTTTCTGATTTTTCGGTAGCACTTTGAGCTCTGTGACAATCAGGAATTGTATGTATCACAATTGTAGCCTTCAGCTAAAGGAAAGAATCTCTTCTGCAAGGTCTTTCATTGTGTCTTGCATAGTCTCTCTTCCAAAGATATAATGAAAACTACTTGCTTGAGTCAAAGGAATTGGCACAGCTCAGATACACGCAGCAGCTATTTTTCCTCTAGTAGCATCTTATACAACTTCCAGCTACTGAAGTATACAGAAGTATACTTGCACATGATCTTCCTATCTTCTTGCTTCTGCCACTTGCTTTTTACTGACCCGTAAGATTCAGGTCTCCTGCTGAAATACACAGAGACCTGATGGTAATGTTGTTGCCTTCCCCATATGATCACCATGAAGAAATAAACTTACCCGTTTCTCATTTTTCGAAGCCCTGAAGTTGCCCACCCCAGCCCGAGTGTGCTTTGCCTTGCTGATGCAGCAGCAAAGCTAAGACACCAGCAAGGCATTGAGGGAAACCTGTCCCCATGCTTTACCCAACTCTGATGTGTTTTTACAGGTGCTGCCGAGATGCCTTTTTGGTGGCTGCTCCTGCCTGCTCTCCTGCCCTATGGGGATGGTCCCACCTTGCCGTTTTGGGAGCTCCTTCCTGCAGTTTTTTATTGAGTTTGCTCCTTTGTCCTCCTCCCACCCTCCTTACCCCAACTTCATCTCCTTCCCTCTGTGCTAAGGGTTTTCCTGCCCTCTCAGCCCTGCTCCCTGTCTCTGTTCAGCTCAGCAAGCCCTGAGCCTGACCCAGTCCCCAGCGGTAGGGGACACGACCCTGTTCCCCTGCTCCTGACACATGCTCACCAGCAGATTTGCACTAATGCTTTTCTTTGCCTCCGTTTTTTCCCCCTCCCTCTCTCCTGAGGTGAGATCTGTCTCTCCTTATACAAGATAGTGTGAGCAGAGAGAAACCAGACTCAATGCAAAATTCCATTAACTTCAGTGGGGGCAGGATTTCACCTCAAGTGTTTCATGTTCTGGGCGCTGGACAACAACATGAAAGGACTCCACACTTGTAAAACTTGAACCTCTGCAGCCATTCGAGCCAAGCAAATGCAGATGCAGTTCCTGGTGCCCCCTCCAAGCCCCTCTCTATGGCCACGCATGCTCCTTCCAAGACCTGTGAATGTCGTGAATCTCTCCTCTTAGCTGTTTATTGTCACCATGTTGGTGGCTATTGCTGAGTGTGTAGTTACCTCTGCATTGCCTGAACTAGTCTCTGAGTTTTACTGCTACTGCCCAGCAGTGCCTCCAGCCTTGCTGACTTTCAAGTGTGCTCCCCTTCAGTCCAGCCTTCCACATCTTGTTTGAGCTATTGCTTCTGATGGGGCTTTGCAAGGCGCGTTGGCTCCTTGAGTCCTGCTTGCTGGTGCCCTGCTGCTCCTCTGGCTTCCTGGGACTCTCATTTCCCTAATACTCCTGTTAGTTCATTCCTGAGACCTTGCTATGTCTTCCTTGCTCTCCTGTGTGGTTGCCAGCTGCCTTCTGTTGATCTGTCTTCAGATTTATCTCCACTGCTGCCCTGGGTACCAGCTATGTCCCATGTCTAGCTGCAGATCACGCTGTCACCTTTTGCCTGCTGGTTGATCTTCCACTCTGTCACTGTCCTGTAGTGGCTTTATCCTCGGCTCTCTTTATTGCTGCAAGCCACTGGTCTATCCCAGCATCATCGTGCCTGTGGCTGCTGACAGCCCGTCTGTCAGCTTACCCTGGGGTCCTGATTTTCCTACTCATCGGTGTCTTGCTGAGCTGGTGTTTAGTCCCTGGGAGGGTTGCTGCAAGAGCACAGCATTTCCAAGTAGACATCACTGCTTGTCTGTGCAGTTTTTGCTCCTGGCTCTTTACTGTCATTCCTGCCTTTCACTTGTTTTGTAGATACCCAGGGGAAGAGGTCTTGTGCTCAGATTCCCATGGTACCAAATCATTTGAATTTTACTGGAGTGCATTGCAACCTACTGTCTGAGAAAATATACTTTGCCTTTCATGATCTCAGTTCCTGCTTGAATGCCCTCCACATAGCCCATTTTTCAGAAAGAGAAGTAACAATTTCCTATGGCCATGTAGTTCCTGTGTTTAAAATGGAACAAGTCAGTTCTGACGCTGTTTTAGGGCTGGTATTTTCCTGGCCTGATCACTCAATGCTCACACTGCTTGCAGTGTTTGATGTACATCATCTGAGCACCCCAGTCTGACTGTCAGAGGTATTCAGTGGCTTGCCTGCATGTCCATCTCCTGACGACAGTCTGCTGGGACTACTGCTCCGACTATTGCTGTGATCACGGAGGGTCTCTTACCAAGCAGCAGGGGTAGCTTCTCTGGCACCATCTCCTTACAAGTGGCAGTGAACTGCGTTACCCTCTACAGACCTAGAGTTCTTCAATGCTTTGTTAGATGCCTAAACATTCTCAAAACAGTGTCATTGTGTGTTAAATACTATTTCCTTCCCTCACAGAAATGCAGTTTGGATGTTATCATAAGGGCAGTACATTATTTTCCACTGTAATACTAAAAAAAAATCCATGTAACTGCCTGGTGTAATTACATGTGTCATCAGGACCTCTCTGGGATACTAATAACGATCAAAAACTCAAAGCTAAACTAATGGATTCAAAGAAAATAGAGGAGCAGAACTCTTCTCTCAGTCTTGCTCTCACACTGCGTATGCTGGGACGCTGGCTGGCAAGTGCCCAGGGAGGCTGGATTTTGCTCTGCCTTGTTCACAGTTGTCCTCCCGGGGCAGCAGGCTGGAGCTCTGGTTGTCTCATAGGAACTGAAGCTGGTGATTCCCTGAGGAGGCCCCCAAGGTCTCCCCATGCCTGTTCCTGGGCTTTCCAGAGCGAGTAACGACAGCTGCCTGTCTGCACAAATGGCCAGATTTCTCCTGGTTGGGGCTTGTCAGTCAACGTTCTTCAGAAAGCAACAGATCTCAGACGTAGAGGATTAGCATTGGGCTAATTTTACCCTAATATTCTCCTTCTGACCTTTGTGCTGAGGTTGTAGCGAGCAGCGACTCATTCCGGCCTGCTTCCTCTGGCACACGGCCGCGTCTGCAATGCCCCCGCCATGCCTGGGAGTCGCTGGGACAGGTCAGTTCGTGCCGCAGCACCCCTGCTCCTGGCCTGACGCCCAGGGGCTTCTCTGCCAAGCTTGACTTGCCAGGAGCTGTGTCCGGCCTTAGTAGGTGGCTGAATGGCTCATCTGTCTGGGAAAGCCAGGACCCGTCACCGTGCACGCTATTCCGTGCGCTATTAGGTAGCATTTCCTCAGCCGTAAATAATTCCTTTCAATATTCAGTTTAACTGCTTTGGGCTGGTGCAGACGCTTTGGTTCCCTGAGGACTTTCTCCCCGCCCCAGGCAGACCCACTCTGTGCTGGCATTAGAGGATGAACGGTGCCTGTTCTTGCAGGCCTGCCTGTCCTTCCTCGCCGTCTCACCAGCACAAATGGCCTGCAGCTTGGCAGTCACGGGTGGAGACTATTTCTAGCCTCAGCCACGTCTCGGGCTCTCAGGGGCTGTGGTCTCCCAGGTGCTTCCTCCCGGGAGGATCATTTCAATAATGCCCAGCAATCCACCCAGGCTCTCTCCTCCAGCAGAAGCAGTGGGTGATCCCGGTCAGAACAACTCTGGTTTTAGATGTCTCAAGAGCCACCCGCATCTCCTCACTGGGCACAGAATGGGTTTGTGGTGGCTTTTCTCCACTTAACCCTTCTGCTCAGCTGTGCCCCATTCACGTGGCTGCACCCACAACCGGAACTGATGTTTTTTCTGACGATGCAGGAGAGAACAGAGAGCTTTCTCCGGTGTCCCATGTCTGTTCTGCCCTCATATCTTCTGTCTTTTTCCTAGAACGGTTTAGGGACCCTCACTATTTTGAGGCATTTATCTGTGTTTTAGAATTGCTTCTTTCACCAATCCCTCCTGCAAGCTGGAAGCACATGTCTCATAAATGACTCCCGTCGTTAACTGGGGAATCTTTAACATCTCCAAATTCATAGAGTATGACAGATTTCTACGTTTCTTGTAGTATAAATCTCTCTTTTCCTCTTAGGCAGGCTTCAAATAGGCTATTCATCCATCAGAGTTGGATTATAACACAAAACACTCTTTTTGTCTTCTGGGCATCGTTTTTTGCTGAAATCTCACTCACACCTTGCAACTTCACATGCGTGTTGAGATAAAGAGAAAGGACATAAATTAAAAATCTCTACCTTCAATTTCTTATTTTCATGACTATGGCCATGGCTCTGTATGAGCATTCAGGTTTTGCTCTGACTTGCCCCCTACTCAAAGTATCTTTTGCCTGGAAATCCAGCACTGTTACGTCCTGACTCTCATTCTGCCAATTTATGCTGCTTTATCTACTCCTGGAGTCTGTTGTTAATCCCAAAACCTGCTAACAGAACGTATCAAGTGTTGGGGCCAAAGCTGGGAAAATAAAGGCGATGATATACAAAGATGTTGCACCTGTGGAAAACACCGAGCCATGTGCATTCAGACTGACCTTTTACTGCCTCCTCCAAAGTACTCTGCCTTGCAGGCTGTTTTCCTCCCCCAGCTTCCGTGCAGGTTCAAATATCCAGAGTCTAGCTGGAGACCTCCTACCAGCATGACCTCCTACCTTGAAATCACTCATTTTATTAAAACATTCCTCCAAGGTAGTCTGGGTCTATTTCACAAAAAGGGAAGCAAAAATTCCAGAAGTTCAACTTTTTTCTCAGAAGAAAAAGAAAAAAAGAAAAGAAAAAGAAGAAGGAAGTGTACTCGAATAAAAGCAAGTGACAAGGAAGAGGCAAAGAATATTTTATTCCTATAAAATGGTATGAGAGCAGAGAAGAGAAAACCTTAGATGGTCTGGTGCAATGACAGACTAGAAAATCAGTCATTTCTGATTTCTAGTTCACCCCAAGCTAAGAGAACGTCATAATGTAATAGTTTCAATATAAAATAAGGATAATTGTTCCTTGTTGGGGGTGTGGGTGTGAGGGAATAGGAACGGAGCTCTGGGACATTTGAACCTTGTAAATACAAAGCATTTTATAGAGCAAAAGTTACTTTTGCTAGGCTCTTCTGTTTGCTCCATCTAGGCAATAAGGTCTTCCTTGCAGGTCCCACTCCAGATGTATTGTATGTCTAATCTTAGGGCAGAATCTGGCTGGTATCTTGAACTAACAGAGTTCTGTCTTCTGCAATAAGGAGAAAACACAACTTCTTAGAATCGTATTTTGGAAAAGTAAATAAATGAGGAAGGAAGAAGCAGTGGAAGAAGCCTCTCAGGAAGTTTTAAAGTTTCAGTGGAGAAGAAGGCTGGATACTGCGAGTCTTTAATTTTAATTATGTATGTTTCTAAGTAGCAAGGAAAAAATGCAAAATTAAAGTAAAAACTATCAATAACATAAAGAAAGAAATGAGCTTCAGGCTGAAGGATTTGTGTCAACATCTGGACGTGGGGCTTGAAAACTAGGTGGCTGAGGTCATTCCATTTTATAAACCCAGCTTATGAACAGTATACACAGCATATGAACAAGTGCAAAGCCTGGAGTCACATAAACAGTGTATTTCATTCCTGGACATTGAAATAACAAAAAGGGCAGAGTCAAAGGGCTCCTCTCAGCATATGCACTTTAAATATATGTGGAGGGCCCATGTGACTCTGAAATAATAACACTGGGAATATGGAAAATTAGACTAAGCAATATTTACATTACCCTTTCTTTTTTACTGGGGTGAAGGGTTAAATTTGGTTAATGATACGCTGATTTGGTCAAGAATACAGGCTCCATCACCTTTCCTAAGCTCTCTAACAAATAAATAAAATGTTTTCATAGGCTCAAATTCTCATTGTAATCTGAAGAAATTTCTCCCAGAAAACACGTTTAGTTGTTAAAGTAAGTAAGCACCAGAATACACTTCCTTTACAGCACAAACCGAAATAAAAATTTTAAATGGACCCTTCCTTTGGCATCCTTCTCTCCTATGTGCCTTCCCGTCCCAGCCAGGAGCTCAGAGGTACTTGCTAGTACACAGGGATTAATCGTGACAGCTCTGCGTTTCACCTACCACTAAATTAGCAAGAAGCCTGCTCTTCTACTCAATGCAGGAAAGGAGAGTTGTATCTGCAGCCATGTATTGGCTGCCAAGTAAGGCTCATGCTTTTTGGTTGAAATTAGCAGGGTAAGTTTAAGGGCAGACCTACAAGCAGAAAGCTCTGCATTATCTAGAAAGAAAAGGCCCGTGTCTCTCAAAACCAGGGATGCTTCTGAGATGGCAGAGTCTGAACACGCTGGCTTTAATGCCAAAAAGACAAGCAGTCTGTAAGGGTCACTAGGAGAGAAAGCTGACCAGAAACCAGTGTGCCACCGCATCAGTCCTCAGTGCTCCTGCTTCTTAAATGCTGCACGTGGGTCCGGTTGTCTCTTTTCAGACAGTGTACAGTGGAATTGCAAAGAATAAAGGGTGTATGATGAGCATCAGTAGTATGGAACTCAGCTTAATTCACTCTTGTCTACTGTGTTTATGACATCTTTTGGGTAGATACTTATTACCTTCACCTGGGTGATGATCCAAACTTTTTCAAAGAGCGTGCCAATGATTTGCACGATTCATACCACAAAGCATCTCCTTCAGTTTGTTTCACCAAATATTGCCATGAAACAATCTTTAGTTAAGACTGCTTTTAAAATACAAACTTGTCCACTTAGACTTCAAACCTGTTTGTCAACTTTGAAAATAATAATTGGAAGCTCTTTTCCCTTCTCTGGACCATGTTTGGTTTTGATGCTTAAAATCACTTGTAAACCAATGCTGTCTGTAGCTCAGGTCGGACCACAGCTCAGACAACAGGTCTGTGATGAATAAACCTCCTGGAAATCACAGACCAGAAAGCAAATGAGAGTTCATAGGTAGATGATGGATGAAAGTGTGTTGCCAAACTGTGACAGCTTTCGATCCTGATAGAGGCACTCAACATGAGTTAGCCAATGTGATTTTCAAGGTGCTTAATCTGGGTCTTCAGATGTTACGGAAAGAGCCAACCACTGCAAGAAAAATTAATCTGGTTCACATAACCGCTCCTAAACAGGGCCAAAGACAAAGTAGAAGGATTGAATGACTTAAGGAACTGTTAAGGAAAGAGAAAACCTTTTACGTATTCAGGACTGGTAGCAATCAAAAGCTGTTCTCAGCTGATGGCTGTGCTCATTTAGTGGCATATGAAAATTGCAACCCAGATGGCTTTCCTTCCGGTGTCTGGATGAAACCAACAATTTATTAGGCCTGAAAAGACACAAGGCTTTATCCTGATGACACTGGTTCTTTAGTCTGGGGCTGATGCAGTGCTTGTGGGACAGGGAGGAAAAGGCTGGGCCCCCACTGCAGCTGCTCCGTGGATGGGCAGAAAAATCCAGCTCAGTTTTGCATGATCACTAAGTCCAACGTGGGGAAAGTCTTGAGTAGAAGAAGAAATATTGTCCATTCTGTTTTCTTCAAAATGCCAGACTATTTCCTGAACTCATGCATTCAAAGAAAAATTTCCAAGAAAGCTGATGAGATATTTTTATACAATTTGTCACTTGAGACCTACATTTTCATTCTTTGAATTTTGCCAGTCATTTCAAGGGTTTCAACACAGTGAGAAACATCTTGTCTCCATAACCACAAACAAATAACATCACAACAAAGGAGATACCTCTTCCAATTTCAGACTTAGCGTAACAACTTATAAGACCAAATCTTTTATAAGATTTCTGAGTGATTTGGTTCTGCTGCCATGAAAGTATTTTCTTATTTAGATTCACAGGTTCAACATTTCTGCTGATGTTGCATTTCAGTCACTACCTGCTAGGTGGATACTTCTGCTATCTTTTTCTTTCAGGAGTGGAAGTTAGTGTCAATAGGCACTTTAACTGTCTGTGGGTTTTTTTTATAAAAGGGACAACTTTAGAAAAATTTACCCTGCTTTTCCAATGTAAGGCTGAACTTACTTGCATAATGTATGTCTTTAGTAGCCTCCCAAAATGTATATGTCTTCCCTGGCCAGAAAAAAATAATGAGAGAAAATCTTATCCTGCACTCAGGAGGGTAGTTATACATCACTGTAACTTTGCTGAGTTCTGTCAGTGTGCAATGTGCAGTTTTGGTTCATTTTTAAGAATTTGAATCACATTTATTTATTTGCCTGCTTTTCTCCCTAAACCCTTCTTATGACAGCTTGCATATTTGATTATTAATATTTATTTCCTTCCCATTTCTTAAAGTTCCCCAGAGACAGTGAAACAGCTTGGCTACCAGTTATCATAAATTTTAAAATGGAGTCCAAATATTTAATTGAATTGGTTGTGTCAGTGACTTAATCACCTAATTGCTGGTATTCTGATTCTGTGATACAGATTGTCAGTCAGTTTGGAAGATCACTTACATTGCTGGAGACTAAAAATGATGTCCTTCCAAATAGTTGAACAATACAGGCAAAGTATGCCCTGAATGTACATCCAGTGCAAACTTTGGCTTAAACAAGGCAGAACACCATGTCTGTTTTTCTTTAAATTGATTTTTATAGAATACTAGGTGTCTGTCTGAGTTATACATTAAGATGAAGGCATTATTAGTAATCTCCTTTTGTATGTATATGCTCAAAGCCACATTCACGATTATTTTTTTCCTAAGTGTGGTCTTATATTACTTGGATTAAAGTACAGAAGAAAACAGATCATTTTTAAACACATGCAATCAATATGATCTTCCCCCATCTGTAGGGCAGGAATGGAGAGAACCTGGAGAGTTGAGGCTTTTTAATTCCAAAAGGAAATATCACGAGATGAGACTGAATTAATCTTTGAAAATTGCACCTCATATCTTTGCCTTAAAGATGGATTCTAGATAAAGTCTCATCAGCCTTTCTATTTTTATTGAAATCAAGCACGTTCTTTAATGGTTAATAACTATATCACTCAGAATCTATGTTATTATATGTTATATGATCTAAATGGTTTTTATAATTGCTGATTGGTAAGTATATATCAAACCTGGCAAACCTGGCTCACTCACTTCCACAGCTTGGCTGGGGATGAAAAGAGAAACAAAACACGTTCTTGAAACCGGAGGAGAAAGCCCGAGGTGCAGCACGGAGCAAGAGCAGGGAGTAGATGTGCTTCATAACAAGGTGCTCTGACTGCTCTTCTAATAGTCTTCACCTTTTAACACAGTAACATCTTTGGAAATTGTCATTTTGTGGGAAATCCAAGGATGTAAAGTCACAGAAGTTATGTTCTGGTAGCAGAGTAAGAGAAGAAAGCCTTGTGATAACTCCAGGAGGTCTCCTGGAAACTTTGGGTGGGTAACCACCACGGAGGAGGAGGTTTGTGGCTGAGCAGTGGAGGTACTGCTTCCCCATGGCCCGCCGAGGGCTGCGGCTGAGGAAGGACACCTGGCCTCGGGGACCATAACACTGTAAATTCCCAACGAGCCCAAGGGGAGGACATGGCAAATCCAGTCCCTGAACGTGAAACCTGATGACTTTAACAGCTCCGCTGTTTATGGGACCTTTTCCTACCTGACTGATAGGAAATCAAAGGCGGGCCATGGCTGTGGGACCCCCCAGTAGAAGGCAGCCCAGGCCTCTGCCCAGTCCCAGGCTGCAGGGACCAGCGTCCTCAGGGATGCCCGGGTTTCAGCTGCAGCGTGAGAAGCAAAGGGGAGAGAAGAGCCATTTTAGGCTTTGAGACGCTTGGAATTTATGGTGACTTTAAAAAGGCGAGGCTGGAGCGACGTGTCGGGCAGGCAGGTATGCTGTGGGCTTCTCTATGTAGGCCCACTCTGCCACTAAGAACCTAAACAATATTAACTTGGGTGCAGCCAAACAGATATTGCATTGTTCTCACTTTTTGTAAGATAAATTCATTGCCAGACTGAGACCTCGTGTGCCAGCTTTCAGACCGGAGTGCATTTTATGGCTGAGTTATAAACCCCTGGAAGAAGAGGTTTATAACGTAAATGCTGACACAGCCAGAGCTATAACAGAGTGAACAGTATTGCAATGATATCTCATTTACCTCTAGCCAGGAGCATATACAGAAAACTAAATAACGTATTCCTGCTGCTACAGATCATTTCATCAGTAAAACTGATCTCTGATTTTATTTGGTAGGTTAAAACTACAAAGTTCATGCATTGATTAAGAAGAGTAGCGCGTAGTCTGTATATTCCTGTGCGTCACAAGGTTTACAAATTTGCATGTGATAAAGCACTCCCACATCTACTTCAAATTTATTAAGCACTATTTTACAGAAAAGGACAATTCAGAAAGAACAGAAAAGCATAGCACAGAGTAAGCAAAACTGCAGCAGCTTATTGCAAATTACTACAACCATTACAAAAGGGACATGTAGGTGACTGCTGTGTGTGATTGAGTACCCAAATATTAGCTGGTGATGCTTTTTTCCCAGGTATGAATAATTTACAGCAGAAAGCCCAGAAATACTCTGTTGTAGTGTGGCATCTGCTTAATTGAACAGGAAAGCATCGCATTGAGCTAGCAGGTTAAAAAGAGGAGGATGGTCAGTCACAGGGAGTCTGAAGAAAGCGTCTGGAAATGATGGCTACTGACTGCCAGTCTCTGCCACTAACACACACACAGCACATCTGCTAGGGGTGTACATGGTGCAGAATTTGCTCAATCAAGTTCTCTCTTGGTTAGTCTTGTACAAGAACATCTAGGTTAGTCTTGTACAAGATCCAGTGTCTATGCTTTGGTATTTCTGTACTGTGACCTCTCTGATGTCCATTACAGGGTCTGGAAACCTAGGCTTGGCAAGCTGCACTGCAAAATAAACCTACTAATTCTGAGAAGTGGTTTTTCAGGCACTGCTGTCACTTCTGGATGAAATACATTCAACCTTGTAGACTGGACAAATAAGTCTACCCATGCAATGTGTAATGTTTTCTTTTGTCCTTTACAAAACTGAAACAACTGAAATATTATTTCAGGAGAAGGTTTTTCTATCCTTGCTGCAGTATGCCTTGGCAGCCCCCATGCCGTGATTAGTTTCTCCAACTTCAGTGGAATGCCTCTTGGATGGAAGATAGGGCTCATGGTGAATGTAGCTGGCCTGCTGCTGCTACAGGAATTCAGGGGCACGCTGTCACACATTATACAGGAAAAATTACACCAATGTCCAATAACAAGTGTATATTGTCGACACCGTATCCAAGAAAAACCCACTGCATACATTAAAGAATGTGTCTTTTTGGCACTTGCTGAAATAAGAACAGTCAAGAATTTGTGGTCTGTGCTCTTTTTAAATCTTTATATGATGAGACCAAGTAACAGTTTCTGAGCATTTTTGCAGCACTTCCCTGTGTCGGTCCCCTTCCCTGCTCCCCTCGGCAGCGATTCCGGACCGCTTGCTGAGCGTTTGCTTCAGCTCTACCGATACTGATAAAGCCTGCACTTTTCTGCTTCAGCCCCCTTTTGCTTAGGCACAGGACTAAAACTGAAAAACTCAATCTGATTTGCTTTTTTGTAACTTGTTTTTTTTCTCTGCCTACAAAGCAAACGCGGTCTTTATAATTTAACGTCCGCCTCTTTTTCCGCCAAGGTTGGTTTGGTATTTCCTTTACAAACCTCAATTGTTGGCATCAAAAACTTGGCCATTTCAACTCTACTGAACTAAAACTTGGCAAAAAAAATTTTTCGGCTAACATTTAAATTGTTCTACTAAAATTTCTTTCCTTTTATGAGTAATCTATGAGCAGCCTTTATCCCTGCAATCCCCTCTGCACTTCTAGGTCCCCTGAAGGCGAATCACTGGAAGCGAGTGGCTTGGAAATGCTGCTGACTCCCTTTGCAGACACTTAAACCAGAGATTGCAGAGCCCAAGCTCTGTACCAAAGCACAGTTATCATTCTGTCTGTCTGTCTGTCTGCAGGCAGCCTTTCTCACATTTCTCCATATCAGGCAAAAGTCTCTCAGCAGAAACTAGAAGGTAGAGAGTCTTTACCCGAGTCAGAAGGGCAGAGAAGCCAGAAGGCACGTAGTAAATCTCTCCTGGTGACTGAGGAGCAGCACAGTCTCAGCAATGTTTCTATCCNTTTTATGAGTAATCTATGAGCAGCCTTTATCCCTGCAATCCCCTCTGCACTTCTAGGTCCCCTGAAGGCGAATCACTGGAAGCGAGTGGCTTGGAAATGCTGCTGACTCCCTTTGCAGACACTTAAACCAGAGACTGCAGAGCCCAAGCTCTGTACCAAAGCACAGTTATCATTCTGTCTGTCTGTCTGTCTGTCTGCAGGCAGCCTTTCTCACGTTTCTCCATATCAGGCAAAAGTCTCTCAGCAGAAACTAGAAGGTAGAGAGTCTTTACCCGAGTCAGAAGGGCAGAGAAGCCAGAAGGCACGTAGTAAATCTCTCCTGGTGACTGAGGAGCAGCACAGTCTCAGCAATGTTTCTATCCCTGGCTTATTTGTTTTGAAGCAATGGTGATATCTTGAAGAGGACTGAGTAATAATAATAAAGAAATGTATTTTAAGGGATGTGCATTAGTCTCAGGAAGTACAAACAATTTTAATATGATTCTCTTCCCTCATATTTCTTCCTCCAGTGAAAAAACAGCCAAAATCTGACAATATGGTACAGGAGCATTACAGGAGACGTGACTGGGACATGGCTTTTCCAGGCAAACACCCGTCAGGATCCGGTGCAGGGAGAACAGTATCTTGCAAATACGGGAACTTGGCTCTAGGCAATTGCTGGGCAAATGCATAAGTGAAGCAGAATATGCTGCTCTTCCACTGCTGCAGGAAAAATTATGACTCATAAAAGTAGATGCACTTTAACAAATACAGAGCCTACCTCAAAGCATTCAGCTCAGTACAACCCAACGCTCAGTGGTGATCAGTGGCTTTCCTAAAAGCCCACAGCCGTTTGGAGGGTTTCTAAAAGGCTTGAGGGAGTAGTGAGGAATTAACAGAGACCCCTTCCTCAGCATATGCAAGATGTATGGTCAGGCTTAACTTCTCAAATCAGGAAGTTTAGAAATTACTGACAAAAACTATTTGACTTGAGATTATGAAATTAAGTTACATATAAAAAAATGCTGAATTTCAGTGCAAGTGTGTTTAACTTCATTATCTGAGACCACTGTATCCCTAAAGCATTGGTTCCTAAAGGCTCACAGCCATTGAACTGTTTTGCCAATTGTATGGTAAGGACCATCTGGTTCTCCATCCAATATAAACACTGAAAATCCTAAAATATCTGTGGAAACAGAAAAAATTATGCTTAGCTCTAACTTTGGCCCATTTTGATAGTGATGATCCTGTGAAACAATACCCATAATATATGGGTCTCTTGCCAAATATTATTCTGATTTCAAGACCATTGCTGCATTTTGTTTGGGATGCAACTGTTTCCTTTTTTAAAGCCACCAAAGAAGGCATCAAAAGAAGAGATTTTGGTTATTTTTTATGAACCCCTCATGCAAAAGTAACTTTGTTATTTGGCAGAATTTTGCCTAAAAAGCATTTTATTATATAAATATTTATTACCAGGTGTTATGTCTTTCTCTGAAGCCTTGGTGACTCGTGCTTCTTGGCTGAAGATGCTAGAGTGAGTAAGCCATTAATCGGAATGAAATCATAATTCTTACTTTCCTGTAGAGTCAACTCAAGGGAAAAGGAAATTTGCCTTCCAACCTTACTCTGCTGTAGCAAGTTGTACTTAGACTGATACTGATCCTCAAGGATGCAATTTGTAACTTAATGGAAAGTGTACCCAAATCCACTTGAATGCTGATGAGACACAGTCCTGACCTTCCCTGACCACCAGGTGACATGCCACTATGAGTAGTGTCTCAAAGAATAGGTAAGCCCTCACCCAGCCCTCCACCTGGGTGGGCACATCAGAGTGGCACCCCAGCAGCATGGGGAACTCCCTTAGAGTGGACAAACCCTCTGCCAGCCAGCCCCACTGGAAGGGAGGACAACCAAAGGGCATGGCCAAGTACAGCAATTGGCTCAGAGCCGTCTGGTAATTAAAATCTGATCTGAGGAAAGAGAGAAAAGAAAGAAAAAAAAACCAGGAAAAATAAAGTGTTTGTCCAAGAACCATGGGTAGAATAGGGTGGAGGTGGTGAAAGAAGCGTAGTTAAGGATGATAATACTTAGTTCTCTTCCTTAGAAAGCCATGGAAAGGCAAGTGCAGGTCCTATCCTCTCCACCTCTGACCCCCATCACTTCACAAGGCTATGCAGTTGGTGGGAGCTGGATTCAGCTTGGAGGAGCAGGGAGAACATGATCTGGACATGAGATTCCCAGGAACTGTAGCAGAGATTACCTGATTCCCGGCAAATCACAGACACAAGTAATTGCAGTTTGTAAATTAAAGGCCTCTTCTATAACTGCACATTTTGAAAGGGAAGAAGATATTCAGAGGGCTGTGGTTTAAATTCTAGACAGCAACTCTATTTTTGGCCTGCTAGCAATGAAAGGTTATTTGGCTTTATGGTGCACCTTAAGTTCTCCCTGATTGACATGGGAAAAACTGTTCAAAGCTTAGTATGCCAGGATGGATGACATTGTTTTTCTGAACCCAGTAGCAGGGTATCCTCTCAGGATAGGTGGCATAGCATCTGACTCATCCACTGGTAGGGAGTGCTGCTAAGTGACCACAAGTTAAATAAACTTGAATTCCTCAGTCATGACTGAGGGATAATGAGGAAAGTTTCCTCTTGCTCTGCAAGTAGCTTCTGCAGGTGTTGGACATCTGGAACTCCCTCGACTCCCAAAATCTATTAACCACAGAGAAGAGAACAGATTGAGTAGATTATTGTGGGTTTGGATGATACAAGAAATCAAGAAACCTTTCTGATGAACAAACATTGTTTGTAAGTGCTAGCTACAACCATTGTTCCCATGTTAAATGGCTTTTCTCTAGTAGTTACCACAAAGTCTTTGGTTTTCATGAAAAGTACATATGCTGAACAAGTTACCTGGCCAGGACAGTCCACATAAAACACCCAAATAAATTCTCAGGCATGTGAGTCATTTATTTTATCATATGTCAGGAAAACAGAATAAGAATATAAAGCCACATAATTCTGTAAAGATAACTTGTGCTGAAATTCAACAAAGCTTGTTATTTTTAGTAGTTGCAGATCATAAGTGGACATTTTACAGAGAAACCTACAAAAGTTAGTTGTACTTTCTGGTAGTAATTACCTCCCACAAATATGACTCACTCTTGCAGTTTAAATGCAATGGTTTAGTGTCCCAAAATCAACAGTTTTATAAATAAATCTCTGAATCACAGACTGAATGCCTGAAGTGTTTAAATATTTCTTACTGGCCTGGGAAGTAGTTTGCATTTAAGGCTTTTACTTCATAACAAATTCCCAGTGAGCAGTACTGATACTGGAAGGGAGTAAATCCAGACAAAATAGGAAGGCTGCAGGGAGCTCTGTAGCAGGACAGCATAAACGAAGTTTCCCCAGTCTTTAGTACTTCTGCTAACGTAAAGTGGGATTACCAAGTTAGATGGAAATAGGATGGAGGATGGAAGGGGTTTTCTCATTTCACAGCATCCTCTTCCATGAAAAGTGTATCTAGAGCTGTGCTTGCCTCACGGCATGGCTTTCCAAGCAGAACTTGGGGGGACTGTTGCAGGTCTCCCAGGGAGGCAGTACAGATCACCTCCTCAAAGAAATCTCAGCTCGCTCACTGAAGAACGGTAATAAAAGAAGGGGCCTCTCCTCTGAGAGCCAACTCACTATAAGGCTAAAGTGGAAAATAATTTCACCTTCAGATCATTGGATTTTCTAGTGTGAAAATTACAGTATTAGATTTTTTTAAATGACGCAAGGTGCCCAGAGGTTTTTCGCCTGTTTGAGTGCAGGTGAACGCGCTCAGGTTTGCTTCCTGACGTTTGGCAGAGGCGTTGCTGCGGGAGGGCTACACGCTGCCGCGGCGGCGCACGCACCGTCCCGCTGGGAATCCTTTCCAGGGTCGAGGGAGCAGAGCCGCATCAGGCATCCTCCCTCCCCGCCGCTGCTGCTCAAAATCAGTTCTCGGCTCTTTCTGGGTTGGCTTCCTGCTCCGCAGCTCTTCTCGCAGCCGCTCTGTCTGCCTGGAGCTGGCAGGACGCGGGGAAACACATCGGCTCGGCGGCCGCCAAGGAGCCGGGACTGCTGCTGGAGGTGGCCGAGCCTCCCCAGGCATGGAGAGCTGGCTCCTGCCACTCCTCCTCCTCCTCCTCCTCCTCCTCTCACCCCCGGCTGACCCACTGCTCCCAGCCCGAGCGGCGGTGGAAGGATGCGGCTCATCCCGAAAGCCCAAGCCACGGCAGCGCTGCGCCGGAGGAGCCT
>JAHREE010000143.1:1471532-1488441 GCA_033628505.1 Tringa tobata
TTTACTGCAGAGCCCCTCTCCCAGCAGGAAGCAGGCTTCTCTCAGCCCTGGGAAAGACTATTTATGCTGTCTTGCATCATGAGTCAGGAGGAGGAAGTAAAGGGTGCCTGGAAGACAAACACCCCAAGGCTTAGCCCTTCAGGGATCGGAGCTCGGATGCAGCCTCCCCTGCTGCTCCTGCCAAGCGTGGCTGCTCTGCCGTCCCCTCCGACAACAAACCAGTCGCCAAAGGTCACGTTTCTCCTCGGGGACAGCGAGTTCCCGCACAGGTTGTGCCCTGGGCACAGCGGCAGCTCAGCACCCTCTGTCCTCACCCGCTCTCACCTCCCTGCAGAGAGGCCAGGCGTAATTGGGTTCCTATTTTTGCTCTTGCTGCAGAATGCCTGAAAAGGAAGAAAATCTTCTTCGGAGCGAAAAGAGATTTGAAAGAGGAGAAACGCTCCCCGAGTCAACTGAGCTCAGTCACTCTCATGGTATGCTCCCTATACGTGTTTAGACACTTAATGTAGATGCTCCAAGCCTTCCTCCTGGTAAATCCGCCTCTCTCACGCGCTGTGTAGACATTGGTCATCTGCTTGGGGTCACAACCATGGAAGGTTTCAAGTGGCAAGGGCGCTGTCCCAGCTCTGGCTGCGGTGACGGAGGGGACAGCTACGTAACCGAGGGAGGCAGGAGGCTGGCACGTCACCCTGAGAAGGCAATCCAAAGCAGTGAAGAAAATGGAGTCTGATTAATGCATCTGCAGTGCAAAAAATGGACAGTGATTGTCCTTTGTGTCTCTATTTGTGACTTTGCAATGTGGATTTGATTACAGCGGTCTGAACTCAGCAGATTTCCTCCCTGCAAAGGGTGGAAAACACTGATGCTCTATTTACAAAGAATTTCTGGGAAGCCTGTTGCACATACGTATCAACAACTACTTGCTTGGATGGTTTTTATTTAATAGGGTTTTGAAAAGCATATGGAGAGAATTTCTGCTGTGGTGCATTTAACTTAGAAATGTGCTGTGCCTGGAGGAATAAGCTCTCAGGAGTTACAATGCTTTTGTGTCTGGGTACAGCGTGCTGCTGCAGGGCTGGGTATTTGGGCTGTCGTTTTATCGTAACCTCTGGGGCCTGTGGCTGGATTGCACCTTGCTGGAGATTTCAGCCTGTACGTAGGCAAAGCTCTGTGTAGAACTTGTCTTTGCTAGAATTTTTTGCTCAAGGCCTTGAGTTTTATAACATTTTTTATGATGATTGGTCTCTGGAACAATAACCACAGTATGTTTGTTTTCCTTTTACTCCAAGCTCCAGCAATCACCCTAAAATGGCATTACATAACATAGCACATCTGGCCTGGAAAAGGACAGTTCAAATGTTCTATATTTGGGTCACGATCATTATTTTAATGTAGGTCTAGTGAGGGGATTTGAAGACAGATAATGTCTCTAAAATTTGAAGAATTCTACCGTGTCCTTTTATGGTATTTGTTTTAACTGACCTTTCATTGTTTCTAGATCACAGGAGAAGCCCTTCAGAGCTGACACACAGGAGCAACACGGAGCACAAGCAAGGTCTGTCTCGAGTCTGCAGGGACCCAGTATATCCTGCACTCATGGATAAACAAGTGGGAACTGCAGCCCTCAGACCCCACAGCATTTAGTTACACTTGAATTTATGATTATTTGCTCTTTCGCAAAGACTTTCTGAATTTCCTCATGTGCAGTAGCAAGCCTGTACGTACAAAAAACAAGTCACTGTTATTCGGATATTTTTTATTTGAAAATAACCTGGTATCTGATGCAATTCACTTTAAATTGTACATCCTCAAACGATTGTTTTAAAAGCTTCCTTAAAAATTGTTCCGGGACTTTTCTGTTTCCCTATTGAAATTCACAGTGGTCTTTTCAGCAAGGAAGAAACTAATCAGGATCCCAAATCTAAAAAGTCTTTACACAGACAGTTAACCAAAATAAAGTTAAATATACATGTAAAGTCACTGCAGGAACCGGACTCAGCTAACCATAAAAGAGAAGGTGTAATATCTGACTATGCCATCCAAAGCACAGAGCAAACCAAAGAAGTGAGACCACTTAGTAACTTATCTCAATTTAATCAAACTGCAAGCACATGAAGTACTCACTTCTCCACCAGCACTGAGATTTTCAGGTGGGAGGCAAAACCTTCATGATAATTCCAAACAGGTCTCACAAGTTATTTAAAAGTGTTTATAGCTGAAGTATTTCTCTTGTTTCTCTTTCAATGAAACTCACGTTTGAAACTTTTATAGGCTTAAGAAGCATCATGCAGCCCGGTGAAAGAGCTTATTTTCCCAATGCAGACTGAAAAATACAGCACGCTCGTGACACAGCAGGTAAATATTAAGGACAAATGCATACATGCCATGTGCGAGGCAACAGACCTCACATTGGGAAACAAGAGGAGGAACTGAAAGAGCAAAGACTGGGAAGTAGGCAGAAGAGGAAAGAACACAAGAATAAGCACTAACAACCTGAGTCAACATTAACAAGAAAAGACTCCCTGAAGGGAAGAGGTCCCTTTCTCATGACTTCTCTGTTTATTGATTCAAATGGAAGAAGATAGATACCACATTGTGGACCTGTTTTCTAATTAGAAAACAAACGAAAAAACTGTAATTAAACCATCTGATGTAAAGAATGCATGAAAAGCAACCTTACTGTTTTGACTGTGGCCTGTTTAGTCTGCTTTGAGCATTTTAGAAGCTCAGTATCAGAGGTTATGGAACAGATGGAAAAAAATAATGCCAGCACATTTTTTCCCCTTAAGCTAAATAATAGGACATGCACTAGTAGATACCACGTAAATGACAGACAAAACCTTGATTTAGCTTCTAGTACTTGTAAACACCAAACGTCATACACATTGTGATTTTTAATTACTGAAAATCAGTATTATATCTTTAGTCTAGGAAAAAAAAAACCAAAACCAAACAAACCAAAATAAAGAAAACTTCCTGGATTACTTTAGGATGAAGCAATGTGTTAAACTTGAACATCAAAAAAGTTCCAGTTCACGTTGTTTACTCTTCTGTATCTTCTATAGGAGGGATGCTTTCAGCATGCTGTAAATCAGTTATATATCCAATGTAATTAACTTTAACATAGTCTTCAACAAGGTTTTGAAGCTCTGCAGTGTCCCTGGTCATGCTCACAGCTTGCAGCAATCACGACTAAGTTGCATACATACTCCCACTGGGTTTTCTAGGTCCAACGAAGCCACAAGAACATATGTGTTTGCACTGATCCCACGCTTAAGCTCACCGCAGGAAAAGCTGCTCAGGCTTGCTCTAAGCCTGCAGTTAAATGGAAGAAGACAGATAACCTCTAGGGCCTGACCCAGTATCCACCAGCATCTCGAGGAGTCTTGGCAACAATGGCATTAGCCCGTGGGTCAGACCCCTTGGCGTTGGGTGCACTGTACACCCAGCTCTAAGAGCTGTTTCCAAGCCAGGAGCAATATGTCTCATTTAAAACCTGTTGGTGTGTGGACTTATCTCCAAACACTCCCACGGGAAAACACTGAAGTGACAAAACCCAATATCTTAAATTATTGACATACAGAGTAACCTGTGAAGGAAAACAAACACATTTGGTCTTGTATAATGAAAACAAAAGATTGGCACTGCTTCTGTAAACAATAGTAAGGCCGGTTTTTTACTAGTAGTTATGCAGGTTCCATGCCTTTTTATTTCTTAGATGATTTTATTGATGACAGAGAGAAACTAATAGGGGGAGGACACATGGACAATGAACAGCAGAAGGAATTTTTACTTTCTTAGAGCACTGAGGAAGCTTCAGAACCAGAGTCTCCAACTTACAGCACATCAATAATATCCCTGTTTGGTAGCAAGGGGCTGGATATTAAAACCAGATTTAATGGAGAACGGAGCTAAGACATAGAGCTATATAAAGACAATGTCAATTGATCCTTGCTGACCAAGATCCCAAAATTATGTCATCTTTACACATCATAGATATTTTTATTGATATGATTAAAAATGTTGGTACCCAAAGAGCATTTGTTAATGCCTTCTTGAAAAACACCTAGGAAGAAGTCAGTGAGTCAGAGGGTCACAGTTTTGGTTTTACAGCAATGCTAAAGACAAAATTAATTTATAAGAAAGAGAATAAACTCTATGCTTCTGAAGTTTTGTCTATATTAGGGAACTGGTAAAACAGGGAAGCAAAATAACTTTATACATTCCACCAGCTAAACCCCACTTAAGTTAAAATTGCTGGGAGGTTAAATATGTACATATTTCTGCTGCCTTTCAGCATTTTTACTGGTGGATCAATCAAGTGTTCCTCAGTGAGCTAATTCTGTCCCTGCTTTGGAGTATGCTCAAGCTAGATGGATTTATTTTTCTTTTTGCACATCCATGTGCTAAATTTGAACAATTTTTTACTGCCTATGTATCGGCTGAGATTTTCCACAGAAAGCAGAGAAGACTTTCCAACAAGAGGATAACATCTTTGCCAAATTTTAAGCAAGATGTTTAGAGCTTCTCTATATGGTCAAAATAATGTAATTTTTGCTTAATTGTTTTATAGATACTGATGAACAATTTGCTGAACTTTTCATTCTTTCTCTGCTGCATCCCTCTGAAAAAAGTAATATTGCAGAAAATACCCTGAAAAGGAAACTCCTGCCTAATCAGTTAAAATTTAAACCAACCAAAAGCTAAAATTATAGCCAACTAAAACTTGCCTCTCATAATGGAAATGTCAGACATCCTTAATTGTAGGTCACCACCAGTTCTGCCTACAACAGAATAATTTTATTTTCATCCATAGAAATGAATGAAGTTCAGGGGGTGAAAAATTCTACCTATTAAATCCAAAATCCAGGCTGCTCCTTCACTACCACTCTGCTTCAGGCCAGCTGAGTGGCTACAGAATTCCCACCCCACTTGTTTGCTGTGGTTACACAGTCCTGTGTTATTTCCACTATCTCACATGCAGAGCCAGAAGAACTTGGAAGATGAAAAGATTTTTGCTTTCAAATATTTTCCTTTTAAAAGCAGAAAGCTAAGTGTAATTCTGTTAATGCATTATTATTTTGGAGGGTCTGCTGAAGTCAGGAAATTCCAAGTCAATGCTATATTATATTCATTGTGCAGATGTACCACTTTCTATTCCTCTTTTCTTTGTTAAATATAACCTGTTGTGGTGTATTTTTTTTATGACGGAATGTGCAATGGGACTTTTTCTGCAGCAATACTGGAATCCTCACCCAGGGGAGATTAGTTACATCTGAGAGTGGATGGACAAAAATGAAGTGTAAAAAATGGCTGAAAGCAAGGCAGTGTGTGCCAGAAAATGAAGATCATACTCTATTGGGCCTTCACTTCGATAGATTCGAGACACTGCTCATTTCCAGAGAATTTTTTGGGAGGTCTCCCTGATGTCTCACTACAGGTAGCTTTCTTATTTTTTTGTAACACCGTGTATCAAAAAAACTCATACTCAAAATCCTGGGGAAGATTGCTCGTTCAAATATTTGGAAATTCTCTTGTTCTTTATCTCTGCTTAACTATTTTGGAGCACTTCATGCTAAAATACTTAGGAATATAAAGTAAGGATATTTAAAATGAGTGAGAAAAAGTGAAACACACACATAGAGAAACATCACCACTCCCCGCCCCCAAAAAAAAAAAAAAACAAACAACAAAAAACCCAACCCAAACAAAAAAAAAAAACAACCAAACAAACAAAATACTCCTCCAAAATCAAAAAAAACGAACCCAAACAAAACCCTCTCAAGTAACTGACACTGACTTAAAGTCCCACTTTTTCTTCCCAGACATAGGTCATTATCCTGCCTCAAGGCTCTTCCTAATTGAGGATCCTTAATTGCCGGCTGGTGCTGTAGGTGTTCCAACCTGATCTTGCTGCTTTGTTCTGCTGAACGAGGCGCTGATGGGTGCTTTCCCCAGGCTGGAGGGCAGGATGACAGAGGGGTGTCTTGAAGCTGTTGGCTGCCAAATGCAAATCAAAAGAGTTTTCAGAAACCTTTGGTTTACGGCTCCTCTAACCAAGCAGGAATTAACCGCTAGAAGGCAGTTTCTCTGCTTGCCATTCCAAGCCTGCTTTTAGCCAGCACTTTGCCAAAAAAATTCTTTTGCTGGACTTTCTCCCCCAAGCACATTTTACTTCTCCTCTTTCTCCTTCTCCCTGTCTTTTCATGAGCAGGTTTGCAGGCTGTATGCCAGTGACACCCACTTCCACCCACCCCTCCTTCCATCTGCACGGCTGACTCCAGACAATATTGCCTACAGCTACGTTTTGGGCGATGGAGTTATTTCAGCTGTGTCACTCCAAGGAAGGACCACAACTGCTTTCTACTTTTTACTGCCCTTAGATGAATGAAGGGTGACTACAAGGTGCTTACTCCCAGCAAGTTGCATTGAAACACTCTCGTATTCTTACAAATTGTTACAAAATACTAAATATACTAAAAAGATAATCAGATACCATGTACATCAATTCAAGCAAGAAAAAATAGAACTAAGCACCAGCAACTCTGTGTATAAAAGATACAGCACTAATGCTGGCAAACCTTACAGTAATGCCCGCTACAGACAGCTCTGTAGGGACTTGTTACTGATTAGTCAGTCACCCCAAAAATCCTTCTCCTATAGGAGTCCTGCAGATGAAATCAATAGGGGTGAAGCTGGGTATGACCTGCAATTGCAGTTTTCAAGTGCCATGAGTCCCTCCTTGTATTCTTCCTGCATATCCAAAAGAAGAGGCTATGAGAGCACTCCAGCCCTCCTGTTTGCTTCCATAACTTCCTGAGATCCCCAACCATACTTAGGACTCCCAAGGGAGAATTTGTATTCGCTTAATGCTGACGTGACTCAGCAGAATGTGGTGAGCGACCGGCAAAAAACCTCCTTGTGTTCATCTCAAAGGGTGCTGCTTTCCAGGGAACAGCCTCCTCTGTCTCTTTGTAAGTGCCTTCTGTAGAGTCCCGCTCCGGAACAGTTGGACAAACAGCCCTGTCAGGTGAGGAGGGAACTCGCTCCCAGAGACGGATGCGCTGCCAGCAAGCAGAGAGGCTGACAACTGGTCAGGTGGGCTCTGTTTAGGAAACACGCGGTTAGAGCTTGACAGAACAGCACTGAAAATTCCATAATGGAAAACGGTAACAAGGAGATTACCTTTAGTTTTGTGGAATGTGATTTAATCCCTAATGGGAGAAGTGCAGAGACAAACCTGACACTTTCTTCAATATATATCTTAACGCTTAAGACGTCTTAACATATATCATAATCAACATATATTAATCTTTGTGTGTTTTATTATTATAATTATGTTTAACTATGTCATTATTCTTATTAAATGACTGTTCCTTATTATTTTCTGCATAACACTAACCCAGTAGTTTCTTAAACTCTTTGACTGTCTTCAGACAAGAAGGTTATACCCACTTACCGTCTAATGAGAAGTTTAGCTTTCATCTGATACTGCTTTGCATCTTGCTTCAATATGTTCCAATTAAATATGGCAAGGTGAAATAGTCTTTCTAATACTGCAATGATGCTTTTCTTATGAAAGGATCCCAGATGGTCAGATAACAGAAGAGTGGTTTCTTACACTGAAATGAATAGTAACTTAAAAATTGGAGAATCCTAGTCCCTAAAATCAAATGGCATCTTCTAATGGCAAAGATAGAAAAATGACTGTTACATCATCATCCTTATATTCTCAGGCTCCAGATCAATGTCCTGATATTAATGAATCCCTATGTTCTATTTTTGAGATCATATCTGTAACTAGGAGGTAGGAAGGGCTCTGCATAGTCTGGTGATGAATGGCAGTCCAAGGAGCACTGGATCTTCTTGAGGAAGCATGAGCTTTCCTGTGACTTCAGGAAGTGATGGATCTCTGTAATGAAACGATTACCTTTCAGAAACTATCCAGGAAAATACAGGGAAAGCCATATGGCATCTCCTAAAATTAGATATCACTTAACACAGTGCCTAATTGTAAGGCCACAGAGCCTACATCTGTTGGAACTGGGCGTAGCATGAAATGTCAAATGCATATTTAGATCCAAGTAGGACTGCAAAAGGGAAATTAAATGGTTTTGACATTATTTTAATTGAGGAACAAGGAGCTTCCTGATGAATTTGTTGAAACTCTGATGGGGAAGAGCAAAAGGTTTGGAGAAATCTGAATCTTTTCCCAGAAGGAATGGGGAATAAAAAGTACTTGGAGCTTTTCTCTTACCTACTCTCCCATGCTAGACCCCCACAGAGATGCAAAGACCCCTAGCTGGTAGCATCATAATAGATGCTGTTGGAACAACAAAGTCCAAACAAATCCTCACTCTTCTTGCTTCAGGAACTTCCCATGTTGTGACTTTGGCTAGTTTCTCAAAGCATTTGGGAAGCTAACTCCGATGCATGAAACATGCCTGACATGATGTATGACCTTTCGTATACTGCATGTCATATAAGTGTAAATCAAATGTAAGCATCTGCCTAGAAATATATTCCATGGAAATTCCAAGATTGTCTTCAGAGGGAGATTTGCATAACCTGCATGATTAGGATTTGAGAACTATTTTCAACAAGGAAGAAAGGCTTATTAATACATTGCCAAGTGGCACATCTTCTCAGAGTGCAGGAAGAGATGGGGTAATGTAGCTAACATAATATAGGATAAAAATTAAAACTCTATGACTGAAAAGAGAACCATTAATATTTCCATTCTGTAATGTAGCCATCCATGCAGGATAAGGCTGGAGCAGCTGAAAACAACATTGATCATACAAGTGGAAATGGTAACCTCTGCAGCCACTTCGAATAAATGGGGGAAAGACTGAGTCTGCAGCTGCCGGTCCAGCGTGGTGCTTTTAATTTGAACTACTGCTGTTTTCAGTTTGCTAATACATGGGGATTTGTGTACACGGGGAACGGCAGGCTGGCTGTGGTGGTGGTAATCTCTTGGGGAGGGATAGGGCCAGCAGATGCGGGTATAACCAAGGGATCACAAATCTAGGCCAAGCCCATGACTTTGTGACCTTCCTAATCTTTAAAAATAGCTTTATGCATGTGTGTGTGTACACACAGATGCAGTGTAGTAACAGATACACACCATAAATGTTATCTAAAATTGTTTTTCATATTTTTTAATATTCTGAAAGGTAAGCAAAGCTAGCGAAGAAAGGCACCCTGGGCTCTCGTGCAGTAGGACATGAGAGACAGCATCAAGTAGCAAGCAAGAAAAAGAACACATAGATGAATTTACAGAAGATGTTTCAGTTTAGCCATGGGTATCGCTCAGGTACAGTTGCTGATCCCTGTCTAGCATTTTCTTCTATGTATGAAGAATGCTCTGTTTGCTGAGGTTGGCATTTCAGTTTAGGCAGTCACAGCAATGGACAGGGCTGGCTGTTTGCTTTTTTTTTTCTTCAGTCTTGCCCAAGTCAACAGAAAAGGTTATCCATCACTACACCACAGGAAAAGCAGGCTGGGAAAAGAGCACCAAAACCGTTTGCTTAGGATTCATATGAGTATGCATCACTTTGAGGAGAACGGAGACCAAAGCAATGCATATGTCCTTAAAATGCAGTTTCAGAGGCTGCAAAAACAACGTAGTGCATTACTATTCAAGAGAAAATGTGACTGATTTAGTCTGACTCAGATTAAGACTAGACTGTAGTTTAAAATGTCTTGAAACAGACTCTGAAAAATAGTTATGCACAAGCTACCTTTCATCGGGGAAATTAACAGTAGTTGCAAACATAATTTTTCAGACCTTTTGGAATAAACATTTAAGCGAGCAACAATGTTAAGATAAAAACATCACAGAACCTATAAATACTATTTAGGAGCAGTGTTTATGGCGCAATCACCAACTAAAGATAAAGCAGTCTAAAGGTGAAGTATGCAAGTAAGTATAGTCTTGGATTCACAGTGAAGAATGCTGTTGCAGTGAGGAGCTTTTCCATTTTGCAAATTAAGCTTACACCTAAAATTAGCAATGAATCCCATGAAGTTCTTTACATTATTTAGAATAAATGGCATGGTAGCAAAGTACTATTATTAATAACAATTAAGCAAATTTCTTCTCTCTTCTTCAAGATGCTGCAATGATGAATCAAAACACAAGCACACCTGGCTGCAGGAACAAACTTGGAGTTTTGAATTATACATCTTTGCAGAATAAGGTTTTCACAGTTATCCTCTCTATGCTAAGACGGTCCAAATGTTTTATAAACATTATTTGCAGGTGAGGAAACAAATTCTAGGACTTTTCACCTTACAAAACTGTGAGTAAAATTCAGAGCAGAGAGATGAAGTCATCTCCATAAACCCCACAACCTCATGACAGGAAAACATATCTCACCGGCTGGACTGATGTCAAGAGATTGGGGGGGTGGGTGGGTAGAGGGATTCATCTCACTTAACTTTAGATGCCTGTGAGGTATACCAAGCTCTTCTGCCTAGATCCCCACTAACTACAAAGGCAGCCTGGAGGGACTAGCCCAGACGTAAAACTCTACGTAAGGCAGGGAAGTCCCACACATGATCACCTACTACGGTTACCAAACACGAATTAGTCATTGTCTGCAAGAAATCAACTGCTTCAATGAATGCCTACCAACAGCAAATGAAATAGGTAATGAATCTTTTAAATAGGAATAAAATCACCTAAACCACATCAAATTTTATATTTATTACTCCAGATAGCTTTTGTATTTGCAAAACAGATCCTGCAGGCATCTAAATGTAAACAAAGCTCTCCATTACTGCTTTCAGCTTCTAGCTAATCCTAGTTATTTAGGATTTTTGAGTTAAATTCTCCATGCATGTGAAGATCTGCTTCTGGTCATCCCTACAGTTGCCAAGCTCTTCACTCTACCTAACAACCTGCAGCTCTTCAAGCTCGGCTTTTCTCTGCCTGGCTGCTCTGCAGAAACTGATTTGGGCCACTTGGAGCATGCCCTGTGTGCATGAAATGTTGGGTGTAATCCATCTTTAATATGAAATCCCAGTAGTCACTGAGTTCCTCCAGGATATTAAAAGCCAAGGTTCGATTCTATCCCCTCCTCAAAGAAATCTGAACCATCACCATTCACCAGTGCTGCCAATTCACCTTCCTAAAGACAACAACTCGGATGCTCTTTATCTGTACTGATGAATGGTTTCTGTTTCTATAAAATACTTAAAATAGGTTATAAACTTTAGTTCAATTACTAACAGCCAGAACATCTAAGTGATGAGAGGAGTAAAGAATATTTCAAAGAACTTCTCTAAAGATGACACAGGAGCTTTTGCCCTGCTTCCAGTACTTACACAGCTAGTCAGCATCGATAAGAGAAAATGAGAGTTCTTCAGAATATCTAAAGCCACCATACACATCTCTGCTCAAACCTCCCCAGTAAGAAGAGGGAACGTAATAAAGGGAATTTTCAAATCATTTGGTTCATGGGAACCCCTGGACCACCTGCTCTGCTTGTAACAATTGCTCTAATGCAAGCTTTTAATACTTGGGTTAAAAAAAAAAAGACATTTTCTATTTGATCCCATATAAAGTCTTCTTACGCTTTTATTTCCACAAGGGAAAAAAAGAAACATTTATTGTTTGGATGGATCCAAACTAGGCTTTCCTTGTTTGATCTTGCAACCAAAAATTCCTGATATGCATAGCCTTACATGAGAATCATAATCCCTTTCCAATTCTTTATCAACACATGATCATTCTTGCACTGAACTGCTTTGCTCCAGTAAACTAAACTCAGATATAATTACACTAGATTTTACACAGCTCTACAGTGCCAACAAATTTGGTCTCTGCATCTGAGTTTCAAACATACTATTGTCCATTTCAACACCACATGTTTGTATCTACCAGACAGACCCTTGCCTTGCCAAATAGGAGAATCAGACCTACTGCGCTGAGCACATCAAAGCTTCAGTTCACATCTCAGAAAATAATCATTACAGTATCTGCTTTTCTTCTCATGGCATTGGCTGATGATTTATTGAGGTCTCTTAAGCAAAATTTGACTTTTGCATTCATTTGTTTGTCTTGGTAGACTCTCAAATACTTTTTCTCTGTTTTTCTTTATGTTAATTCTGCATATTTGGAATATACACTGCAAGCTCCAAAACTACACCAGTTCCAAAACAACAGCTTTCCTTTATGTATTAACAAACATTTCCTGCAGAAGCATTATGCACTTTGCAGTGAGGAAAAAAAAAAAAGACAAATGAGAGATAACAAATGAATAGCATCTGACATTAGACCGTGTTCCAGCAATTAAAACCCCCAAGTATAAATGAGAAGAATATGCAATGAAATCATTAAGACATCAATTTTAAGTTGGGATTTAAAGAGCTGAGCCAGCTGTACAGATATCATAACAAAGAGAATAACTCCAAATGAGAGCCAAATGAGCAATTGCACAAAACTGTGAGACAGCAAACAGCAAGAGGGCTGGGTAGTAGAACTAAATCAGAAGGTACAGAAGGAAACAAACATGAACCATATGGGAAAATATCCACAATACATTAGTGTTTAATTAGATAATATAATGGATAAGGACACTTGTGCAGAGTCATCATAAACAAAGATGAATGGAAAATGTGCTACCAATAAAACCGGGAAATCTAACTGCACTACAACTATAATTTGATCAGTCACGAGTTCAGACGTAATTTAAAACAAAAAATAATATTTTGATACAGTATTTTGCTACTGCATCTAGTAGTAGAAAATAAAGTATTGAAGCAGACATTCTCAACTCAAGTTCCAGGTACTTTGAAAACAAACAAAAAAAATCACAACTGTTTACAATCCAATGCTTGTACCCAAATTCGCATTCCAATTCCATTTTGAACAGGCAAGATTTGCCTTTTGGATGAAGAATGTGGAATGACCTTTTCAAATTTTTTCCTTTTCTCAAATAATTTTTTGCTTGTGTGAAGGCTCTGAAACAGAGAACACATCTAAAGGTAAAATTAGCATAAGAATGGAATTGTAGGTCCTGGTTATGTTTTCGTACGTTTATTTCACACAGCACAGCAACCTGACAGAGGTATCAGCACAGGTTAATTGCTTTCAAGGGAAAACCAATATGCAACAAGTAGGGCAAAAGGAAAGCAAGAGAAACAAAATGGTTTTGAAGGCCTTTGTGATCTTCACAAACACTTTTTCTTAACAAGGAAGCTTTTTGAAAAGCACGTATGCAAGTCATTATACCTATATATAGCTACGTACACATTTATGCTTTATGGCAGTTTACATCCTTATACTTAAATCTCTTTGTCAACTCAAGTCATGCAAGACACGACAATTTATTAGGAATCATAGCTTCAAGTTTTACATGAACAAATAAATTCACCGTAAAGTACAGAAACAGAAAAAAAATATAAGCCGAGGAAAGCTAAAAAAGTGTAATTTCTCTTGATAAATATTTACAAACTCTGCTTTAAGTGAATGTGCAAATTTCAAGCGGCTTTACCATTTTTTGAGACTGTACAATATCCCAGGGTACACCTTCAAAGCTTATTAGATTCACTTGGAAGCAAAAATAGAAATTGAAAGACCATCTGGAAGGGCACTAAAACCGTGTGTTGATATCTCTAAAATCTACATTTTATTCAAGATTAGTTCCTAAGTTAGCTGCAGTCAAGCTGCGTATTTCTGGGTCATTGTTCTCCTGGTAAATCTTTCAACTACAATTTCTATAGAGGAGCAAAAGCATATTTACAAAAAAAAAAAAAGAAACCATCAATTGGAAAGTAAATTTTAGGAACTGACATTCCAAGAAAATACATGGAAGTGAAAATAAAGTTTCATTAACAGAAATCAGAAAAAAAAGAATCTCCACAAACCAGAAATGAAATAAGAAACAATTCACTGAGTCATTTTCCACTGTAATTCTAAATTCATTCAACTAAATGAACACCATTAAATCCGGAATACTCAAGATGGGACGTGAAACTTCATTTCATAAACATGAATAAGGAGTAAGCATACAAACAGAGGACTGAATGCTTTTATTTAATAACACATACTCATAAACCGTAACACAATTTATGGTTTTATGATCATAAACCATAATACAACATACAAGACTATTTTTAAAACAGCAAAAACTGTCTGTAATAATCATTAGCTGGTTTTCGAACATCCAGACTCCAGTGTGACCATTGAAGTATTTTAATTCCTATCTTCAGTCAATGGAAATAAATTTCAAAAAAGGTGAAGTACAGCAGCTACGCAATCTGACATTTCAACTACATTATGCCTATTTAGGTTGCCTAAATTCCCACACAAATTACATCACTAGAGACAAACTAATTGTTATGGATGACCAGTGTCTTAGAATTCCTTCTTTAAAGAAACATATTCTTAAGCCTGCCACGTTTAGGAGGATACAGAAAACATACTGCTTTGCCGAGATTTTGTAAATTAGTACATTAATTAATTCCTGCATCCTTGACTGAAAAGTCAGATTGAAAGCTATGCACCATAAAGAAAACCAAGATTTTTCATTCTCGCAGCACAAACCAGTTTAAATTACATATACAATGTGCTCATATATTGCAGAACACTACAAAGATAGCAGGAATTCTAACTAGTGGGTTTGAAGAATGTATTAGGTCAAAACACTTTAACAGTGGCTGCATCCTTATTTGTGATACTTTTTACCACAGTAAATAATGGGAACTTTGTATACAAAGATGTGAAGCACCCAGCTGCTTGGACCAAAAATATCAAAGTTTAAAAAGCAAAACCCAAAAAACCAACCCATCCACATATGTATTTGCAAGTTGTGAATGAGATGCTTTTCACAATGAAAAGTGATTGGGGTCATCAATACCTTGATGCAAAATACCATCCTCTGCTTTTTTAGTTCCTAGTCCTCCTTGGTATCAAAGACAACATATACAAAGATTGCTTTGGTTTTCTCTTCTCATTTATTGAAACGATAGCGGTATAGAGCTAGCGATGTTCCTGCCAGATTCAGTTCTGCTCTTCAGAAACTAATGGGCAGCAAGAGTTGTCACCGGTTTCTCCTGGCTGCTTGGAAATCTCAGGAGACCAGTGCTCAGACAGACACTGTGGCTATTTGAAAAAAAGAAAAAAAGCAGTAACAAACACCAGGAGACTGTTTCTCTCCTCATTCTGTTAGGAAACGTAAATTGCTCATAACAAAGAGGAAAGAATTCTTATCCAGAGATGAAAAGTGACAAAACTTGATGAAAAGAAGCTACCTGAAAGTTGTTTAAAGAGAGGCCTGGAATTTTGTGTGGGTATGCAGTGGAATATTGTTACAAATCTAGGAATACTTTAATAGATACCTTATTTTTTTTACTTTTGCAACTAAAACATAACAAGTTTTAAGGAATTGAAAATTTAGCATGAAAATCTGTACACAATATTTTGGTTAAATTAATCCACAGAATGATAAAAACATCCAAGAATTCCAAAACACCTTAAGCTCTTGTGTGCAAGCAGCTTCACAGCCACAGGTATCTTCTGTGGAAAAACTTGACAAGCAAGGATGTTGAACTATTATAGCAGGAGAAAAACAAGGTTCTGCCTTAAACTTTGCAATTCACTCACTCAAAATTTTGCTGACAAGTTTATTTTTTATCTTGTAGTTGGTTTCATGTTGCAGCTCATAGCTACCTTTGTATTTGGGATTCAGTACTCCCAGCTAACGCCAAATCTAATGCTTTTAAATTACTTCTATTAGTCCATCAAACACTTTGTACTGTTTGATTCACTACCCTTCTTTTTAGTTAGATCCCCATTAAACTGTTGAGTCAGCAGCCAATTCACAGTGGCTAAAGATACATATGTAAAACACTACACCTAAATTTACCAGTTTTTGTGAGATACTAGCCAAATGGTTTGTACCTGTAAAGAAGGGCAGCAACTGTTCTCATGTCAGTACCCAAATCCACAACTCACGTACCTTTCCGAGTGTCTTTACCAAATTCTGAATGCTTTTTAGCCCTATACTGCTTTTCTAAGCATTTCTGATTGTACTGACTTCTGGGGATGCTTCAGATACAAGGTACTTTCAGAAACTGCCAGTGTTCAACAGCTCATTTTCCAGAGATGTGCTATGCTGCTTCCATAAGGTGAGGTGATATGTTATAGCATGTGAACATATAGCATGTGGAGACAATGTACAATAGCTAAAGGCCTCAAATTTAGTAGTGTATCAATTATTTAATAAAAGTATTCCGTTAACTGAAATTTAATGTTTGGATAAAAGAATTCCCCAGTAGCACAGAACTATACATTCTACAGAATCATCTCAGGATAAGGAAAAAAAAAAAAAGGAAATAAGAGAGCCTAGAAACAAATGGAAACTTACTAAATTATTTTATTGCCTGAATTGAAAAGCAAGAATAAATAAATAATCTGAGTGTTTGATGGTAATGGTTCCATTTTTAATACAATGAATATGTTTATTAAGCCCACATGAGGTTACTTATTAATTATCCGTGAAAAAAACCGGCTCCCTTCCCTTTTTATCTTTAGGGCATTGGATTTTCTACCTCCTCTCCTCTTCGTAAAAGCGGGAAGCGTGATTAAGGAAAGCCCGAGAGCGACAGATTTCGCAGGCGGCGGGCAGAGCATCGCTCCCCTCCAGCCGTTTGTCTCTCCCCAGACCTGCAAGGCAAGATGACCGTCAGGACGTGAAGCCAACACCGCGGCGCTGCCCTCCCTTCCCCGGCCGGCTGACGGTAAGGCAGCCCGCGGGGGGCCAGAGCCCGCCGCTGCCCTGAGGCGGGTGCCCGGTAGCGGGGGCGAGGGGAAGCGGGGCCGCCTCAGGCTCTCCCCGCCGGGCCCGCCCGCCCCCGCGGTACCTGGGGCCTGGCGCCGAGCAGGCCGCAGGGCAGCGGG
>JAHREE010000143.1:1488823-1599315 GCA_033628505.1 Tringa tobata
GGGAGGGAAGGGAGGGCTGCTGCCGGGCGGCGGGGGCGGGCGGCGAAGTTTCTTCCCTTCCCTCTGGCTTTGGAGGTACCTGTTTGTATAATAATGGGTGGTAACGGTTTGGCCGGGGGCCCCCGCTCCGCTCTCCGTGCGTGTGTGACCAACTGCTGCAGTCTATATAAGGAATTACATTTATGTTTCAGACTTAAGGGCAGCTGTGGGGCTGGGTTGTGTGTTGTTGGGTTGTTTTTTTTTTCCTCTCCCCCCCCTTTGGGTACGTGTGTTACTTTAAGATGCATTTGGAAGGTACACGGCGGGGGGGGGGAATAAACGCTCCTAACACCCACTCTCTACTTGTTTTCTGGAAAATGGAGAAGTAGTTCGGTCCTCGTAGCGACTCTTCGCAGTAGGATGTAAAGCAGGAGGTTTTGTAACCTTCCTTGGCAATTTTAGGTTTTATGTGGCATTTCCTGTGCAGGGTCACAGATAGGAAGGCTTTCGCCCGCGATCCGAGATGTTTTCCTGGGCAGTGATCGCTCTCCGAAATAGATCAGAGTCACGATCGGTGCTTCTCCTCTCTAATCCTGGCTCTTGCGGGCGGAACGTGGTGATAAATAACGGCCTTCCCAGGAGCTAACGGGCTGATTTGATTGCTTTCAACTTAGGAGGGTTTTCTTATTTTTGCTGTGTGCGTTTTCTAGCAAGTATTTTTGTTTGCATGCTCACGTTATGAATTCCTTGTACTAGTGTAAATATTTATATTTAGCTCGCGATTTGGCTGTGCTAAAGGTAAGTTTGGAAAGTGCTTTTCTCTTTACCTTATTAAAAATGTTGATGATGAGAGAAAAGGGGCTTTTCTTGTTGCTGACGACATGTGTGTGACATGTGAGTCTGAACCACCCAGCGTCTGTGCAGGAGCTGTAAACATGTTTACCTGAACAGGAAAGAAAATGGATTTTTCTCTTAAAGATCCAGTGATGTGAATATCATACTCTTAGAGCATATCAACAGATGACTCGAGAGAGAAATTTTCTTTAAGCCTAGCTTTTGAAATCAACGGGGAAAAGAGGTTCTTGATCGCTGCAGCAAATGGCAACTTGTGCAGGTAGAAAAAAAAGATGGTGTTTAGTTTTCTCCTGCATGCATGTCAGCCCCCTCCTGTCTGCTGCTTTCGTTCTCAAGGGAGGGATTTATTTACCAAGCTTGCTGTCAGTGTTTTTCCTTTGTGCTTAATATTAGAAAACCAGATTTGAGGCTGTTTAGCACAAAACGTTTTGTCTGCAGCACGTATCACTCGCAGAAAACAAAAGGTGTATAAGACGTGGTATCATTCCAGGTATCTTTCATCTTCATCACTTTTGGACTTCATCACTTATTGCTGCACTCATTTTATTACAAAAAGCCTCTGAGTCTTTATCAACTAGTTCTGCAAGGTAGAATTGTAGGATGTCTTGTTTTAGGCTGGTTTTAGTTCCTTTTTTGAGGAATTAAAACCAACTTAACTCATTGTGCCTTGAAGCATCAGGAATGGTTAGATAATAGATTCTGGATAATAGAGATTTCTCAGCAGTGGGTGTATGTTTGACTTGCAAATGTTTACGAAAGAAAACGGCCAGAAAAATGTTAACCCTTTAACCTTTACAATAAATAGTGCGAGACTTTTTTTTTTTTCTAAATCTCTAATTGCACTTTGCTCTTGCAGATGAGTATCATCTGTTAATGAGACATCATCATACAGGAGATGCTTCAGCAGCTGGCTTGTTCATAGTATACACTAAACCAATTTTATGCTCTTTGGTTGCCTTTTTTCTCCCCTTTCCCACCAAATATGAGTTTATTAGGGAGAGATTGGACTTGGTGATCTTAAAGGTCTCGTCCAGCCAAAATGATTCTATTGCACTTGGCATCCAGTATGCCACTTAATAATATTGGGTTAAGGCATTTAGTTACTATACTGTAAACTTTCCTTCTGTTTATTTGTTGATAAACTTAACACAGCTATTCGTGTACTGAAAACTCTTGTTTCTTTTTTTTTTCTCTCCCTGTTTGGGATCCAGAACTTACGGCTGCTATCCTGATACATTAACTGTAGCTGGAAAGACAGTCTTATCTTCTTAACTCTAGAGCTGGTTCTTTTTCTACCTTGTTTATTGGCCCCTACAGGAGATCAGCAAAAGAGCTGATTGGTGCTGCCATTAAAGCCTTCATTTACAAGAAAATCTGTGACTTCATACCTGAAGAAAACCATCCGATGTCATTGCCGTTACTTCTGTCCAGTACACAAAACCATCTGCCACAGCAAAAGAGTTAGCAAAGTGTTGGGATGATAGCATTGCTCTGATAAAGCAGGAACGTGTAGTGCTTGGTGGAGTCTCTCTTTCTATGTGTCTTTTCCCCTTCTCCTCCTCTTTTGATAGAGAAGGAGGGAGGAAAAAAGAGGGATGTGATTTTGCCAGTCATCTGCATTGCCACACTATGCGAATCCTGTGTGGACTTTAAATAGATTCAGTATCAGCAAAGGTTTTCTTATTCTGAGTTGGCTTGTGCGATCAGGCTTAATTGCTTTATTAGCGTCTCTCATATATATTACAGGATTGTCTTAATTCTTATTAATTAGCAAAACTAAGAGTTACATATCTTGCTCTTCAGCAATGCTGTGAGACAAGTAAAACGAGCAAGATATTTAAAACATCCCTTACTTGAGGGTTAAAAAGATATCAGCCTTTTATATTGATGTTCTGAAAATAACGTAAGTATGCCTTCTGTTCTTCATATGCATATTTAAGGGTAAAAAGAAGAATGTTTGAAACTGAGTAAATTCTGCATGCTATCAGGTATATTTGAGGCAGGCTTTTTTTGTTTGTTTTTAGCCCCTAGTAACAGTGAGTAAAAGGTTATGTAGATTCACTTGTTAGGGTGCTATTTCATTTGCTTTACAGTTGGATTTCCTCTCTTTGTATTAGGTAATCATTTCATATAAAGTTTTGTTACAAAGCTAAGGGCTGCAAGAAGATCAGAAGTGGCTTTGAATAAGGCAAAAAGCATGGCGTATTTCTGTTATCTCCAAGGTGTGAACTACTGGCAGGATGCAAGGTGTTAGTGACCCTGGGGATACAACATTTCTTGTTGAGCCTTTCTTCTCTTGCTCCCCTCCCTTTCTTTTTCACTAGATATCATGTTTTCACTCCAGCATTAATTTAAATTTGCAATTTGGGAATTGAGGAATGTTTCCCAAGTTTAGATTCCAGACACAGTGAACAGGTCTACATGGACAACTGAATTAACTGTTTGAGTCCTGGGAAATCTCCTCTTATATAAAGAAGAAATACTTCTGTTTTTGAGTTAACTACTGAAATATTATGGGAATACATTTTAAAACGTCATTATCGCTTCATTTTTTTTCTCTCAGTAATCAGTGTTTGTTGTTCTAACAGTTGTAAAGTAGGGTGTTTTAAAGTAATTAGCTACCTGAGGCGGAGTTTTCTAAGGTGATGAGCCTGAAACAGTTTTCCTCGCCTGCGGGAATCTGGGAAACTGGCTGCTGAAACAGTTGATGAAAAGTAGCAAGTAGACGAGACTCTTCCTCGGACGTGGGTTTCCCTGTCATAGAAGTCACCAAGTTTAAATTTTTTAATTAGAAGTCTGAGGATTTGACTTCTGTGAACTCAGCCCAAATTTTCTGTTGAACGTTTTCTGTTATACCAAATATCCCTCACCACTGGGTCTTTCTGTCGACTTTGGGATTTACGACAGGTCCCGTTGCAGACTTGTGTTAGGCCCTGGCTCTCCCCAGGTGAGCTCCTCGGTCAGCAGTGCAGGGGGAAGGGGCTCCCCAGCCCTCCTCTGCCTCCTTCCCCACTGGGACTGGGGAGCGGGCATTAACCTCTCACTTCTGGCTGGAGTAAACTAAAGTAAAAAATATCAGTGCAATGCCTTTCTTCATGTGCAAACATCTGTTTTAATAGGGTTTAAAATACCAGTGAGGGATGGCAGACGTTTTTAACGTGCATGGGGCACTATTACTATGTTAAAGAAATAAAACTTACTTCTGTGAAGCCTGGGTTGTGGGTTTTTTTGCTTGTTTGTTTTTTAACTGATTTTTGAGCAACTGCGCTCTGTTGCAGGGAAACTGCTGGAACTGCAGTATCTAGCCAAATGACTCATAAGAATCCCTGCTTCTAAATCCAGTCATTATTACTTACCTAAGATATAAGCTCATTGCTTTCAACTCATTAGGTGTTTGTAGTCATTTCAAAAATTCTAACTAATTGATATTGCAAGCTGATTAGAATATGGTGTGCTTCATTGACTGTAAATCCAATATTTAACAGCACATACTGCATCTCTGGAGATGATAAAGATTCTACTTGTGATAGGTTTCACACAAATACACAAAACAAGAGCTTGAAAAATGGAAATAAGTCTGGTTTTATGTAGGCTTTCATACCAATTTTTAAACTACACTTCCAGATGAACTTTCATGTGCTTTAATATCAATATTCTGGAAGTTCTGGTCATACTTCTGTACATTTTTCAAAAAAGCTTAGCAGGTAGGATCTTTTCTTCTGTTACGGGTAAGTAAGCAGGACCTGGCTTACATCTGTGGTCTCAGAAACTTTGGTGCTTCATTTTGGCAGCTGTAATAGGCCTGTTATTCTTGAGAACTAAATTCTCAAGTGACTTACCCGAGGTCACACAGGAAGTCCATAGCAAGGCTGAGTCTGAATCCATTTTTAATTCTTGGGACTACCCTTGCATTTGGCTTGATCTAGAGCCTTAAAGGGAAAGAAGACATTTATCATGCAGCAGTTACTATTCCTTCAGTTTAAGTATTTAAACTCTTTCATGTTTATTATCTTGAAATACTTCTACTTTCAACAAACAAGTGGCAATATGCAAAACTCAATTTGGTCTTTAGTCATTTTTACATGATATTAAGATAGTATCTTCACTGGTGATGTTTCCTGTCTGCATAGTCAATGTTGATATAACGATGTGCCAGAGAAGTAGGATTTTTGTCTTCTGGTGTTTTTTGTATTCCCAAGTCTTAAGTTCAGTGATCTGTAGGTAGACAAACGTAGAACACAACCGGAGAGAACTGGCTTAAGACCTACACTGTTAACATCAACATCCCATCTGTGATGTGTGGGGTGTTTAGATAATGGTTTTGTTGGAACAGTAATGACTAAAGAAGAGTCTCAGCATGTGGCTGGTATTTCTAATATTCCAAAATGATTTCTAGGTAGATTACAAAGCCTAAGTCCTCCTTAAAGCAAAAATTCGCCAGAAGCATGTAAATAAATGTTGAGCCTGGAAAGTCAACTTGACTGGGTCAAACACATGCCAAGTCTAGGTTTTACCACCACCACCATTTGTCGCAGGAGGGTGCTGGTCCTGCCTGGGGCGCCTGGGCAGCGAGAGGCACGGTGGGTGTGGAGAGCAGTCTGGTATCTTCATTAGTGAAGATGTGTAGTTAGCTCTAGTCACGAGATGGTGCGATAGAGCAGTTATGATAGGGACTCTTTCTTGCTGAAGGAAAGGCTGTTTGAAATAACAGTAACAAAAAATCAACCGTAAACCCAAGCGCCCCATGGAGAACAGAGGGCTGGGTGTATGGGTGGGCAAGGTGCATGGGTGAGGCGAAGAGCATGTGTGGGAAGGAGGGAGGATGGGATAGGGAAGGGAGGAGTCTGCTTCTCACTGAAGGTGTGATGCCTTATGCACCTTGGTGGCCTTCCAGGGAGCAATGCATCTGGTCCCTGTTTGGGCGCATGAGAAGATCACAGCAGGAAATAGCTTTGACCTCAGTTGACTAGGTGATGCCTTGATGCACTGGAATTGTTGGGGGATTCTATAGGGAGTTTTGTGTGTGTAGCTTTCTGTATTGCTTTATGTTAGTCTGTTTTTTTAAACCTCTCAATAAGCCATTGTCTCTGATACTCTGATCGAGTCAATTTCTTGAGCTAATTGTCAAGTGCAGGGATATTTCTCACAGTCTTGGTTTGCTTTTCTGGCTGTCTAATTCCAAAGGTCTTATTTTTAAGTTGTTGGAAAGAGTAACAGAAGTTTGATGTTTTTAAAAACTGTTCACAGTTGTAGCTTTTTAATCTTTGCTTGCTCTCCTCTTTCAAAGGACTAGAGTTATTTTCAGTTTTCCTTTTGTGCCAAGCCTCAATGTGTTTATTAAATGATCTATTTGTCCCTTTCTTGCACAGGTAAGTAGAATTCCTCTGTGGCAGCTGAGGAAAACTGGAAGCCCAGTCAAGAACAGTGAGAGTTGAGTGGATAAAATACTGATTACAGTTAAATGCAGCATAGCTTTATAAATCTATTTCAGTAGTCCTGAGAAATACTACCCCCATCACTACGGTATGTAAGGACCTTTCAGGCAGTAAAAATATATGTCCTGAGTCTTCTCTTCCTCTATCTGGGCCTGTATATCTGATTCCTGTGTGAGTTCCTGACAGCTTACGTTCACATGTTAGGAGGATAGGTGGTGGTAGAGCAGAAAGAAGAAACTTGTTAAGTTTGTATCTTTACATGTGGAGCAGCTGGGCAATGATTCAGATGTTTCAGTTGGTTAGTGCTGAACATATTAACCAGGGTTCTTTAGACTTGTACGTTTATCCCTAAAGGAACTTTAAATAGGGAAGAAAGGAGGCTTTTTTACTTTGCCTCCTCTGTGCTTGTTTCTGATGCCATTATTGTAATGTAACTGTATCTTTTATTTTAACGTTCTGTTTCAGAGCAACAGAAGTTAACTAAAAATATGCTTTCTCATCTTTGAGAAGTCAGTACTGTTTGAAAGCAACCTGTTTCAGTTCTCTCCTTTTCAGCTGTCATTCCCAGCTGTCACAATCTCTGTGATGTGAGGACTTTACCCCTGTTGTTGCAAAGCAGTTTGGTTAACAACTGCTGTCACCCAAAGGTTAAAACTTGAAAACTGGCATCCTTTGTTGCTTCCCTTACAAATGTTTGCTTTCTGTTTGGTAGCATCTCCCTCGTTGCTCTGCCTTCAATTTGTTCCATTTGTTCCAATGTGTCTATTTTTGGGGAACTATGTAAAACAAATGAACATGTCTAATGATGAATGTATTCTTCCGGATGTGTTAGGGGGCTCAATTATGACTGAGGAGAGAGAGTAAAAAAGAAATTCTATCCTGTGCTGAGATGACATTCCGTCCTATCCAATTAGGATCTGTAAGTACGAGTAGCAATCCTTCTTGAGGACGTGTAAAATTACTTCTTTAAATGCTAAGAACCCCGTATGATATTGGAGTGTATCTGAAGGAAAAGAAACAACTCGTCCTTAACTCTTTTATGTACAACTTTTAAGTATGTTTTTGGATTTGATGCAGATATCCTCTGTCTTTCTACAAGCTCTTCTGTTTTTTTTAGCTTCTCACAAGTCAAGCATTAGATCAGGAATGTTGGAGGAGCTGGCAAGAGCATGGAGATAAATGGATTATTAACCTGGCCTTTCACTGTGATCCTGAGAGTGACTTTCATAGACGACGCTTGAAATAAAGGGGTTAAAAGAGTCTGATGTGGTAGAGAGAGTATTTTTACCTATGAACTAGTGTGCCTGTCCTCGTTAGGATCAAATGCTACTTGGGCCAGTGACGCTAGGGAGCACCTTCAGTTATTGTGATGTGAAATGTTTTCATGATTTCAGCAAACATCCCTTTTCAAATTCTGTCAGACAACTGACAGACACTGAGGGCAGTCTTCTGTTCCATTTTGTAGAGACATCTGTCCATGGAGCGTGTATGGGAGAAAGCAAAATGAAATTACAAAACATCACAAATATGGCATGATTGAAAAAGGCCTGGGGAAATCTATTCCATCTGAAAAAGGACAAACTGAAGAAAAGAAAAATCAGAGTTTAATTACAGGGATTAGGCTACTTTTTGCTAAACTAGTAGATTTGACCTAAAGAAGCAAGTTGGGTTTTTTGTTTGCAAACACCTCCTCCCTCCCCTGATCTAACGTAATTTTTCTTAATACCCAAAAACATAAGGAAGATGGGTTGTCCCTTTTTCCTATAAACACTTGCTTTTAAACAGTTTTCCTCAATGATTAGAGGAATTTCTGTCTTGCGTCTTTTCAGGTATGCATCAGATCTTCCTTCTTCCTACCTTCTAGTCCATTTTATTATTTCTCTTAAGTTGCTGTATGCTATCTACTGTAAGTCATGTGAAGTTCTAGATTAGAAAAGGAGGTACTATTCAGGATCTGTAACCTGTTTATTCTTCTGTCCTGTTTTGCTCATATGTTTCCAGAGCCTTTCCTTTTTTTTCCCCTAGTATTTCTGGTACAGCTATTTGGTAAACGCAAGCAAACTAGAACTAGTCACATACTACTGGATTCATTCTTATGTTATTGTTCACAGGAAGGACCTAGGTACAGTTGGCCCCGCAAAGAGCATGAGGTGGTGAATAAGGACTTTGAAGCAGATTTGGAGCTGTAATGACTGGCTTCCTTCCCTGCTGCTGTCCCTTCCCCTTCCTTGCAAAGCATTTTCATTTGAAAAACTAAGGTGTGGTCATTGGGCATATCTGTTCTCAACTTCCAGTAATTTTTTGCGCACTGCTGAGCTACACCATAATTACATATGCAAATGCAGTATTTTTTTCCTCTCTTACCTTGTACATGTGGGAGAGAAAGATAAGGTTGCAGAGTACCGCCAGGGATGGTGCTGCAGATGGCCACAGAAGGAGAGAAGCACTCATCCTGCAGGACAGAACTTAACAGGGGATTTCAGAACTTCTGTGACTCAAAAGCAACAAGAAAACGCTGTTCTTGCCAACTTTAAACTTTAGATAGGAGCAGATTGGTGGACAACTTGTTATAATGACCTATTTTGATACTTTCTAGATACTGAGTGTGAGTTTGCATTTCCAGTAGGAATTTGTTTTGTAGACATAGATATGTATAGTTAAACATCCAGTAATTTAATCTATTAAGCTGTCTTGATTTCTCCCTGCAGTAACACAAGGTAAACTTCTGTTGTTCATAACAATGTTGTAATGACGCTAAAACCACAGAGACTAATTCTATGGAAAAGACTATTCTGACAACTTCTGCTCTTCGTGGTAAGATTTACTTTGTACTTTTTCCAGATTTTAAATTGACTGACATATTCCTGAAATCCTAAATATATCTTACAACAAATAGTGGAAGTGAGATATAATCAGTTCTATATTGCAATCAAAATGCTGGGAGACTCTCTCTGCACAGAAGTGGAATAATAACTTAAATAGAAATGAGGAGCGAAATTGAATTGGTAGTTGTAGCACAGGAAAAGGGAAATAGTTCCAATGACACATAACGCTGTATAACATGCTACAGTTCTCTGTATTTCACCACGTGATTAATCATGCCTTCAGGGATCAGCCTGCATAGCTGATGTGGTAGCTGCATGATGGAGAAGGACTTCTTAAAAGGATGAGCCAGGTTTGTACCTCAGCGTGTGAGGGACTAAAACTAGTGGCAGACTTTCTGTTTCTGTGACCTAAGCCAGTTCATACAAGAGGGACAATTTTAGCTGTCCAGCTGCAAAGGATACAAATAGACTTAGTTGAATGAAAATCGTGACACACAACAGAGGTTTACGATCCTGACAGAAAATTCTTACTAGATATTTGATGCAAACTGGTGCCTGTAGATCTGGCTCTCAAAAAATATTTTTACCAGTACTGCCTCTGAGTCTGGTGAGAAGCTCTCCTTCAGAAACAAAGTAAGGAAGGTAGTTAATTCCCATATTTGCTGAAGTTCTTTATTTTGGTATGAAGTGGCAAACCTTCTCCATTTAATTACCCCAAACTCCTTAAAAAAAATAAATTAAACAGATTCTTGTTTTTCAGTATGATATGCAAAAACAAATGCAGTGAAGTGATTTCCATATGTATGGTGTCACAATAGTTTGGGATACAGGAAAGAATCTTTCTAAAAAACTCAAGAGTTCTTTTCTAAGAAGGTAAGAAAACAAAAAAAAAAAAATTGAAAAGTTGCCATATCTCTTGTTCTAATAGTTTACAACTGCTCCTATTTAGCCCTTATTTCATCTTTCTAACTTCTGCCAGTATTTTTTAAACATTTTGAAGGTCTTCAGAATAGAAAGATGTTTGTGACTTTTCAGGTTCCGAGATGCTCACTTACTTAGTAAAGCCTTCCAGGTTTGTGCCTTAATGTTTCTTAATAGGCATCCTACTTCAGCTTCTTTTTTTAATTATTTTTTTTAATGTTTTCCCCAGCCTATCTACCTTTAAAGAACTTGTATGTCTCCCTTTAGCCACAGAAGCATTAAGTAGGACTGCAGTCAAATGTGTCTTGTTGGTTCTTGGGTATACTGTCGAAGCACTTTGTAGCTGAAGCGTGTGTGCGCACGCGCAACCATGTGTGCTGTTTTCCTGCCTTTTCCTTTTGTCTGTCGAGCTTCTGGCTGATAGCAGATTAGCCATCTGAATGTGGGCAGCAAAGAGTAATGGGCTGCACAAAATGCCCGAGGCTTCTTGCGTACAATAAAATGACTCCATTATAAAGCAAAAAATGACAAGCCTGCCATGGAGGATATCTGTATTGGGGAGATGGAGAGAGTAGCCTTTGGTTTATGATCACGTTAATGGGTGTAAAATAAACTTAATTTTTTTTTTTTCAACTGTCAAAAGTGTTCCTAGGTGCTTTGCAGAGTAGTGCTGAAGATCCTTCTAGTAGGAAAGTACAGATGAGCTAAATGGATGATGTGCTACTACTTGCTATATGTGTGCGGGAAGGAAGGGAGTAATAGCATGATGGTTCAGTTTCAGTTTCACCCTGCAGGTGTATTTATTTTTTTCTTTTGTTTCCATTTTTTTTTCCTCATGTTTTGATTAGTTACAGGATTACATAATCTGCCCTGCAGAAGCGTGTTGGGTTTATTAAGTCTTTTGGAAGATGTGCTAATACAGATTTGGAGGAAATTGGGCCAGAAACATGGCTGACTGAGACAGAGGGAATCCAGATGTTGGAGGAGGATATAAAATATAAAGCTGTAGTGAGTTGGATCAAGCAGAGGCACGAGTCTGTGCAGTCTCTGCAGGAGCAGTAGCAGGAAAAATAGCTAGGATTCCTATCAAGGCTTTGACAGCTATACTTAACCACTATAAGAATCTGGTGTTTTAAAAAAACGAAACCAACCAACCCTCTCAGTTGTCTACAGTTTACTGTATAAGCAATAGCGACTGTTTTTTGCAGTCCTAACTTTGAGTTACAGCTTTCAAAAAGATTCTTTTCTTTGGTTTATGGCATGCAAGCTCTAAAAGGTGCTCTCCCCACCGAAAAGGTGTGCTCCTTTCATTTATGCGAAATGGAGGATCTTCCTGGATTGCATCTGCTCGGGAAATGAAGACAGCTGCTGATAAACGTGGGCTTCCAAACTAACTGGCAAGTCAGCATAAAACCAATTTGGTGTATAGAATATGGAGGAATTATTAAAACATGGAAAACTTGTCCTAAAATGCCTAATTTTCAAGAAACCTCTTACTTGTTCTAGTCTGTCTCACTTGTTGAAATCTGTTCAATATGTGACTGTGGATATAACCTAAGTGCACTCTGGAAATCTGTGCTTTAGCAACAAAATGTACAAATTACAACTTGTAATAAATAAAATGGGAATACTGTTTGAGTAAGCTGTGTGTTATTTTTCTCATTCTGTCAACTGCTGCCAGGTCTCATTGTGGCCATTCTGGATGTATAATCCATATGGACCATGTCCCTTTAAGATCTCCTATTAGCTGCACTTCACACACTTAAGTCTTTCCCAGTCTCTCGGATTGATTTTCCTTAAGGGAAACCCTTCCTCAAAATGTGTCCTTCTTTCTCTCCCTTCCCCTCCCCCAATAAATTCTTCTACCCCCAAGAAAAAGGAAACAACTGTGAGTGATGTTTCAGATTGGAGCTCCACAGATAGTGATCATTTGACAGCAGTATTAATTCACTTCACGTGTGTTTTTATTTTGCAGTTTGGAATTGTTGCTGTGATCATACGAGCTCTTTGTGGTGCTGAAGACTGTAGCTGCTTATGAAGGAAACTGGTGATAAAAGCTTAGTTAACTATCTCTGACTGTGGCTAGTCTGTAGATGGTGACAACTAAAGTATGTTCAAGGCTAGTTTGTTAAGAGAGAATCTGTGGGGTTTTTCCTCCTCTTTCCTTGCCCCATGTGATTGCCGTGGTTTATAGTAGAAAGTCACTAGTTTCTGCAGTCACAGGTGGAAAGGAAGGTAGTCACTGGTGGGTAATGCAAAGACATTTGAGTAAAAGTAAGTGAACTCTTTTATGGGAGAAGAAGATGGCTACATGTTTTACAGCTCTTTCAACATCTAACTTAATTGGCATTACTGAAAGCAGTATGTTGCACGTTCGTGAATAAAAAAAATCTAGAACTATTCTTGTCTCTTACATGATTTTTGTAATCATACATCATGCTGAGAAAGGTATTGCTGCCTTGGCCTGACATGACTGCAGCGGTGTGTTATGGCTGGTTTTCAGGACAGATTTGGGAAGTTACAGAATACCAAAGACAAAGTGGTAAAACAGTTGAAAGCTTGACTTCACTTAACTGGAAAGAAATGTAGGAAATAGAGTTTTTGTAGCCTTAAAGGCATTTAGATAATAGAGAAAAATTATTCTTTTGGCAGCTAGTTAGTGCTGCTAATATGTGGAAACTTGTAAAACAGTGATTTGCTGCTGTTCCCTAGTTCAGGCCAGAACCATGTAGTTGCCTCCGTTTTATTTGTCTGCTGTTTTCCATAGGTACAACAGACGTGTGTTTCTGCAGTAGAAGAATAGAGTATGTGGTTTTATTACCTGACTGAGATACTGTTTGTTTCCATCTTTTCTATGTGTCGTAGGCCCTGTGTGAATCCTGGTGACTCCGGTTTTGTGGGATTACTTTTCTGTGAATATAAAGAGTGAGTCTCTTAGATGTGCTTTAGAGACAGATGTTAAAAAGCCTCATGTTTTTTCCTTATCTTAAAATCGTGTAGTTCTTATAGGAAGTTAAAGGCATCATTACGATGTTGCTCTTCCTCCTGGATGAGGTAGTGAACTCTGTCATGCTATCTCATCCAGCTGTCCAAGAACTTCAAGATTTTAAGATATGCAGAGCTACAGTGTATTTTCGTCTCCTTTCTGCCCCCTTCTCTTCTTCCAAGCACAACTGTTTTAGAGAAGGGAAGAAACCACCAACAAAACCCCCACACCCACCAAAAAAGCCAAATCAATGTTTTTGAGCTTAAATGAGGCTTATGATTATCTCTGCTGTAATAACAGGGGGTCTAAGTTTCATGGAGCAATTTTGCAAAACCTGTGTGACCATTGCAGAGTACTTCAGTGGACACTGTCAGTTATAGTCAGGAACTCTTTAATTTGGGTAAATTGCAAAGACTTGCAGCAGATCAGCCTGTAGTATATGACAAGAAGGAGTGTCAAGCTCTGTTTTGGAGGAAGTTATGTGTTCCAGATCAGATTCATTCATGTGTGATTGCCCTTAGTTTTCCCCTTGATTCATAAGGGTGTTCTGGAAAACCACACAGCCAGAAATATGTTGACATTACTGCTTTGGATGCTGTTGATGATATCTAATCAATATCTCTGACGTGTGGTTGGTTGTTTTTTTAATTGAATCTTATTCCTCTGTACCTCACAGATTCTTAAACTGTCTGGTAGCCATCACAGCTATCTAGAAAATTCGGAATAGTCTAAAACTAATAAACAGTTGTGCCAACATGACAACTCTGTCGGCTTAACACAGCATGATAGAGTAGGAGGGTTTTCTGTTATCCCGAACACGACCTGCCAGTCGTCAGGAAAGCAACGTGCTTTGTTCCCACTGGGGGATGGAAGGGATCTGGAGAGAAGTGAGGCCTGCCTTGCCTTGTGGTGTCTGTGTTGTCATCCTCATAGTAACACGTGAGGAAGAACAAGGGTTGTTTTTAGTCATCTCTCCTGTCCCAAACCTTTTAGAAGCGTGTCCTTATTTTTGATGTTTTTCTCCATTTCTGCAAGCAGGTCACTCATGGAAAGCCTGTTACATGCAGGTTTCCATTTAGACCTGAGAGCTCTGGAACAAAATATTCAGTCTTTGAGATGATGTCAATCTTCTATTTAAATTAGATTCTTAGTTATTCATCGGGGAAGGGTGCAGATGAAGAAGTCCTGTTGGGCATCTGGAGGTTTGAGAGGGCCCATTTCCTTAGCCAAAAAGAACAAGAATGTTTTGTGCTTCTTTGAGAGGCTTTTTTTTTTCCTCCCCATTTGTCAAAAGGATAAAGGCTGTCTTCTGCCCAAAGGTTATTTAAATTGATGCCTGAGTGTGTGAGATGAGAGCATGTAATGCAACTAATTCCTGTTCGCTAATGACATGCATCCCATTAAACATGGGCCGTCTTGTACTTTCCTTCTCTTTCCTTGAGAAGCAGCCAGTTGTGGGTCCTGTGTCTTTCGTTACCAAATTGTGTGCCTTTGGTGGAAACCCCAAGGAACAGAGACTGCTTTTTGGCAGATGCACTCAAAATGCCTCAGCACAGGAGCTAAAGGTGGTGGTAGGAGATGTCGGTGCCCTATCATTCAACTTTGGGGAAGTCTGGATTGCAAATAAAAAGACAGAAACCTGTCTGTTTGCCAGTTATGGCAAACCAGCATCCTTATGCGAACCACCTCCTGTAATAAAGTGGGGTTTGAGATTTTCTCCAGTAAAGAAGTCTACTGATGTTTACTGGTGGCAACATGCTATATTATATGTAACACATAAAGGCGTATAGTCGTTCCTAGAAAAACATTGCCTCAGAAATGTGGCTTTTTAGCAAGTAGACCTCTTCATCAGCAGTAAAAACAAATAACAACTTGTTTGCTGAACTGTGACCTGTTTTGGAGTGACAGTCTTGCAGCTTGCTGAATCGACAGCTGGGCTTACCACTGTGCTGCCAGTAGCTGAGAGAGCGTGCTTCACAAAGGCTTTGGAAGAATACATTTGTTTTCCTGCACTGTTGTTATTTCTCAGCAGGTTTTCAGTTGCTGCTCCCCTACTTTTCATGGCCCTGAAGCTACCCAGACTGCTACTGTTTCAAGTTAGTTTCTAATGCACCTTCTTTAAACATCCTTAATGAAAGTTGGGAGACTCAAATAAATATTTGATAAAATGATAAAATCAATGAAAAGTTATTTAGTAAAGCTTTTTGAGTTCTCTAGTATAGCTAAGTGATTTAAATGTGACTTTTTTTTTTCTGCTTGAATCAGCTGATCAACCTTTAGTTAGGTAGAAAAAAAACTGTGGAGGTTTTTTTAAGGAGATAGGCATATAAATGTTTTCTTCAGCCCTTCTTTCTAATAATAATTTTGTATTCTGCAGATGAGTTATGCGAGTTGACATCAAGAATCTGGCTAAAAAGGAAAATTATGTGTCTTTTCTAGATGAGATGGTGCCAGTTGTGAGGATTAAATGTTTGTCCAGACATTATATTATCTCTGAGATAAATGTTGATAAACATGCTATAAAACATTCTTGACTGGCACAAACTATATGTCGGTGTCTGTGGCAATGGAGGTTTAAACTAGTTTATTTTAAATCCTAGCAAGCAGCAGCTGAAACGCTGCTGAATGACCTTTGACATAGGGACCCATGAATGCCCCAAGTATGATTTCACTTTCACCACGTTCTTTGTGAGTCTGAATGCTTGTCAAATCAGATGTGTGTTTAGACCTTTTCACTGAATGTGCTTGGAGGGAAAGAACAAAGCCTGGGGTCAACTTGGCATAATCCCTGCGTTTATCTTTATTCTATTATAGTGGCTTGTGGGGGATGGAGTAACTATTCTTTATGAGGTGAAAGTGCAAGTAGAGTGTAGGTAGGCTATCCGTCTTTTCTTCCAGACTTTCCCAACAACCTAGCTGGTCTCCCATGATTTACTTGAATTAATGTACGGCTGACTAGGCAGACTACTGGTTGATCCATGTGATATGCTGTTTGTTCTACACATAGCTATTTTGTAGCTGCTACACCTATCCACTGATGTAAACAAACACATACAGCTTGTCTTGAGTAGCACACACAGAAATGGGTCTGTGTTACGCAGTGCTTTGTTCTCCCCAGTGGAGATGGGACAGGAAATAACATGGATTTTTATACTACAGATGCTTTTGCTGCAGTGCAAATCATCATCTTATTTTAAGAGATCAGCAGCTTAATATACTGTATGGTACATATGTATTTTTTTGCTTTTGCTTGCTGTTAGTCATACTCAAGTAAGGAGTGACTAAGTCTGTTATTACCCATTCAAATTGGGAAAGCCTTTGTCTCTAAGGGAAGAACCGTAGAGTTCTACTAAATGATTGTTAGAGACTTTTTGCAGTATTTTTAGATTTTACTCCTGTGGTAGATTCACTTCACAATACAGGATTGTTTCTATGTGGAGCTGGAGTGGTCTGAATCTGTAAACGAGCTATTGTGTGGTAAAGTACAAGTGGGTGGAGGAACTGTATGACAAAAGGCCTAGTTACCTTTACAGTTTGTTCGCTGTACCTCATACACTTTGTTTCAGAAGAAAAGCACTATTCAAAGACTTGAGTATAAGGAGGCAGTCTTTCACACGAGGCTTGTGGGAAATTTCTCTCCGACTTGTGGGTTTTCAGCTTGTGTAGATTTACCCTGCACCTTCTGAAACTTTGCCCGAAAGGGCTCAGCGCGGCTCTGAAGCCCCCGCACCTCGCGGGGTGAGCGCTTCCGAATCTGACACTTCGGCCAGTATTTTCCACCTCACGTGTGCACGTTTGGGTTTGTTTTTTTTTTTTTTTTACTGTTTACGTTTTAATCAAAGGTTGCAAAGTTTGTTTTCAAGTAAAGAGGGAGTTTTGCTGGCTTTTAAGGACTTCCAAACTAGACTATAACTTGCCCTTGTTAGCTTTAGAGATTGAAAGCAACATTAAGCAACAAGGAGATCTCTTTCCTTTTTCTTTTTTTTTTTAAAAACTAAGAATCATTTTGAAAGTGTGAGTGAGCTTTTTTATTTTTCAAACTAAACTTTGAAACTTGATGTTCTCTCTGTTAAATGTGCAGTTCCCTTCAGCTTCATCCACACATCTCACTGTTTACTTTCCCTTTTCATAGCTTAGAGGGGTAAGTGCTTAAAAGCCTGCTCATTCTGCTTGAAAACAATGTGCTTCACTCAGCACCCAATTTTCAGGTGTAAAACACTTTCACACAAAGACTTGCTGATGAGCTGGATGGTTTCTGGGTTTGTGTTTTTTAAAGGAGAATTGAGTCATTTCAGTCCACCTTGGAGGAGAGGAGGAGGAGTGCTCTGGGGAGAGCAGGGCTCTGCTTCTCTTGCCTGATCCAGGCGAGCTGGGGTGGCCGAAGAGGAGCAGCTGCTCTCCTGCTGGACTTGAACACCCAGAGCAGGGTCCTGCTTCCATTGAAGAAGGAACAGGAGGAGTCCTCAGCCCCACAGGTCACAGCCCAGCACATAAACTGGAACTAACAGGCTCCAGCCCAGCAGAGTAATTTTAAAATGAAGTAGCGGAGGTCTGGATCTTTGCCTGTGTTAGCTGTCTGTGCTATGGAGGCAGCAGCCACTGGCAGGAGGGCAGAAGAGGTATTTGGGGTTAGGAAGCAGTCCGATAGGGTTTCAGTAATGGCTTTCGTTCCTTGTTAGCTGCATCCTTTCAAGTTTTGCGTGTGTTGGAGAGAGACATTCTCAGCCTCCAGCTTAGTGCTACCAACAGCTCCTCTGCAAGAGTAATTCCGGGGAACCTACTGTCATCGTCATCCCTTGCTGCTTTAAGGAATAAGTTTAGAGCCTTTGTTCAACGCTGCCAAGATAATTTTGCTCAGAGTCTCAGACAGCCTGAGGAGCATGGTGTGCTTTTTTGTATGAGTTTCCCTGCCTCGGTTTGCTCACCCTCCCCTTTCCTATCTCAACCTGTTGTATTCTGCTTCTTTGGATGTTGCACTGACATACCTGAGCGTTGCCAACCTGCATCCAGAAACCTACATATCCAACTGTAGTGTCTTTGCTTGCTTAATTTAATTGTGTAACATTAATGGCAGCAAGAACTCGCATATTAAAACTCCCTTACTCTTGCAGGCTGTAAATGAGTAAGTTATATCTAGAATATCCACCTACAAATATATGCCGCAATGTTTACTGTTTCACAGTGCAGCAAAACTCTGAACAATTCTGCCATAGTTGAGTGAAACTGATAGATGTTTTTCAGAGCTGTTTATGAGCTCTCATCTACTAATCCTGAGTACTTGTAAATAATACCAGAAAATCTTTTGCTTATATTAATCAGAACTAAAAGGCAACAGTCAAGTGTTCACTTTTGCAATATCGAGTTTTTTTAATTGGTAAATCAAACCTCAGTTTCTTAAAATGCCACTTATATTGTTATATAATGGCAGCTTTTCTTCTCTTATTTCTGCCTCCCTCCTCTTCTGTCAGGCTATGAAACTACATGCTGTGTAAGAGTTTCTATTTTCTTTATGTTCTCCTTTTCAAGACTGTTTCAGTCTTGAGATGATAAGGGAGGTTTTCTAGTAACTAATACTTCCATGGCTAGTCTATTGGCTGCAAAATCTGCTGTGTTCTCTTGGATATTTTTTTTTTACCTTCTACTGGTGTGAAGGTGGGATTTGGAGAAGCAGCTCTACCAGCTGTTAAGTGAAAATGCAGGACTGGAGGAGCAATGCCGAAGGAAACAAACCTGCTGTTTGGTACCTAGTTGCGAAGTAGTACATCTCCTAGTTGCTCTTAGCATCTTCCAAGAAGGCTAAAATAACTGTTCTCCTTCTGCCAGCTTCAGGTGGGAAGACAGGCAATAGAAAGATAAAGCACGAGAGTAAATTAGTGGCAAAGCAGGCAACAGACGATCAAACCTGCTATTAAGCAGCATTTCTTAAGTGATACGAATATTAAAGAGGCAACAGCACTCTTGTTTTTAGAACTTATACAATGTTAAAAATCCACCAGAGAAAAAGCAAAACAATCTAGCTGTGTGCTGCTGCTCTAATTTCACAATTGATCACAAATGCAGTTTAATTTAATGAGGCAGCTATATACTTCAGTAATACCAACAGTGGACAATTCAGGAATGTAAACTTAACATGTCTGATCTTACATTTCTCTTACTGTCCTAAACATAAGTGCCTGGGGGAATGGATGAACTTTAATGTGTCTTAACGGCTGTCTAATTTGGAATAGTTTACACCATAAAGGCACGGGCAAAAGTGTGTTCAAAGCCACAGTTCCTGGCGGAATTGCTGACCAGAAGCCTGCCATGTGGGGGTCCTTCAGCTCATCTGCCCCTGCAACTTGCCACGCTGCAGAATCTTTGTGCTAATTTGGAAAGCCTGCCTTCCAAGGCCTGGAGCCCACTGGTGTACAGCGTTCCTTCAAACTGGGCTGAAATCTATATTTGCAATATTGCCACTGTGCCCTGCTATAGTTTTGAGCTCTTAAAGAATATAAGTGTGTTGAACATGTGAACGGCCTCATCTGAAAACATGAAAGAAGTGGTTTCCCTCTGCCCGAGGACGGTGGAGTTGAGCACTCCAGCATGCCTGGCTACTGACAGCCCAAGGTTTTTGCTCTTGCTTTGAGTTTTAGCTAAATATTATCATTTGGTTATGTTGTAGAATACTTCATTGTGAAAGGAAAACTGCAAGTTACCTCACCTGTTCATTCAAAACTGACTTTGATCCTATTTAAGTAACAACCACTAAAGACTTAAATGAGCTGACTGCTCTGCACTGTGGAACTGTTTTCTGGGGGTTTTATTTGTTGGTTCATTTTATTTTTTCTTCAGAGTCAGTCTCGTCCCAGTAGCTAAGAGGGAATACAGGGCAATCAAAATAATTACAAATTCATGTGCTCAGGTGAAATGACAGGTTGCTACTGGGAATGACTTGACAAAGCATTAGATGAAGGAAATAAAATTCCAATAAGCAAAGGTTTAGGGAAAGTGTTAGCTCTGGTGGTCCTGATGAAATCTTAATAAAAGTGTGGGAATAGCAGCTTTTGTGAGTCTGCAAGAAGACAGAACAATGCAGAATCAATGTCACTTCATTTACAGCAGCATTTCATTCAATTCTCCCTGTACCTCCTGCTTGAATCTATGCTTTTACATCCTGGTCCTTGACTGAAAATCATTCCTGGTCAAGCTGCCAGGCAACCTAAAGGAGGAAGAACTAATCAGTTGTAGACAGAGGTGTCAGTCATCCTCTACCCTGGAGAATCGTGGTCACCAAGAAAGCTGGGTGCAGATGAGCACCTCAGTAGGCCAACCGTTGGCATCTCAAGGGTCAAGTACTGTGCTTTTGCTCTTCTGTCCTTTTCTGCAACTGCGTGGTACTGAGGGACAGAGAGAAGGATGTTAGCCTGCGCATCTGTCGAACATGTGGTCACAGTGTTATTCTGTGGGCAAACAATTGATGTGATCCTTGGCTGTGTCAACAAGTGGATCTATGGAAGGCGTAGGATGCAGAGGTTATCCTCTGTATTTATTTTATCTCGCAATTGGGACAGATTAAGAACAAGTGGTCAATTTACAGCAATTCGGGGAAGTGGTACTTTGTTGTCATATTGTAGCATCTGAGCATGCCCTAACTCAATTTCTCCTGGCTGCTGTAGTGTAGGGTTTGTTTTTTTTAAATACATTATTTTCTTTTGCTCAAGCTTCACGTATTTAGTTTTCTAGTTTCAAAGTCCAGAGCTACCTACATATATATAGCAGCTGGTGAAAAATGTGGCACAACTATAATGCTTGCTTATTAAAAAGAGAAATCCTTGTCAGCCCTTCCCTGCTCACACAGTTCATGAATGAGGGATATTTTCCCTGACCAGTTGTGTGCTGGAAAACATTCAGATGTGTTGCTATTTTGGAAGACAACTTCTGTAGGGCAGAATCTTTCCCTCCTTATGTATATCTAGAAACTATTTGCTTGTCATGCAGACTGAAACTTGTATGGAACGTAGTTCAGGAACTCAACCTGTGCTCTGTTAGCAGGCTTTCCTATTCTACTAAGTTGCATTTTTCTCATGAGAGTCCTTGTTCAGAAAAGGGTTTTTTAAAGGACCATTCTCTCAGCAGTTGCTTACAGCATGTGTATGTTTGGCCTATCAGCATGCCCATGTACTTTGGCTGTATAAACTGTAGGGTTGGCTCACGGACTAGAGCACCTAAATTTAGATGCCAGGGTGTGAGCTCATTGCCTGTGCTCCCATTATAGTCTGCAGAGACCTAGTCAGTGAACCTGAAGAGCTGTTCAGCTGACTGAACATAGGTGCCTGCTTTTGAGCAGAATAGTTCTTTAGATACCATTGATTATAGGAGGAACTTAGGCAGCTAGTTGATGTATAAATTCCTAAATACAGGTTTTGTTACCTGTGATCTGTATCTCACCCTAATGCTTTTTTTTTATTTTTAACAGCTGAAAAATTAATTGATGTTCTTTTTGATATTAAAACTTCCCTTATGAGTTCTCTCCTGTGTTACTGTCTTTTGAAAATTATAACCGTGGTTGAAATTCCTAAGTGCTAAAAGCCACATCTTGAAGACGATACCTATTCAATCCTTTCTCTAACAGTCTAATCTTCGGGATCTTTCAGTTCTCTGGGATGCATAGGCTGGTATCTCAGTTCAGCTGGGAAGCAGGCATCCTCCTTCCCACTGCCCCATGCACCTCCCTTCACAATGTCTTGGTGTTGAGCTGTAGCTGACCCGTCTGACTCAAGTGAGGTTTCTACTGTCTCATAACGGGAAACGAATGAGCTTCTTGCAATCAGTATGCTATCTTGAAGTCTTGCTAGGAAACAGCAATAAAATTGTTTTGTTTTCTCCTGTTCAGTTGCATGTGCTATCAGAGTTGGCCACAACTAGTTTTTAACTTAAAATGTGAACTTCTGTTGATTACTTAAACAGTGCTTTTGTACTGAATTGATGATCACGAGTGAAACTGATGTGTGGGGCATTGGAGCGGAGAGGTTTGGTGATGCAAAAAGCTGCTTGAAGTGTGAGATCTCACTATGAAGAACTAAGTTTGTTTTTTTTAATAGTGAATTTTTCAGTGCAATTGCATTGAGTTCAATGCGGTTGGAGTGATTTCTAGTTGTTTCAGATCAAGGAGGAGTCAATTGTCTAACTGAGCAACTTGGACACAAAAGTGTCTTTTCTTACTCCTTTGTTCTTTCATCCTATTATATTAATACTTAATTTTTAAAGTTTTCTTCGCAGCCAGAGAGCATCTCTCTGGATATGCAGACAGCTTGGATTTTGCTATGTCCTCAATATTGAGAGTGATCACTAATCACAGGATATAGTCTGTATGTAATTAGTGAAGTGATGAGGGGCAGGGACACAGACAAGAACCTGAAGAATGGTGCTTAAACAAATTGATGGCTTTAGTTTTGTGGAAAGCTCTAGCTGAAATTCCTCCATCTTTTAATGTTTGTACTGTACAGTGGGTTTTTACAGTCTTTTTTACTTTATGGAGATGAAGAGACTTAGACGTTAGAACAGGAGTAGGTTTGCACCATTGCAGTAGGTTGGTGCACTGGTGAAACACAGAGTAGGTGTCCTGTAGGAATTCCGCTTGTAACCGTCTCTTGTAAAATCTCAGATTCTAAGGTCAAGTGGTGGAATTGTTTGAACCATCCCTTCAGGTGTAGATTTCTCAGGAGGAGACTAAGAGGGGACTGTAACTCCCTTCTCTCAAACTTCATGCTGTTTTTTTCCCAGTTTTTTCAGCAGATAGAAATTTGTGCAGCCTGAGAAGTATCCTTGTGCTTACTTTTCTTCCTTCCTGTAACTGTATCAGAGAAGTATCTGTCTACTTTGAAACCGACTTTTTTCTGTTTCTTCTGTTGTGGCTTTTACTTGAGAATTGTAAGGTAATTTAAAATTCCAGAGGAGTAAGTCCATCTGCACAACTATATTAGATGTTTTACACTAATTTCTCTGAATTGCCATTGAAAGAATTAGTTTAATTTCATGGACTAACCATTATATTAATTGATTTCTGTAGAAATCAAAATCTCTTGAAGTTACACAAGATTAAAAGTCACCACATTCCTTCAACAGTCCGGAAATGTGATGTTTGAGTGAAAATGGTCTATGCAATGTTCTCTTTTGATCCTCTTAACTTAGTGCAAATTTTAAGAAGTCTTCAAGAAATGCCTTTTTTTTTTCAAAAACATATTTTTAGCTGTTCCAAGTATGCTTTTGAAGAATTCAAATCCACGTGTCTGATAGCTAAATTTTTGAAGTGTAATATAAAAGAAACTGGTGGTCCGAAAATAATTTGTCCAGTATATAGCAGTAAGCAAGATTATCTGCTCAGAAGGAATCTTTGCTCGCTAACTTTTCATATTGAGCTTTTGGGGATTTCAGTCTTGAATAGCTAGCTTCAGCTAGAGTGTAAGTACAGAAAACACTAGAAAGTCCTTCACGCCATAGTTGCTGCTCCCTGCTTTTAATATGTGCATACCTTAGAAAGGGTGGTGCTGAAAGGTGTTGAGATTTGTGGTGGCCAGGTGATTGTGAGCTCCCAGGATTCTCAGAAGTGGCTCCTTGTTTGCAGGAAAATGCTAAGGAAGTGGCACTGCAGATGTGTATGTCACTAGTGAAGACCAGAGGTAGGATATCATGCATGCTTCTTTTGTGCCAGCTCTTCAGAATGGTTGCCAGCATAGCATGATATGCAGGAAAGACTGTGTTCATAATAAAAACAAAACCAACCAAATAAAAAACAAAACAAAGCCAACAACAACAACAAAAAAACTTACATAAAAAATGCAGTAAAACTATTAGCACTGAGAATAAAGCAGCATCGTTTGAGCTTACCCGAAAGAAGGGTAGGAAGTTTTGTGGTAAGTCTTACAGCTCAAAGGAAGGAAGATACGAAAGCTGAAGTTGGGTAGTTCTAGCAGGCAAAGGTAGATATATGTGGCTTCTCAGTAGTTACATTTAGCATAGCTTCTGCTTCTACATGCCAGATCTGAAAAGACAGTTATAGTTGGGGAATTTACCAAAAGTTGGCTTGCGAATTTATAAGTGAATTTCTTAAAAGGGCTTAAAAAAAAAAAAAAGCCTTTCTAAATAGTAGGTTCCAGATTAACCAGAAACTGCGGACTTCTTGACTTGGTGGGTGAAACTTCTGTGATCTGTGCTACTCAAGATAAAAGACTAGATCATCGTGCTGGTATCTGTTTTTTAACCAGGGATGGGGGCAACACAGTTCTTTACGCGTTTGTGAATGAATTACAGTCTAGGTACAAAACTTCCAGTATTTATATTCTGAGAAACTTTTCCAAATACTGGTTACTTAAGAAAAGTTAATAAAAACTTACTCAGATGCAGCTTAGTTAAAATAACACGCATGCAATGTATCTCAAACTTTGGAGAATGTATGCAGCCTTTTTCTTAAATATTCTGTTAGAGGATAACTTGACTGTATGTGTTCTATACTATGTCTTTGCTTAAAATGAGTATGCCTGCATCCTTCTTCCATGGCAAAAGTGCATTGCTGTGAAAGAGTTGGTCAGTAGCATTGGTGTCTGTCATGGTTTTCCACAGATAGTACTGAGGAAATCTGGGAGATGTTAGAGGGTTGTCATTTGCCCCAACAGGCAAATTGGGAAGTGGATTAATAGCTGATTCTTACACCACTTTCATTATTGTGTTGTGTGTGATGTGATGTCTAAAGAGTTGAAGAAGGTTTTCTGGATTCTTGGGTTTATATCAGAACAGCAAGTAAAGCTTCTACTCAGGTAGAACTGTACGTTATTTGCATTATTTATCTGTTCAAATATCAAAGCTCTGAATTTTTGAATAATGCACCTGGCTGTACTTTCTCTAGGGGCTAGATGTGGCCAGACTCACTTTCTCAGTCGCATGTGCAGCGGACTGCCCGCAGTAAGCTGGAGATGCTCTTGGTCTACACCTGGTATCCCAGGCTTCTTTCAACCAGAATGTCGTATGGGGAAGGAAAATGAATAGTCCCACTGTACAAGGTATTAGTTGCTGTTGGCGGCTGAACACTCAGCAAGGAGTGCACTGTTAACATCCCTCTGTTACAAGACTATTTTTTTTCCCCCAGATGTTTGAGTATTTTTTTTAAAAGCTTTAAACATGACATGCTGTTGACTGAAGCGGAAGGGGAAAGCATGCATTGCTAATACTGAAGATCTTTTCTGCTGTTTGAGTGGAATAACTGATGAAGGTGATTGTTTGATCCTTGCTCGTGTGCCGATGCACCTTAAACCTCTGCCATTACTAGGAAAGGCTGCAATTTCACTCTTTATAGCACTGTGCAGACCTGGTACTAGGTTGTAAAGCAAACACCACCAGCATGTCCCCTCTGTGTGCCTGTCCCATCAGCTAGATATTGCATCTTCCAGAAGGGAGGAGAAGCAGTTGCTGTGCTTCAAATGGATTGGTAAGGAGAAATGAACGATGCTGGTAGCCAGCATCTCTGCAACTCTGCAGTTGCCAGTTATTTTGCAAAGTGATGATGATCATGATGTGAAATTGTCATCTTTTCCCCATTCCTCTCTTGAATACAGTCTTCTATGGGCTCTTGCTAGTGCAGTTGGTAGTATATAATGGACGTAACATGAAGCGCAGCAGATCCAACATGTTTGTTTTCCTCGGAGCTGGTTTTCTGCTGAATGTGTACGCTCTTTGGTTACATACTCTGTGCTTCAGCATACCTAAGGTGCCTGGCCTTCTGGAAGCACAGCCCAAGCTGACCCTTAGCCGTACAGCTGGCAAATGGCACTGGTGTTGGCCAGGATCAGCTTTGAAATGCTGCCAGCCCCAGGAGCCTGTCTGCTTTCTGTATTGTGCAGTTGTCGTCTGGGGGGACTCTACTTGGTGACAGTTATGCTGTATGACATTACTCCCCATGGATCAAACAATGTCTTCTTTACTGGATATGAACAAGTAATATTTCATAACTTTATAACATCCTCCTGTAAATGAAACAGAACAGAGTTTTTTGGGAGGAAGACTTACCTGATGAGGAATATCCACATGCAGTGCAATTCTGTTCAACGTAGAATGTAGCTCTTTGCCAAAGTCAGTGAAAAGTTACACTCAATCACTGGTTGCACCTCTACAAATTACTTTGCCGCAAACAACAGTTACAGTTACTTTGGTTCAGGAAATCTGCTTCTTTCCTAACTTGATAAACTCTTGAAAAGAACAGATTTACTTCAGGTCTAGTCTAGTGCACACAATACACACCATCAGCTTTCCACAACTGCCCCTTGTTTAATTTGGAATCTTCGTAGGAAGTATATCCTACTTGAATTTATTATATTTTTGTTAGTTTTGGGAGAGTGTTCTTTCACCTTCTCAGCTAAAAATTTGTGCTTTCAACAGTATAAACCAAAAATATCGTAAAGTTCTGGATGTTGTAGGGATTTTAATGCATTTGTTCTGTTCTATGTGTAGGGCCATACATGACATTAATCCAGTCTGTCCTGTGACTGGGTTATTTGGCTTTTGTAAATTGGTTAGACTTATTCCTTCTTTTGGAGGATGTGATCTGTTGTACTCTTGTTGTGGTAGTTTGTAACAGTAGTTGAACTGAATCAAGGCTAGCAGTTCCTGACGGTGTAACTCCAGCATTGAGGTGTTGATCAGGTGCATGAAAAAAAAAAATCCATGATCTATGCTAGAAGAACTCAACTCAAGTTTAGACCACACTGCGTCCATTTCATCCCAAACTTTCCCTTGGGTTAACTAAATATTTCCTTATGTCCTTTTGTTTGTTTGTTTTTTCCTGTTCTCCCAGTTCTTGCATTCCTGTTATGCTTTTTCACTGGGTTGTTTTGGGTTTTTTGTTTATATTGCAAAAATAATGACAGGTGGATACTTTCTGGGTTTGAGGCCCAAGGGTACCATACAGGTTCTAGAACTGTGTGTGGTTTTTTCCCTTTCTTTCCTCTTTTCCCAGTCCTCTCTTCTCCCCCCAGCCTTTGTTCCTGCTTAACTGGGATGTTCAGCTCTAGCGGTGGTTTAAACCTAATTTCTGGTGAAGTAAGAAAAAGCTTCTGCCAGCTAGGCAAGTGTAGACCTGTACAAATGGCTATTTGTGATGAATATACCAGATATACAAATATGAAATTCAGCCTTGGTTTTGTTTTAGGATGGTACTCAGGAGTTAAACTTGTAACATTTTCAGTAAGGTCAGTAATGACCCAGAACAGTCCTGTAATAATCATGTAGAATTGTATTGTATTTGTGTGTGTAGGGCTAGGGACAGGGACATCTGTATTAAATAATTGTTTGTTGTAATGGGAGTTTATTTGAACTAGTTAAGTACCTTCTTGTTACTTTGAACAGGTCAGGAAATGTATGTTGTTTTAAAGTAAAAAGCAAACCTGTTGGTTACAACTTCAGTATTTTAGTCGTTTCCTTGCTGCCAAGTAACAGCAGCAAGTTCCTGTTGCCGTGGAATCAAGATAAAAAATTAAATAACGACAGTCTTTGTAACTGATAGGCATCTCTTGTCCTGTGACTGGATTAATTGCTAATGACATTATCATATCTGTCAGTGATTTCCTTTGAGGTATATCAAACAATTTTTAGTAAAGATGCCTGTTGTGGTGTCTACTGGAATCTGGAAAACTGGTCACTATTTTCCAGTGGCTATTTTGAATCACCAAAGTGGAGTTACATGATGAGGGACCGTTTAAGACCTGTAAGGTCTGCCCTTATTTTAGTAAAGCTGTTTAGCCAAGTGAAGCATCTTCAAATGTGTCAAACAGTTTTTGGGTAGGTTTGAAGATTTTTCCTGAGGAGTAACTTCTGAAAAGGGATCCATAAGGAATTTCTTTTAAATGCTTAGCAATGTTTTTGATAGCCTGAGCTGTAACAGTTTTTTCAGTATAGAAAGCAGGCAACTGTCAGGCATGGTTTGGAAAGTTAATGAATGTTAAGGGAAAGAAAAAATTCTATTCAGATGAGAATTTCTTATCCTTAAACTGTTAGCACTACCACAGATCCAGCCCCTGTGAGCTGGATATGAGAAGCATGGAACAAATGCGGGTTTTGCCCCAAGCTTACGATGTGTAGAAGTTTGGGAAAAGTCCCATAAAACTATTTCTATAGCTTTGAGCTAAAAAAAAAAAAAAAAAAAAAAAAAGAAACAAACCCAACATAATTTAAAATGTGTTGGGATAGATGAAACAAACCATGAAGCAATCTAGTGCAAAGATGTCTGACAGTCTGTTTCGCAGCTCATTTCCAGGCAAAATGTGTGGCATTTAGCTTGTGGTAAGAGACTTCAATTCAGTAATTCAGGGTTTCAGAATCTAGGTATTCACATTGAGAAATAAATGTCACTGGTATTAGTTTTGCTATTTCTGATTCCAGGTTGCCACGTGCTATTGTTATACTAATGAGTAGCACAGCCAACAAAATATATTAGGTATGGCAAGAGGCACTGTTAAAGGCTTCAGCTGTTACCCGTGGAGGTGAGCTGTAAATGAGCAGCTCAACTTGTGTTTTCAGCTGGAGAACACAACTTTGCTACTGTACTTCCAGTGACTCAAACCTGAAAGCTCTTACCTTGTTGAGTCAGCAGCTTTTGGGGGATTGTAGTGCAGCTTGTTAAAAAAATTATGTTTAAAATGACCAAACTTCTTGAAATGCTGTGATGCTCATATGTTATTGCACTATAAAAATATGTTGTACTGCCTCCGTCCCTTCCTTCCAGTGTACCCCTGGAGTAAGACAGGCAAAATCAGTAATTGTCTTCTATGATACTGTGCTATCAATAGTTTCAGTAGAGAGGACTACTGCAGTGCTAATTGCAGCCCTGAGAAGCTGAACTGGTTATGTTTTGGCGCTTCTGTAGTATTTGTATGGATACCTTTTCGGTGAACACAAAAGGCACCCAAGGAATGTATGATCCAGACAATACTGATCTGGACATGGATGGCTTCTTAGATGTTTTCTGCTCTTCCCCCAACTTACTCCACTTTTATGAATCTTAATGGAGGGAGGAGAGAGAGAACCACAAGGAGGTGAAGTTATGTCTGTTTTAGCTGTTGAACTCTTAACTTCTTGAGGTGTAGGAACGATACTTAGCCTTATCTTGAGTGGGCATTCCTGTGGTTCTTTTATTGTGCTCTAAATGCTTTTAATGGCATACTTAACAATTCATGACAAACTTTCTGCACAGAAATATCTTCAGAAGCCAAGTTTTGTAATTTGCTCCTGTTATTTAGTCTCAAACCTTTCCATTAGATAAAGGGTAAGCAATTTCAAAAATAACCCGTCCCAAGGTGAACATATTTTCTACAGATAACTGCTTGGTCTTGTGTCAGGAGAGGAACCCCCTCTTTTAGGGCATCTCGGAAATAACTTTCAGCAAGATCAGGAAAGTAGGCACTGTGATATATTCTCATTGTCCAAGTACTGTTATGTAGTCACTTGGAATAAGAAATAAGGACAGAGTTGGTAGAATATGTTGTAAACCCACAATCTGCTGCTGCATGCTGATATGTCTCTTCTTCAGCATGTATGCTGTATGGTTTCAAATAGATGTGTGTTCTGAAGGTTTTTTTTCTTAAGCATTAGGCCACTGTAGTATTTGGACAAAAAGCTTTGAAACACAGCCATCTGTTCCCAAGTTGCTTTATGGGACCAGTTATTTCATATTTACCCATGTAGATATCTAAGCAGATTTATACAGTGTATTCTTACAGTGCGTCTTTCTAGTACCTAGTAGCTACAGTGAGCTTAGATTCAGTCAATGTTCCTGTACGTCATCTAGGAATGATCAAATTTAGAGCCATTAAGTAAAGACGATGGATTTCTTCATTCCTATAGTGTTGCAATACCTGTGCATTTCAAGTTCTGAAACTTACCAGTCTTTTCCCTAGTATGGAAGCATCCACAGACTTTCTTCAACTATAATTAAATATACTAAAAAGTAATTTATTGTTTTTCTCCAAAAGTGTCTGGTCTAGAGGTAGAAAAAGTCCTTGTCCTGATTCTGAAGTATTTATTGTAAAGTACTTGTTTGCTGACCTATGTGAAACAGAATGATTCTCTTGGTAAAGCTTTCAGTGTGATCTCTCATAATTGTCATCCCTGTTCTGTTAATATAAAGATTTATTGTGTTTGTTTTGAATAAGAAAAGAGATTTCTGCTGTTACATAAAATTAACTCACTTTAAATGCACTATTTAGAATGGAAAAAGTTTAGCTCAGTAGACAGATTTCATTGTGAAGTACAGAAGACTTGTCTGTTGAAGCTGTGGATGGAGGGAAATGAAGTTGATGTTGAAGCCATCCGTTGGTACCTCATCCCAAAGCCCTACTGTACTTCAGTGAAAGTAGGACACCAAAGCTGAGATAGTAGTAGTAGTATACTGAAAACTCATCCTGGTTTCAGCGGCGTTGATAGGATCTGTGCCAGTGATACAGCTATGGCTGCAAAAGCTCCTTAAATCACATAGGAGTTTATGTTGAGTAAACTCTGATTTTCCTGTAACACATTTGGAGTTACTAAGATAAGCCAGTAAATGTTATTAGAACTGTCCTTTTTTAAAGTGGACTGTGCAGGTCATCACTTGGCTGGTTGTACTATACTGGCAAAACCTTTCAATTACAAATCTTCCACTGCAGGGAGTGGAACAGGATTCTTGAGCCCATAGAGCATGGCCATCCCTGGCCATGGGTCTGAAGGATGGTGTAGCATGACCTCCTTTTGGTGCTGGAGTACAGCAGCTCCAGTGGTTGTCTAACCCACTGGCTGTACGCGAGAACTGAGGGCTGTGCCCCTATAAAACTGCAATTTTGGAGAAGCAGGCTTTTCTCCTCAAGCCTGATTAACTGTTAATGTCTCATCAATTTAACTTCTGCTGCGTCATGCCCTTTATTTTAATAGCCATGATTCACGGCAGCATATTTTGTTCAGTTCAAGTAATAGCCTTCTCTCGGTGATGGCTGCGGTTCTGCATCTAGCTGTAGCTGTGCGCGGCGTTGGGTTACTCACGAGAGGAAGGGTGTGGAGGAAATGTGATAGGGCTTGACAAATGGCCTGTAACCCTGTTAGCCTCAACCTGCCAGAACGTACACGCATAGCCAAGGCCATATGCTGCTTAAAGATTATTCTATATCTGAAAAGAGAAGGGCAGCTGGCAGCACAGCTAGTATAAAGGGGTTCGTGGAGTTGAGATGGCACAGGCCTGAAGCTTCAAGCTTCTGGGGACCAGCCTTGTCACAGGAGGGTTGACGTGACTTAAGGCCGTGCTTTAATTCAAGGGGAGAAAATCGGTTCTAAGGTTTTTTAAAAGGAGCTTAAGAAAAACAGGAAGAATGATCAGAAATCATACTTCAAGTACAGGTGGTTGGTGTGGTGCTTTTTCTGAGGAAACAGTAACTGATAAAAGTAGAATGAAAAGACTCCCATACAATTGGAGGGACTCATAATGTGTTTGAACATACATAAAGCCTGAATGTGGAAGAGCAACCCTGAGTGAGAATTGAAGGTGTTGGAATAAGAAGTTTTCTGCTTCTTGGTCAAACTTGGTTTTGTATTTTTCCCTAGTAAACCTCACAGTTTGATACTTGAATACTGTCATCTCTTTTCAGCTAATAGTAAGATGAACTCAAGCTAAGCAGATTCGTACTCTTAAGTGTCTTGTAAAGACCTCCTGCCTCCACGATGCATTGAAGAAATGATCCCAGGCATTATGGCAACATAAAAACCCTAAAGAGAAGTATATATGCATCTGTCAATAAACACTGTCGTGAGAGGCTGTAAGCTTTGTTGAAGTCTCAGTGTTCCTCTGACAGCCTTGTTTGCCATTGTGCTACTCAAAGAGCAGCGAAGGGGATGACTTTATTAGGATGTGACCAGAAAAGCACTAGAGGAAGGAACCATGTTCTCAAAAGCATTTACTGTGTGCATTTTACAACCATTTTCCTTGCGCTTACGTGGGCTGAAGGTGTTTCTGTGCAACTGTTGGTTTATTTTAAGTTCATCCCCTACCATCCACAGTGGGCCTTCTCCTCAACTGCTTATCTCCTTCTGTATTATGCTGTGGGTGAAGGAGAAAAGTAGGAATATTTTCCGGTCTTTGGGGTAGATTCAGCCAGGAGTGGCCTTGGGTTGTGTTTCAGAGCTGCTGCACCCCTTCTAGGAAGGTGGGCTGCAAGTGAGAGGGGTGCACAGGGAAGCAGGCATGAAAGGGGTCATGGCAGACATCCGGTGGGATAAGGTGCAGTGGTTTCATCTTCATTTAATGTGAAATGTTGGGGAAGGTTCTGGAGGGGGGTTGTAAGCTCTGTATTACATAAAGGTATAAAATCCTGGAACTTACCTTTGTGTGAAGGAAGCATTATGTAACAGAATAAAATATTAATAGGTGATTTTCAGCAAGCAGACAAACTTAACATTTAACAGAACTAACACTTATCATAGTCAGCTGTATTAAAACAACTGAATTTGTATGACTCTAAAATATAAGAACTGGCTGTTATGTTCAAGGCAGTCTCTCCCTGTGTGTCTTCTGTACTCCCATCCTTTCGTCTTCCATCCATTTGCTTCTCCACCTTTGGGGAAGGACATGTGACGTGACTTTTATGGATTTGAGAGTGGCTTAATACACATAGATTTGCAGTAACTTTTTGTAAAAGTTAACTGTTAATGATGGTTTCCTTCTCCTCCTGAAAATACATTTTATGGTTGGGCAACTTGTGAAAAAAATTAGTTTAAGTTTTCTGACAGCGATTTTTAATGCTCCGTTTGCTGTGGGAGGGAGGGGGGCAAAGAGGGGAAATCAGTTTGGCTGCGAGTTCCATGTTGGATGTGTTTTGCTAACAAAGGTCAATACGTACATTTTCACTTCAGGAGTGTTTGGAACTTGTCTTTGCTAGACCTCTGGAAGAAGCAGTTTGTTAAGCTTCATTGCCTATTGAATAGGATTTTAGTGAATGGTTAAATTACTTTGTATGTGAACTATGACTCCTTTATGACCTGTTTAAAACTAATTAACAAACTATGCTTGCTGGAAGCAACTTGTGAGTTTTGACTTTGAACAAAAAAAAAACTTCAGCAACAACTAAACTCCTTCGGTTAGACCCTAGTCCACGTCAAAAAGCCTTCCTCTGCTCTAGAAGTAGGAAATCAACACCCTCTACTTTTCTTCTTATTTTATTCTTCCTTTTTTCTCAGTTGCAGCCAGTCACAAAAAATACTTTATTATGTTGTACCATGTGAGGGATGGCAATAACAGCACATGTGGAAGTCTGACCTTTAAAAGGTCCCTTCGAATCCAAACTGTTTTATGATTCTAAGGTTCAGGGCAGAAGCATATACAGTGCTGCTTCGTAATTCATGTCCAAATAAATTTCTCATTCATACTCTAAAGCTGTAAGTCTTAAACTGTAAACAACTTAAATATAGACTTTCCATACTTCTGCGTTAATAATGTGATTAATAACTTTACCCATGCTTGTTCCAAAGTAATGAATCTGAAAAAGTGGCACTTGACTCATTTGAACATATGATTAGAAATTACCTCTTTAACTGTTGAATAACTCTCTATGGAAGTTAAGTCTTCTGAAGATTTTTATCTTCAGAATTCTAAATTATTTGGTAGGTGGATCCTAACTGAGTGTCCCTCTCAAGAAAAAACCCTGCTGTTAAGCAGAGAACTTAGACAAGAGAAGGAGGAAAAAAGTATAGAGTACTTTAAATCATGATATGAGTTGGGGTATGCTGTTCTTTAGTTGAGAGATTTTCATCACATTTGGTGGTATAAGGAAATCTAATTTGTAGCAAAAAGGAAATGAAGTATTGCTATCGAACTTGAAATCACAGTTGATGGGGTTCTGTTTTTTTGCTTGTTTGTTTTGGTGTGTTGTTTTTTTATCTTGTATGTTAGCTTCTTATTTCTTATATTGATCATTTTTGCAAGTCATGCATTACATTTCAGGAGCAGTATAAAAACAGATACCTTCAGTTTCTTTATCTAAAAATGTCTGTCTTTCCTTTTGGGCAATCCTTTGCCTAATGCATGCCTGAAAATTACTTTTAATATCAACATCAAGGATGTCTTAAGTCTTCTTTCCCTTGTCTCAATGTCTGATTAGAACATATAATTTAAAATTGAGCTTCTTGTGAGGCTTTCACAAGCTATCTGTCTTTATTAAATATTGGAGAGTCAGTTCTAATCACTAGTATAATGGGCAAGCTTGCATTGTCTTCTGTGTTGGAACATGCAATTGTGGCACATATGCCAAGAAGAAATCTGATTTCCAGTAACTGGGTGGCAAAGAGAGAGTCTGAAGCCACTACAGGTAAAAAATAAAGAACCTGAGGGGATGAAGAAAACAGTCTGAGTCACATGTTGGTATTCCTTTTTCAATGTTCTTCTGAAAAAAACTGAATGTATTAAGTTTGGAAAAAGTAAAGCTATTTTTTTCCCCAGGTCTTGAGAAATAATTCCAGCTTCATGAACATTCAGCACCCTGGATCACTCTTCTACTCCTTATTAAAAAAAACCCTACAAATCATAATACTGTGACATACAACTATGTGAAAATTTTTTGGGGGTAGGGGATAATATTAATTTTAAAGCAAAGATTGTACATAAGTTTGAGATCAAAGTGTAATATTAACTAAATGCTGAAGGGTCACAGTTTATGCTTCTCAAATCTGAAAAGGTAAGTAAAAAATACTTGGGTAGAGCACCAATATGTACATCTTCAGATTTAAGAGCCCTCCAGTGGCTAAGTATATCTTTCACTTATGCAGAATAAACCAGTGTGGACAAATATGTTTTTATTGAGGTGGGACTAAATACATTTGTAAGATCTCTTTTACATAAATGTCTGTTTAGGCTTTATCCTATTTAGTGTCCTGTTGTATTTCAAAAGGAAAAGGTGGCAGTAGCAGGAGCATCTCTCCTCCTCCCCACCCCCATGTTTTTTTGTTTGTTTTAGGGTTTGCTGATAAAGTGGCAGCATTTACCAAAAGCCCATGGGATAACTGCCTTTTTAAATAGTGACTTGCATGTATCGTTTTCTTAATGTCATGCTAGAGTTATGCTGAATCTCCTTGACTGTAAGACTACTGCCACTACCAGTCAAACACGGAGTTACTGCTCCAACCGTTACTTACTGTTGTGGCATGATGTAAGGCTCCCTCTCATCCTCACTAGGGAAAAATAATAGTTGCTTGGAGTTCCTTGCAGTCTTCCCGTCGATTCCTCCATTTTCCAGTCTTTTCTGGAGAACAGTATTATGTTTTCTTTGCTGTGGTTTTGTGTGTGGGTAGGGGTTTGGGGACTTCTGTGTGTCTTTCAGGAACTTTTGTATAATAGAGATCAACAGTAGAGACAGCTGGCTGATTGCTCCTGTGGTCTTTAGCAGGCAGATGGAGCAAAAAGCATGTCAGTCTTTTTGGCACTATTTCAGCTACACTTGCCCTTTGCACAAAGGACTTTTGTATTTTCTGTTGCACTGAGGATCCTTGTATAGCAAAACAAATCATGATGGGAAAATTAAGTATATGGGATATTTGTATCCCTTGTGACTCTTCACTATTGTAATCCTTCTGTTCAGCTTGTGACAGACTTCATGTTTTGAAGCCTTTGTTCTCTTTCAGAGAATAGTGCAAGGCCTCATCTTGCATTTTAGAGTGAAGCACACAAGATCTAGAAGCCTGCAGGTCCAGACTCCAGAAGAGCATGTTTCTTCCTGTATGCTGGGGAGTAAAATCTTTTTTGTATCGCTGTGAAAAAAACCCATGCAAAGCATCTAAGAATTTGCAAGCAAGGGGTGCTGGACAAAACTATTTATCAGAAAATAATATCAAATTATTTAAATATCATTACAAGGAGGTAATTTCTGCTAGACATCAGCATCTTATTTGGGTTACTCCAAGAGAATAGTAGGAAACTTTTAAAAAATGTGGGTTTTTCCCCTGCTCTCACTGTGTTTTAGACTCTGAAGATTACTGTCCTCAGGTTAAAAAGGTAAACTGAAGATAGCATCACATCTGGAGGAAGTTGAGACTTGTTCCTTTAATTTACGGTTTTTAGTATAAGTTTTTATCACCTAAGATCTAGAAACCATGACACAGACTCACAAGAAGTGGAGAGCGTTCTCTGATTACGATAGAGGAAAAAAAGCGGGATAGTAAAGTCCCAGAGTATTTCTGGCTTTATGTAAAAGTGAGATTTGTGAGGCTATTTATTAGGCTTTTTTGGCTGCCACTGCTATATCCATTTTCTGTTAGAAGCCTTTAGTGGGGTCACTGACTACTCACACCTTGCTGAAAGCTTTTCACTTTAGAACAGTGATGCCTTTGAAGGGAATGGGATGTGTCCAGAACCACTTCTGCATGTTGAGTCGTTTCACTATTTTCTGAAGAAATGGCCTTGTTTAAAGTTTCACAGGAGGTCATGAACTGGGAATCTGGAAAACAATTAAAATATTGTCTTTTTGCATGTTAACTACATCTTCATCCCACAGAATTTATTTAAATGAACTCACTGGGGGAAGAAATTTAGCTTAGGAACTTTTGTATGGTGGATGGAGAACATCATCATCAGATGGAGTTACGTTGGAGTTCATTTCCTTGTTTGCTTTTGTTTCTACTTTATTTTCTATTTCTCAGCAGAAGAAAGCTGATAATGTTTTCTTCTGAATCTAAAAACTCATCTGTGTATAACCATAAGCTCTATATTTCAATATAAGATACATGGTGTTTTATCTAGACACCTCTTCCTACACCAACTACAGAATTTAACCTGATAGTCTTTTTCTCTTCACTTAAATATTGAAATTGGGATTCTGGACCTGTAAGTTTCAGGACTGAATTTAGAAAACTAGAAAAGAGTTTTATTTTCTATCTGTTTTCTATACAACATGAGGTCGCATGTGCACACAAATTTTGCAGATACACAAATGTGTGTTGAGAACGGGAATTGCCTGTGCAGTGTACGTGTATATGTTGAATGGGTTTTGCTGTGCAATTACAGGGGCTTTGCTCCCATCTGTCCAGAACTTCTGCATAACTGTGGAAGTCGTAAAACATTTTAAGCAGTCAGGCAAACTACTCATGCAGTATGGCTTAACTGAGCCTTTGCTTTAGGCAGATGCGTTCAGTAAATAATTGAAATACATATTTTGTTTGTGACTTTCATTGCACAAGATGTAAGATTAAATAACTTGTTAAAGTGGCTTTAAACCTGTTTAGAAAAGATGCACTTAAGAACTCCATCTTGTGTGTCTAAAATGAGACTTAATATTATTTTCCTGGAGCTCCTGGTGGTCTTCCTTGCATACTGCTGTGTCCATCAGGTGCTTCTGGGACTGAATAATTGTAGCCTGAGGGTTTTTTATGTTATCTGTCTTAATGTATGGGCCTGCAAGTGGTGGGGTTGTGTGAATATTTTTGACGTTGACAAAGGATAGCTCATGGCTTACCTAACATTGAACAATGAAAACTGATAAGTTAACGGATGAAGCACACCACAGCCAGAGTTTTGCGAAAGCATCAAATGTAATGTGTGGTCAAATCATGAGGAGTAGGGGTTTTTCTTTTCTTGTATAATCCTGTCACAGGGTATTGAAGAGTAAGTGTGGTACTGAAGGATAAGCATTCTTTTAAAGTAATTGTAACCAACCTATCTTTAATAACCTTGATCTATCTGATCGAAGAAATAAATGCCTTTCTTGTATTACACACTTCTTCAAGAAATTTCACAAGGTGCAGAAGTTGAGCTCAACTTAGCTGTAAGGAAGCCTGGCTAACCTCTTCAGTATTTCCACACTGAATCTCACTAGTGTTTCTGTTAGTCTTTTTTTCCACCCTTTTTTTCCCTTCTTTCTCTGCTAGTGTGAGAACGTGGGTGAAGAAGTTGCTGACAAAGTGAAACAGGTGACTTTTTAACCTTGCTGGAATTGTCTGGTTTGAGGGATTTGGAGGTTTGGTGTGTGTCATTCTCATAATAAACACTCACTGTTTCCTCACAAATTATACACTTGCTTCTCTGAAAGAACAGGAGTGAGGCAGAATCTATCCACCCTATGGAGGAAAAATGAAATCTCATCTTCATTTTTCCTGTGTGTCCTTGACTCCTTTCCTGTCACCAGATTCAAATGGAGTAGTTGTGTTCAGGTGTTGGTGCTATCTAGCTCCGGTAGTGAGTTTTTCTCTTCTGAATGAATAATTTTCCAGGTTGATGGCAGATGAAGATGGTAAATGAAGAGTGTGTGTTTGGTTGGGAGTTTTGTTTGGGTTTTTTTGAGGGTTTTTTGTTTGTTTGTGTTTTGTTTGTTTGGTTGGTTTTTGATTTTGTTTTTTACTTTGACCAACACCATGTAGAGCATCTCCCACTTGTGCCTTTGGATATAACTCTGTAACATAGAGCCATTTAGGTAATTTGAAGCCGCTGGTTGTTGTCAGCAACATCCAGCCCCTTATAGGAGATGGCTGTTAGGCATTTGGTTACTATGGAAAATTCTGCACAATAATGATATCCTGTACTTATCAAAACATACCTGTCCAATGTTTAGGATATTACTTGCTGCTTTTGACTGCCATTTTTATATAATCTTTGAAAGTACCAGGTAGGTTAATAGGGAATCATCTGATTGTTTTGCTGGTAAACGAAGGTAGTTGCCAGCTTCTTGCAGTAGAGTAGATGATTGGGGAAGTTCCATGTGTCTAAGTCAGAAAGTAAAAAAGGCATCAGAAGCTAAATACTGCAAAGGAGTTTCTAAGAATTTCAGAGAATCTTCACTTCTTACTTCAGATTCCTTTTAGGTAAATACAAGAGCAGGAGTTAAAACTTGGTTTTGGTGAATGGCATTTTCTAGGCTACCCTGTTTCCTTCTCAGTGTATAGATATCCTTGTTGAAAGTTCAGAGAAAATTTGTAAGACATGCTATAACTTTAGTCTACTTGAGGAAGCATGTGCAAGAGATGTTAAAATCTTCCCAGGCTGTAGAAAAAATGCTAACTACATACAGTAAATGTACTGTTAAGTTCAACTCAAGCTGCTGTAAAGTGATGAGGAAATTTAAACTTTGCTGTTTACCTAAGGGTGCTGATGGACTGGAGCCATTGAGAGCAGTCCCTCAAGCACAGCCATTTTGAAAATTGATTATAATTATTTTAAGCGTTTTGCCAAGACTGTTCCTAGTTTATTTTGCTTAACTAAAAAATTAAGGTTAAAGCACTTGAACCAGATTATTTAGCAAATGAAACGCAAAATAAGACTTTGAATGACAGTTTTTATTGGTGTTAAATCCAGCTGTGACACTCTAGAGATGCCCGATATAACAAGGACACAAGTTATCAGAACGCACATCAGCTGGCCCTGTGAATGGAGTTTCAGAAGAGAAGTCAAATCAACTTACGTTCATGTTTTCAGGAAATACTGAGCTGGAGTGAATTCCTCTGAATATTTTGCAGATGTTTTGTGAAGTACTGGGTAACTCAGAGTAATACTGTTGATGGAGAACAACTGTACACTGGGGGCATAACTAGAAGTGGTGTTACTAATAACTGCAAATGCTTCTGAATTAAATTCAGTTTGTATTAGCAAAATAATAATTTACAGTATACATGTTACAGTATTTCCTGAGCAAAGTAAACTTAAAAGGCAGCTTTTGTCAGTATAATTAAGGCTTTTATGGTATTAGTATATCTAAATGATACCTGTCGAGATTTTAAATCTAGGCTTTTGTAGTGAGACCACATCCAGAAGTGCTGTGGCTTGAGCAATAAGAAAATAGGCACATTCAGAAATGCAGGAACCTTTTTTGTGTCTGTATTTGTGTGTGTATTAATAGTCTCTTCTCACATGTGCAGGATGAGAAATGCCCAAACAGAAGAATTATTAAAACAATAATAATGATGAATAACTTGAGATACTTGTGGTATCAAGTCTGTCGGCTCTAAAGCTTTTCATACATGTAAAGGTCACTGAAAGCTAGGCGGTGTAATTGTTCAGAAAGTTTAAAGAAATACTCAGTTTATCCAAGTTCTTGAAGCTGTAATCGTTTGTGTTTGTCAGGCTTTCAAGTACCATCCTAAAGCACTTCAATACGTGAAAGAAAAATCTTCTGCAGGAGACTATGTAGTCTCACAGCAGAACTGTGCTCACTTGAGGTACTGCTAGCACCCATGCCTGCAGAGATTCCTCAGGCCTTCGTGTCCTCCACCAGTTTCTGCCTGTCCTTAACGCTCGAGCTCATGAATTAAGTTAACACTAGCAGTCCTCAAAGGAAGGTTTGAAACTGTAATTTGTGTTTTTTCTACCAGCTGGTCTTCTGTTCACTGAGGTTGCAGTTGTCCTTGGGAGCCTGCTTTTGAACTCCTGGGTGAAAAGCAGCCAAACAGTGTAAGGGGTTGTCTTATTAACTGAAGAAGCAGAAAGAGCATGTAAGTGATTACCCATCTAAGATGGGAGTGGAGCTGGGAAGCAGGACAAATTAGGCATGTCCCGTATTCTGAGAGGGCAAGGGGTTGCTGAGCTAATTACACTAGTCTGTGTCCTAATATATTAGGGGATCTTTGTGTTCTGGGAAGACGGGCCCCCTATTAAAGTTAAAATAGCATTCCTCTATATCTTGTGATGTTCCTTAAGGAAAGTTTGAAGAGAGAAAGGGCCTGACTTCAGGCATTATTGAAAAGACTGTCATTCTGTTGCAGAGATTCTGTTGAGGAAAAAGCCTCCCAGCAAGACTAATGCTGCCTCCCATTAGCCTGGCATATCCTTCCACTGGTCCAAGGGCATTCATAACAGCCCTTTTTGCTGAAAATGTTTCATTTATAATGACCTTAGACCCTCTCTGGCAGACTGGTCTGTATTTACAGCACAGTGAAACTGAGAGAATTTTCAAATATGAGGTGCAGAAGTGTAATGGTGTTGGACCACTGGACCTGTGGAGATGGCCTTGATCTGCAACTGCATTGTCTTGGGGGCTCAACTGAGAGGTCTGGTAACTGATAGAGTTGTGTGTAAATGCCAATAAAAGAGTCCTTATGGTATTTACTTAGCACAGAAGAGCATGTGTTTTGCAGTCTGAAATAATTAACTGGTTTTGGACTTGGTAGCTCCATTTTAAATAGTGATGATCTGTGTCTCCTAATTTAGATGAGATGCAGGAATGAGAGGGTAGAATGAAGGTTAATACTTAAATTTAGATATTGAAATTCAGACTGATATTTGACCTTTCTTTTTTTTTTTCTTTTTTTAAACTCCAGTCTTCCATTTGTCTCTGTCAAAGTTGAAACATATTGATCTCAATTTTAATGTTAGTTTTGTGGTTGTGTTTTGGGGTTTGGGGGCATTTATTTTTTTTTAAGTTGAAAAGGGAGTGCATTTCCATAAAACTCATGCTGGATTCTCTTTAAAAATATCCTCAAATCAATTAATATTTGTCAAACACTGGCTATGATACTTCTGTTAGTATACATGGGCATTAGCGTTTAACCCGGTATGCCCACCTTTGTGTTTACCTAAGTTGCATCGTTTACAGGGGATTTGGGAATTAACAGGATAAAAGATGATCCTTCCAACATCTGGTCAACTCAGAATGGGATTTTGAATTTCAAGTTCATGGTATTTATTGGCAGTTGGTATCTAAACTTCTGAATGTGTTGAATAAAGCTAAATATACAGTCTATTTGGGAGGCTGTTCATGGTGTGGGGGCAGGGGGAAGTGTTTTATTACAGGCTTATCTATGTAATGCTTGTTGCCTTTCATCATCTAACTGCGCATCTTCTTGGCTTAGGTAACCTACACTTCTATCTCTAACTGTTTCACTTTTTCATTTATCCTCTTGAAAAGTGCTACTATTAAGTGTCTTTCTGCAGTCATTTAAAGTTAAGAGCATCATGATGAGAACAGTTTCACCTGTAGCCTGCTGTAGGAATTTTCTGTCTTTAAAAAGGCGGTTGTCCTCGCAGAGGACATACTATGTATTATCTCAGGTAACAGTTGCAAATGAAGTTTCTGAAGAATGCATCACAAGCTTAAAAAAAAATAAAAAGTGTTTATATTTCAGAGAAAAACTTAAAAAGCAGTGCAGAACAGACGTTTCAGTATCCTTCCTGAGCACTTTCACTTGCTGTACACAAGCAAGTGCTGTTGCACTTCTCTTACTTGAATGGAGAAGAAGTTGAAATTATTCAAAACTATTTGTAAAAAAAAAAGCATGAGTATCTCCCACCATAACAGAAAAACATAAACTGTTGCAGTTTGACTACATCTTTAATTTTACATGTTTTATTTTCAGAGGAGCAAATCGATGGGTGATAAAGCATAGCATGAAGTAGATATTTAAGCTTTACAAGCATTTCATATTAGTGTAATAGTTTGCAGTCACATGCATTGTGAAGGAACTCTAGTGGTAAAATTCATGGGTTTTGGTTTTGGCGGGTTTTGGGTTTTGTTCTTAAAAATTTTACGTCATTCTCCCTCTTTACTCTTCAGCTGTCTCTTGTAATCTTTACTCATCCATATCTTTGTGCTTCTTTCAACTAAGTTACTGCTCACTTGCAACATTTCCAGACACTAGTTACTAATTAGCAGCTGCACTCAACAGAATAGATTTTTAGGACACATAAAAGATAAAAGAAGAAAAAGTGCTTACAATTAAAATAGCTTTAAAAAAAAATAAAAGGAGAAGGATTTGGTTAAGAATGAAGAAGAAATTGATAGAGAATTATGAAAATGGAACTTGTTTTGCTTGTATGTAACTTCCCATGCTTCATTTTAAGGGGCACAAACAGTTAATCTATTGTAACAGTCTAACATAGGTTTAAATGTTGTGTGTTTTTTCTCTTCAGTCTATTACTAGTACAAATGCATAGTGTGTAAAATGTAAAGCTACTGGGCCAAATTAAAACGTTGTTCTCTCTGACTTCCATAAACATCCTCCCTCCTTACGGAACACAGTTGAAGACTACAGCTGAATAGTGCTCTGAATTAGCAATGTAAGTCTGCACTATGTATATTCGCTGTCAGTTTGGTACTATGAGGGACTTAAAAAAAAATCCTTTCAGATTATGAACTATATTTCTCAGTGTAAACTACTATTCCTGGTACTACCTTCCTTTTTTTTTTTTTTTTGCCTACATCTCCCCCATCAGCATGTAAAACAGCAGCAGGAAGGAGGGAGGAAGGGAAGCTGGAGGTATCTCAGTTGCTGAACAAGTTACAGAATGTCCTTGTAAACTATTTAAAGAGGCTCCTCTCTTGCAAGATGTGTGCAAGCGTTGGTGCTAATGGAAACTGCTGCATCATGCTTTCTGCCCCGCACAACCTGGCACAGCAGCTCACGGGTTTTGCTTTGTAATCTGCCAGTTGCTGCAGGACTTCCACGGGAGACGGTTGATGCCTTTCTGCTTGTGGAATTCTATTTGTTTGCAGTTTGTTGTCATTGTCTGGGAATGGATCAAATGTACAGCTTGAACACACATTACTCTAGATGATCTCAAATTCAGACTGCCACCAACGCAGTGAGTTTTTAAAACCTACATATTTTGAATTGAACTTGTGGATGCTTGGAGCAAACCATTCATTCTTCTATGGAACAGGCTTGGATACAGTTATTGCATTCGTTTTCTGGGGGTAGAAATATTTAAAATACATAATCTTGTAGTATGTTCTAAATCCAGTGCTAATAGAGAGGCAAAAGTTTATATTGTGTATCTGTGGCTTTAATGGTTCATAGTTGAAAATAACCGCTCGTAATAAATGAGAATATTTGGCTGAAGCTTTGTACACTGAGAGACTCTGCAATGCTGTTGTCATACTGATGCTAAAAAGTGTTGAAATAAAGTTGTTCCAAGTCCAGTGCAATGATGACATTAATTCCTGTTACTCTACTGCGCAGAACAACAATAAACCCTGCCAATCTCCTCTGTTTGGGAGGGACAAAAGGGTGGGGAAGAATGTCAGACTGTTAGCATAGCTTTCCAGTCCCATTTCAGATATTTATTGAGCCTGCTAACAAATACGAAATGAGCCAGAGTCCTTGTCAAAGAGAGGGCTTGACTCCTTTTGTTGCCCTCGTGCCATTATGTAATGCAGAGTTACACAGAAGTGGATCAGAAAGACAACTTCCATGTTTTGTGACCCTGATGGCTCTTCATATTGCATGTTGAACAATTTAAGCCAAACAGGCTACATTTAAAACCATAATTCCATGAGTGTTTTTCATATTAGCATTGTTGTGAAGGGCTTTCCTTTCCTCCCAGCTCCTGGCATCCTTAGTTGGTAATTTTATAGGTTTATAAAAAGCTTGGAACCAGGATAATTTCAGATTAAAATTCTGGATGATTTGGCTAGGGAGAATAAACAGAAAAAAGACCAGTATGATTGTTAGATGATACAAGTCCTGAGCTTTCTTCTTTCTTTTCCCTCCTATTTGTGGTGGTCTGGCTACATCTTCCAACTTCAAATAAATGTTTCTGGGCTAGGGACAGCGTGTCAAGTGGCAACAGTGCCTTAGACAGTGGAAGGTGGACCTTCTCATATGTTACTACCAGTAAGCCATGCTGCTTTCCCTAAGAACGCTAAACATTTAGTGGGTTCTGAGTGCGTAGACAGAAATACCTATTCCATAAACCTGCTTCACCAAAGGTTCTGTTTTGGAGAATGTGTGCAACTTCTAAAGGATGGGCTCACACCTTCTCTCTTGTCTCCAAGTGTTCTACTGCTGCACTGAAGAGGTTAAAAAACCTGGATGAGGATTGTATTACGTCTGCAGTTTTGGATTATAGTGCAAAGTGTGTTCAATAAGTCGTTTGTCTCTTCCTCACAGAATAACTTGCAACCTAAACAAGAGCTCTATAAACTTGCTGGTTTGAAAATAACATATATATGTGTATGTATAGATATGCTCTTAAAGGCTAATGGGTTTGTAAGAAAACTTCAAATGAAACTGTTGCTTGAAGAAATTTCTTTTATATCTTCAACAGATTTAGGGTTTGGGAGATGAGCTTTTATCCTCTGTAGGAGAGAAAAAAAAAAAAGGTTGGCAAATGCATGGATAGAGTGATATTACTGAACAGGAGAAAATTTATAAAGCATATGTACAAATGTAATAAACAGAATTGCCAGAAGGCTGCATGTGTCAATTAAGCCAGGAGATGGGGGGTGGGGGGAATATGATGGGATGGGACACAGTATGGGACAGAACTGTGAGCAACCAGTGTAAATCAGTTTCTTTTCTGATTTTCGGATTAAGAGAGCTCTGGTTTTGCCTGGATTGGCCTCTCAGAGATCATAAACTTCTTAGAGAGTCGGGGGACATCTTTCTGCTCCAAACTGTCAGTGTAAATTTTTTTTAATTACTTCTTGTTTCTCCCTTTTGGTCACTTCATCTGTAACGTCTTGTAAGGGAATATCGGTTTTCCCTACATACTATTTCTTAATACACAGCTGTCTGAAAAGGAGCTCTAAAGCATTAACTTTTTGCCCTCTTTTTGGATACAGCTTCTGTGTGAAGGAGTTTTGTGTATGCTCTGTATGTAGGTTTAATATATGAGTTACCAGCTCTCGAGTCTGTGGGCATCTTGTTGGCATGAGGTGAAAAAAAGATACACTACTCGCAGGCTTTTCCCCACAGCTGTTGTCTATCTCTGTGACTGTAAGAACCAACGTAAACTGAAAAGTCTATACTAAAAACCCAACAAAATACAAATCTTGAATCTTTATGCTTGGTATTTTAATATTACAAACTGAAAACAATTTTATAATGAGAAATCTTAGCAGTGTTCCCCAAATTATCAATTTTATGCTATTTAGCTGAAGTGTTAGGCTCTTATGATTTCTAGACATAAGTATCATAAATCAATAGAATCTCACCTGGCATTTTATAGAAGAAATATGCAGGGAAGCTTTCAGTGGTACTTGAATGAGCAGGTACAGGCAGAATCCCTTTTTTGAAGTCTCTTCCCTGCCATCAGTCTTTCAGGAGGAAGCCTACTGTTAGTGTTGTTTCTTATGAGGTGCATTAGGAGATAGAGAACCTATGATTTGCTATTTGTACTGATGCAGGTTACACTGCATTGATTTATTTATTTATTTAATCCCACACACATACACTTACCCATTTAAAAAAAAAATCTTTTTGCTACTCTTTATTCTTTTTAATAAAAGACATGTCTAAGCTTGAGTCAATAAAATAAAACTCAGAAAACTTGTCATTGTAGGATGTCCTACTATTAACTAAGTTTCAGCAGTAAGTACGTGTGGTAAGAAGCCGATGGCATTGGCTTTCAGTGCAAAGCTAAGCTTTTGGTGACTCTGAACCAGAGTTTCTCCTGGAGCTGTACAAAGAGTTTAGTTCTTGATGTTCTCTGTACTCCCCGAGATAGGAAAATTACTGAGGAATAAATTTGCGTGAAGGAATAATGTTTTGGGATGTAGTTTAAATGAACACGTAGTGCTTTGCCAGTCTTAACTTTGTATGATGAGCATCTTCATTTTCGAATAACAGAAGGATTCTGTGACAAGAATCTGTTCTTTACTCAGAACAGGTTCATTACCGCTTGTCCCTCACAATCCCACCCCATTAATTGTTGTGGTATCGAGTGTTTAAAGTCTTTTTATCTGTGAGAAAATCCTAGTTTGTTTTTGTTTTATTCCACAGATAAAAGTATTTACAGCTTCATAATCCATTTTCTTACAAGTGTTAATTGATGGCAACAAACTTGAACCAGGGAATAACCCCTTTACCCCGGGCTTGGGGGGAATAATTGAAACTGGAGTAAACACTGAGCAACATCCCTTGCAACCTAAGAACATCTGAAGTCTGACAGTGGTTCTCTACTTAATCTGTTTTAAGGGAAGACTGATGTTGTTCTTTTTACTGATGTTTAGGTCTTTTTTTTCCTGATTTGAGTCTGACATATTATTCTCCAGATTGATGTTAAAATAACATCTCTTGTGCTCCCCAGTTCTTCCCCTTCCTTCTCCCCAACCACACTCACTCACAGACAAACCTTATAGGTCTTCATTTTTGCATGTTGACTCATCTGCATGCATTACACTTTTCGGGGACTGGGGGTATGTTAGAAAACTGTTTTTTAAGGACAGGTTTAAAATTTGTACTACTACATGCCTAAACCATCTCTGCAAGGATGAAAGCTTTGTCCCTGAAGGTGGTGTAGGAATATCACCTACATCAGTTCTCAGGTGGAGGAGGTTTTTGGTAAACAGTGTTTTTAACCTTGAAATGCTATAGTCTTTCCATTCATCTTTACAATAAGTCATCAGTAAAGTACAGGCTGTAAAGGCCCTGGGAGGGATAACTTAGCTCTTTTGATGAGATTCAGGGCTGTAGAGTTGTTTGCGTCCTGATCTTACACTGATGGAGATGTTCTGGTGCTTGTATGGCTTTTGGGAATTTGTTAGTCAAGAGCTTACGTGTATGTAAAGATCTTAAATGTTTTGTAGCTTACTTTCAAATTTATATTTTTTTTAATTTGGTTTGGGTGCAAGTTCTGTTCATTGTTTTAAGGTGCTTAAAAAAATCTGTTCTGATTCTTCAGGAAGCTTCAAGCTGTTTCAAAGAGTAATTGCATGTAACTACTGTCTTGACCTACTTAGAGAACTGTATGGAAATATTTATGCAAGTCTTTCCTCAGCCTATGCAGAGATACAGTGAACTTTGCCATTGTATGTGCTTGTATCTGTATCGGGGCACTGCTTTCTGGGACTCTAGTGTCACCCTTGAAAAGGTCTCTTTCTCATGTTGGCCCTTTAATTGCATGCTGAGCAAATTCTTTTCTTTTAAGTTTTGTTGGCTTTCTTCCTAAAAATAGCATGAGGTTTAAAAGTAAATACTTTTCTCATCTCTTTAAACTAGTAGTCTGGATCTTTTATGCTGGTTGTTACATTGAGAACTTCAGTGATGGGACTTTTTTATACAGTTTTGAGTATGTGAGCAGTGTGAAATGCTTAAGAACTGGGAATTATAAACTTAAGCAGCAGTGGTATTTATTAAGTGTAAGTAAAGCAATTCTTTAAGCAGATGTTGTTTATCCTAGGTAATTAAGCAACCTGTAATAGTCACATTGGAAAAGCATTCAAGTACCTCAGGCCCTGGGTGAGCTTTAATATTAAAATATTAAAAATAAAAAGCCTCCTTCTTTGTTTTAAGAGTTCAGCCTCTGAAAATGCACATGACGTTGCTTGTATAATATAATTTCATGAGCTAAGCTATTGAGGCCAATACCTAATGTAAATGCAACTTATATAAGTACATATGTATAAAAACTGTGTGGTATGCATTCTACTGCCATGAGTAGTAATTGCCATGTTATAACTGGGAAGTCACAGGTGACAGCTATATGTTTTCTCTGAATTTCTATAAAAATTTCAAATATTGCAATTTTGGATTCTGCATGTAGAACTCTGTAGACATCATTTGCTTTAAAATACTTTGTATATTCTGTTTTTCCTATGAATTCTTACTTGGTTTGTGTTACAGATATCAAATAAGTAGTCCTTTAGGAGAAAAGCTTTTATATGCTTAGTACTCATATCTTAATTGTCGATACCTGTGTGTAAGATGAACAGATTTTATTCTAATTAAGTATTGTCCTACATTTCTATTCTTAAAGGCAAGTAAAAAAAAATTCAGTACTTTAAAGTACTTCAGGTACTTCAGTATTTGAGTACTGGAGATACACATTGGTATGTTTTGTGACCTACATACTTCCTCCACATGCACATTTGTGCAGAAGCTATAGAAAGTTAAATAAGGTAGTTCAAAGGAAATCAGAAAGGTCAGGTAGAAGAAGGGACTTACCATACTTTATAGGTAAAGAATGCTGGCCTGTCAAAAGTCATGTTACACACTTATGAAGATGCAGATGCCACTGTGGCATCCAGATGATTTTTTGTCCCCTAACCAAATGCATTTTTTTTAAAGCGTTTTTTATATCCTACCCTTTCCCCTGTCTCCTGTGCCCTTTATGAAACTGTTCCTAACCTCTCATTGTAACATGCTTTTCTATTAATTTGTTTTTAAATCTTCATAAAACATTTCTATGAGATATCCAGTTACTGCAAAAGATCGCTATATTCCTTCCATGCAAGTTGAAAGAGGAAAAAACCCAACCCCTGAAAAAGGATCATTTTTTTCTCCATCTCCTGCTTTGAATTAATCTAGAGCCAATCCTGAGAACTAACAATTTTGATTTTTAACCCCAGTGGTTTTATTTCCTTCTTGCTTTCTGATTAAAGATGAAACATAATTTTGCACAGCTACGGTATATTGATGGCTTCCAAGTATTTAGATAGGAACCAACGGCTTTCAAGAAACCCTTATCAAAGAGACTAGGTGTTCTTGGCAGTAGGTAAAGAATAATTACTAAATATGTCTCTATCTATTTAAATGGTTAGATATAGTTATCAAAACATACACTATAATGAATAGTAATGAACAGTGCAATAGAACTGAGGCATATATTACATGAATTTCCTGATGATATGACTGTGTGCAATTATGGCTAGTAAATGAAATGTAAATGGGGAGGAAGAATAGATAACAACGTCCAAATTTAGTTTAAAAACAAATAAAAGGAACTGACCTGTTACTCTGAACTTGGAGACTCAAGTTTCAGGGAAAGTTTGAAGCATCTGTGAATAAGAACCTCTGCATGAGCAAAGATTCAGTGCCAAACTATTTAGGGTATTTTATATTGAAAAAAGCAAGGTCATAGGGTATGACCGTGCGATCTGAATCAGATGAAATTATTATATCATAAAATACATATTTGTTGCCTATTTGTGAGTCAGAGGAGTTCTGACTTTTTGTCAACAGAAAATCTCTTTTTTCCTACCTTTCCACTTTCTCCTGATTATTTAACCCCTGAAACACAGTGAAGTTAACATAAACTGCCTGTGATGTTTACTCCTGTATGCTAAATTTCAGTTCATGTTCTTGTCTATTTCTATTCTTTACTAGCACTAAATTCAGTACTTAAGCCCATCAGAAATTAACAGCAGGCTTTCATTCTTCTGTCCAGGACTGCAAGATCTAACTAAACCCACTTGCATGACATGGATCAGCTACAGTCTTGTAGTTTTGGGAGGTTTGGGTTTTTTGCAGTTTGGTTTTTGAGGGGGTGTGTGTAATAAATAGTTTCAGCTATTCTTAGTACGGTATCAAATGTCCCATGGCGTACATTCAAAATCTCGGAGCTGGGATCCTGATTACTTGTGCGGAAAGACCAGAGGATGGCTTTGTACAGAACTTGTGGCAAGACCTTGGACTTGGCCAAATGTTCTCTGCTGTCTTCTTGTTCTGATATTGCTTTGCTGTGTCAGAACGATGCACCCTTTGGTCTATGCTCTGCAACAACTACTAACTAGGCACTGAAACTTCTACCCCATCACAGATGGATTTCCTGTCCTTCCCTTTCTTGCCCCCCGGCCTGATGCTTAGTAATTTCCAGTGAACCAGCCTTTGGCAACCTTTCTGTTTCCTCACTGCAGTAGTTGGTGAACACTTGTATCTTATGTTTGAAGAATGCATGGTAAACTTAGATTAAAACATTGGTCTAAAACAAAAAAAAAAATCCTTATCCTGACAGGAAAAGAAAAAAGAAAAATCTGTGTTAGTGGCAAGATCCTTCAAATAAAGATATGCAACAGAATAGATGAACTTTGCTAAGCTTTCAAACTTTTTTTTTTTAACCTTTTTTGTCTCTAAAGCTGCTCTCTAATTTTCATGACTGGAAAGCATCTATAATTTCCATTGAAGCTGATATAATTACCAGTGTTTATCATCAAGCAGAATCAGCTTCCTTATTTAGTGACTTAGCTGCAAGTCTAATGGAATTCTCTTTTAATAAATATGAACTTTAGAAATGCCCTAAATGAAAATATGCACTTCAGAAGTGCGAGGAAAAAAGCAGTGCAACTTGGTAGTATCAAGGCAACTTGAAAAATTTAATAGAATAATGTTCTTCTAACTTGTTTACTAGTTAATCAAGAAAATATTTATCTTCATTTGGAAATCATAGTAGAATTTTCTGTGTAGCAAACATTTCCTGCTGCTAATATGGAATTGATGAATAGTAGTTATGATAAGGATTATGGGGTTTAATGAAGGTAGTTCTTCATATTCATACATTCATGCGCGTTCTGAAAATACTTACCTGTCTGAGGGTTCAGTATAGTATTCAAGCCTTGATGGTTCACGTATTTGAAAATGTGAAATTCAGAGATTCTTCAGCTTCAAGATATCCTCTTAAAAACTATATGAAATATTTTTATATTTATTATCTTTGGTGTATAAAAAAAATCAATATTTGGCTGTGAATAGTTTTAATTTTAGTGTCGATTTGCCTTAAAATTGCTTTGATTTCAATGAGGGTTTTTTTGGTTTGTTTTTTTGCATGCAATTAATCCCTTCAAATTTTACCTCATGGCTTGAAGAAACTGAAGGAAAAAATTAAATGCATATGAATAACAAAGTCTGAAAATGAAGTTATGAAAAATTACAGTATATAATAATTTTTTTCACTTCTTAAATTTTTTTTAAGAAAAGCTGGGAGGCTGTTTTACTTAAGTTTAATTTCAGTTCTTGAGATGCATAAAAGTAATTCTTGTTTTATGACTATGGCTATTGGTAAGAATTATTTTTCTATACAGCTGTCCCTGCGGAATTTTTTTCATGTGTAAATGGAGACTTGGGTATCATATCTGCTAGGTGACATGACCTTAAACTTCTTTTGACAGTGCAGCCTGACACTTGTAGGATTAAGGTTAAACATGTTTGCAATGTATTGATCTTGAAATCACTTAGTTATGTATATGATAATACAAGTGTTGTTGGTATAAGGAGCATATTAGTTCAAAAAATCCTGTTTCAATCGTGACTTTCCGCTAGTCAGTACTGAACTGGGTAATATTGAATCCAGATGGACCTTCTCGTAGATATTTCTAATAGGAAAGGTAATTCTAGCTGCATATCTCAATAAGAAACGTGATTTTTTAAAAAAAAATTAAATAAAATGAAGCGTTAAGACACCTGAGTCATTCATATATTTTCTGTGCTTTTATTAAATAAAAGAATAAATTAATTTTATTAATGCCCAAACTTAACCCCAAACAATGTTTTCAGAAGGAATGTTTAATTTGGTTGTAAACATTGCTGAGTTCTCACAAATTGAAAAATCTTTTAGCACAGTATACAGTGGGGAAAAATTATTACGTATTTAATTAGGTACTTACAGTGGAGAATACAGTACACAAGTGAGCTGCAGAAGTGCAAAAATAAAAGCTGTGATTGCTGAAGGGGGGTGATAGAACTTTCAGTTCAGACTGCTGTCATGTGCTGGCATTAATATGTAAATATATGCACATACACACAATAATATCGTCCCCAGTTGAACTTTGTTGTCCCCTCAAGGTCACAATAAAATCATTGCCCACAGTGATTTTATTTGTAGATCATATAATTTGAAGAATCTAGAGCTGCCTTTTAAATGAGGTTGTTAGACTGTCAGATTCCAAAAAGACTGCAGAGACCCTTGGTCTTCTGTTTAGAGAGGATGGTGAGTTTGTGCAAGAAGTTGCCAGTATCCCGGTACACAGTTTGACACTTTCATCAGACAGCAAAAATATCATAGATCAGATTGTTGGGGAGCTTGCAAGGAAAACTGGTTTTGACTTGTCCTAAACTATGTGCTGAACCCAAGTTAAGACACTGGAAATGCTGCTGTTGAGGAATTCTCTAAGAGTGATCAGACTGTAGTTTGTTCCTACAGGGATGTTGCAACTGTCCAAAACAAATCTTTTGTGTTGAAGCCTCCCCAACTAGGAATTCTATAAGAATATTTCTTAACTCTAAAAAGAAATGAAAAGGGGCAGGTACAAGCGTGTGACTTTTCTTGAAGCCTTGAAATCACCATGTAACCTGCAAGTAGTTGACTTTTGTGAATGATCAAGAGAGTTTGTATGATTAGATGCTGCAGTAAGTGGAACTACAGAAAGAGGAAGGGTACCTTCTCTCATAAGGTTGAAATGGTGCTCAGCACAGGGGATAGAAACTGAGTTAGGTTCTGGTAGGCTTAATCTAAGAACACCAAAGAGAAGGCCAAAAGAAGAGTTTGGGGAACAATTTACAAGGTGCCCAAAAACTATTAAAGCCTATTTTTCAAGCATCAGAAACAAGAAGCTTGCTGTAATACTAGAAACTGATCAATGTATAGAAGTGGCACTTGAAGAAAATATGGTCACAAAAAAAAAAAAAAAGATGCTTTTAGATAACTGTACTCACAGTGTAGGAGGTTGATCAAGTCACCCAAAACCCTTGTTAAACCATTCTTAAGTCCTAGTCTGCAGTAACATAAGGAAGGTCTTTGAATGGAGAAATTAATTTAAAATTGAGGGTACCAGAAAAAAGGGAGTGATGATGAAATAGTTTTCTGCATTTGTGTGAGTGTCCTTTCTGGAATCTGTACTGTTCAATACACTGCTAACATTCTAAATGATCTGGAAAAGGGAGTGGACAGTAAAAAGAGTAACTTCTGATAATGATGCATCATTATTCAGGGTCATAGAAACAAGGGTGACATGGAGTTGCACAGAGATTTCATGCCAGAAAGGCCAAAAGGACAAATGAAATTCAATGTATTTAAAAACTCTGATACTGAAGCAGACTATTTGTTCTGTATAAAGGACAAGTAGCTGATCTGTGATTCCAAATACATGCATCAAAAGAAGAGATAGTTGTCTCATCTTTCAGAGAGACTAAAATCTAACATGATAAATAACGTATTTCTCAACAGACATTCATGCAATAAAAACGGTGAAGTGCTGTAGCAGCTACACCAAGAAAATAAATATTAGATCTAGTACTATTAAAACTGTGTGATTTTTTTCTTTTTACAAATTAAGCACTGTTTTAAGTGTATGGAAAGCAGAATCACAGTTCAAAGGAGGTGGAATGACAATCTGAAAATTCAAAATGGTAAATAGAGTTACAGGCAAAAGTAGAAAGCAGAATTGGAAAACAGTTGGACTTAGACCCAAGAAAAATTGCCATTTCATCAAAGTTGGGTTCTGCTCTAAGTTTTGGAACTAAATACTATTTCGTTGTAACAGCCAATTATGAGATCAAGTATGTGAAATCCATTTGTCATAAGTACAAAATCAGCTGACATAAACTGTATAGCTGTTGCCAGTGTTAAGAAAATTTTCATAAGCATAGAAAATGAGAATTAGAGAGAGGGAACTGAAGTACAACATGGTAGAAATTCCGGTAGGAAAGTTCCTGACTTCTCTTAGAGACTTGATTTATGTTTTAAGCATTTATTTGGGGCAAATGGCTCTGATAACTACAGTTGTGATTAGTCTCCATCTCCAAGGATATGGATACCATAACACACTGTGAAACTGAACGGGATACCGTGATACTGGCACACTGAAAGGTTTATATAGTTCATTATATATCAGATTATCGTATTTACCAAATTACATAAAGGAAAAATATCATCAACATTTCATCAAGTCTGTAGCCAGCGTAATCTAATTTAAAATAAGTATGATACAAAAAACAGTACAGAAGGGAAAGAACAATAAAAGGAAAATTACAATCTAAGAGGCAAGTGTAACGTAAGAAGGAAGAAAAATCCTGCAATATAGTTGCTTTACGCAGATGCTGCTACCACACAAGTACTTCTCTTGTAAGAACAACCAGAAGAACAGATTAATTCACTGTCAAATCAAATTTTCCTCTTGAGACTACACGTAACATTAAAAATGGGAACAGTGGATTTTTAGCAACGCTTTATTTGAACCAAAAAGTGCTGCAGACTCCAGAGAGTCCATCTAGTTGCCATAAATTCTTTCTTTTTCAAGACCAGTACGAGGCATATCGTTCTTCAATATTCCCTTTTTTGTTGCGTCGTATATGAGAATACTTCTTTTCAAACATATTTTCTGTTCAGTCTTCAACTGCAGGAATAGAAATACTTGTTTCAAGTGAAGCACACCCACTTTAAATATGCACTGCATCTTGGATTCCAATCTGAGTTTCTTTTTTACCCTAGGTCAAACGTTTAAGACCAAGCTTTTCCAATACAGCTCAAGAGAATGCGTGTAGCAAAGGAGAGAACGTGTCAGCAATTCTGTTAATTTATATTTATTCCCTGGAAATGATTGGCAGGTGTTGAAGTTTATTTTGGACAAAGGGTTACTATATTTTGCAGGGAGATTCATCCTGACTCATGCCGCTGATATGCATATAAAGTGAGTCACTATCACCCATTCTTTATTCACAGTGCAGAGGTAGAGGAGATGACCTATTCCCTGTGTAGCATTAGTTTCTTCTCAGCCTTTGGCAGATCTGTGGATATTCTAACCAAGGAAAAAACGCTTGCATCAGACCAGAAAAGGATTGCTTTTAGAAATCAGTGGCTTTTTCCTGGTAATTTTACTTATTAAACTTTAGCATCAAAAGAAGCTTTTAATGTTTTAAGTGGGCTGTGAACATAATTTACCACTTTGGGTTTAATTAATTGTTGATATCCAAATCTTGTCAAATGTAATTTGCTTTGAAAGAAGCACGGCAGCGAATGGAGTACCTGGAGATTGTATCCTAGGACTTGAGAGCCATGTTCTATTAAAAAGAAAAAAGAAGCCTTGAAGCAAGACCCCTCTAAATTCCTGTCCTCCTTCATCTGCATCCTCTTACATCTTAAACATTTATGTGGCTTTAAGTGAGCATTCAGAGATTAAAAAATGGCAAACTACACTGTTAATTTGTATCTCACTATTTTCCCCCTCTGTTTTGTCTTTCTTCTCCAAATACAGGTCTGCCTGTTCTGCAGTGAATGTGTGTGTATGTATGTGTATGGATAATTGCGGTTAATTTCCCAATCACTTGCATTTTTTTTCCAGAGAACTCCAGTTTCAATGCAGATATGTGGTATATATTTAACCAAAAGCTAGTCACAGTGGTTTTCAACCTTATTGTTCCATGTGTTGCTTTGTGTCTTACAGTATAATGTTCAATGCTATTCTGAAACAAAAATCATTTCTAAGTGAGTATTCATAAGACTTGACAGTTGTTGTCTCTTTTCATAGTACTTCTTTGAGGTGGGATTGGAAGGGGAGACTTTTCTATCAATTTTGGGTTTTTGCACTCCTAAATACTTCAGTGCTTAAAACTGTTTAACTTATGACTTAAGGACAGAAATACTGTGTGATATCAAGAACAGCTCCTACTGGCTGTAGCCTCAGCTGATTATTTAGTAGCTGTTTGCTTTAGAAGCAAATTAAGTTAGATATCTAAAAAGTGGAGAAAGTAGCATAACTAATAAGGTGTAAGAAATTCTGTTTGAATGGCCTGCTTGGCATTAACAGAGACACTGTAGCAAAGATGAGAATAGCACGTGGTTATATCAGCTAAGAGACTGTCTTACTGCAATTCTTGTGTCATTTACAACTTTGCAAATTCTGCAGTAAATAAGCCAAAGATGCTAAAGTCACGTACAGTTCCTCATTATTTCCCAGTGGAGGTGCATCCTCTACACTGAGTAGTAAAATACAGTTCTGGTGGGAAGGGCCACATAAATAATGGGTTTGTATTGCTTTATTTTCACGTGGGGTGGGAGAAGTGGAGTTTAACAGCCTCAGCTGACACCTTTTGACTTTTGGTTTCATTCTGTCAGACTGTACACAGTTCATCATTTAAGGGCTGTGAACCCTTAAATTCCACAAGAAATGATACTCCTTGGGCTCTTGCTACTATTTACAGTGACCACCCTGGAATAGGTGAAGGCATGTTTTTTTAGCAAGCTGTATAGTGTTTGCTAAGAGAGAAGAAAGATAACACTTAGAAGTTATGTGTTCCAGTAGAAGCTTTGGAGAAGGCTTTCTAGAAAGCATAGATGCTTCTGCTTCTTTTCCTACCGCTCTGAGCATGAAAATTTCTCCTTTGTATCTTGCTTTCATCCCCGCCCATCCCTGTTCCATCTTTGAGTGCTTGTCTTAGTCTTCTTCATGATACCCAACTGAATTATTCAGAGTTTCTGTATCAGTCACAGTCTCTTTGTTCAGCCTGCATCAGTATCTTCATGAAAGCTTAGCTGGTTCCCTTCTCCTGACTGCCACTCTTTATTTCATTCCTTGGAGCTCCTTTTTTTTCTTTTCTTTTATAAACTTTTCCCCCCTTTTTGATCTGTTCCTTCTCATTGTGCCTCCACCTGTGTCTGTCAGGAGAATTGGAAAAGAGCTACATGAATCTGTCGTCTTCTTCCTGCTGCTTTTTAGCACCAGTGATAGTGTCCCCATGTCCCTTTCCTCGCAATCCCAGAGTTTCCCAGCTCTGGTGATTGTCCCTGCTTGTGACTTTCCTTCTGTTCCCAGAATTTTCCCACCTTCTCAGCGTCCCCTTTCTCAATCTTCATCCAACTGCTTGTTAGTCCTTTATCTACCATTTTTCTTACTGACTTTTAGTCAATCGCCTCTTCTGTCTTCCATCGTCTTTGCCCAACTGATTTGGCTTTCCACTGACCCTCCCTCCAGTTCCCACTGGCCTTGCCAAGTAGGCTCCAATCCTTCCTTGCCAGCTTCCTGCAGCTTCCCACTCACCAGATCTGTTACAATCTACTTTTTTCCTTTTCCTCACTTCATTCATGCCCTTTGCATTCTAGTCACATTTTCCTTTCTATGTTGCCTAGGTGTCAGCACAGAGTAGCTGAAAGCATAGGAGAAACTTTCTGGCTTACCTAACCAAAGTGCTAAAACTGTGGGGAAAATCCGTTTTTAAAAAGACAAACTTTATCCTTGAGGTCATGTTTGTTAAAGATAGATTGTAAAACTTTTTCTTGGTAAAGTTCCAAACCTTTTTCTAGTGCCACTGTGGCAGTACTCTTCCAAATAATGTCAGTGCACAAAAGATATTCAGTTGCTGAGGCTGTGTCTGTGTACTATATAATGCCACTTGGGTGCTGTAAATTGGAAACTTTTTCTCTAGGGAAAATGGAGCATGGAGACCCATGACAATATTGTGGGGTGTCCACGGTTTTTAGACATCTTAGCTGATAAAGGTGAAAAAAACTGAGACTTGCTATGGGGTGCTGTGGATCTCAGCTTTTTATTTATGTCATTAGTATGTACAGATTTTCTATTCCCATAAATTTTCTATTCTTGAAGGTGTTTTATAGGCCAGCTCTGGGGGACAAAAACAGTAAAAGGCAAATTCCTAACATATAGATTGCACTTTGTTAAACATATCAAATTCCTTCTACTAAATGTAGAAGTGCTACCATGCTCAAAGATGAGGTTTCTCTGTGTGTGTGTGTGCACATGCATTTTGCTCAGGTTTTAAAATTTTTCCTGTATCCAAGTTTCTTGAAATGATTGGAGCTGTTTTATGACAGATGATCTCCATGTTGAGTATTTGCCTCAAATGAGATTATATGTCAAAACTATAACAAAGCTGGCTGATGTTACTTTTATAAGTGAGTGAAAATATGGTATTCTAATAGCAACTAGAATATCGAGCAATCTTGAGCTGCATAATTTTAACCAGTTCTCTTGGAATAGCAACAAATGCCTTGTTTCCCTGCTGGCCCTTCAGAAGAGGGAGCTATCCCTCAACCATGATGACAAGATAATTAAAGCCTCTCTTCTGCCTCTTGACCTCAGCTGTCCCTTTGTTCTTGCACCCATAGTGGTGAGAGGGCAATTCAATCAGAGCCAAACTAGTAAAGTCTGGTCTAGGACTCAGATTTCTAGTGTCTTCTAAGATAAAAATTGCTTATCAAATCTGTTGCCTCTTCTTCTGCAACTCAGTCATCAAATCTGATTATAAAGGCTGTCTGCACTGAGTCAGACTAGTGACCTAGCTAGTGAGTATCTTGCACTGGTTCTCTGTATGTTTTTTCAGGTCCCTCCTGAATGGAGGGTGGGAACAGGACCTGGTCTGCATCTGCATTCAGGTTCACACCTTCTGCTTCCAGGCTCCACAGAGATTCTTGTGTGGTGGAGGCTTTCTGCATGGAGCATTCTGGCATGGGCTTTCCTCTGTCATGTCTGAGGGCTCCAATATGACTAGCAGCTCTTTACCCTCTTACCAAAAGACCTTTTCCAAGACTATTCTGAGCTGCCAGTCTTCCAACAAAACCACTCTAGAAACGTAAAGTTTCTCAGAACAACTCGATCTCCCTTGGTCATCGAGAGAGTGGGGAGAACCTTGCTGAGAACCTGTTGCACAATCTCCATCCCTGCATGCAGGCCTGAAGGTACTTGTTCTGGAAGGTAACACCAAGGGTAGAGAGCTCATGAACTATAGTTAGCTAGCCTTGGTGAATGGGTTGCTGCTCATCTAACCCACCCACTGCATCTCCTTCTGCTGCAGAAGTTGAGGGCTGCCTTACATCTTGCAATCTTCTATCTCAGGCAAGTCCTCCTGGACTCACATTTCTGGGAGAGCATCACTGGGTATCATCCACCATCTCCTTGGACACCTTCAAGGATCAGTGGGTATAGGCAGGGCTGCTCTGCTTGGTGTCTCCTTTCAGTTCATCTTTCAGCCTCCAAACCCTGTCAATTACTGAATTTATTGTTCCTCTGTGACAGTTGGGCTGTTTGATTTTGCTAGGGTGAGGCTAATACCCAACCATAAATGGAGAAAAACATGAAAGATAGTGACTAATAGCAGATGCTAAGGGAACAGCATGAAAAGAGAACAGCAAATCATCCAAATTCAGCAGCGTGTGGCTTCAGTAACTTCCTGAATCAAAATCTCTGCATATATTAAAAGCCAAGCTAGAAGGATTTATATATCTCTGCTCTATGGAATGTCTTCTGTATGATCTAGTATACTGTATTATGTCACTCTATGAGGTTTTCTCATCATCCCTGTGTAAAGGTGTTGCCTTTCTATTTAGATCTTCTGGATTTCTCTCTGTGTTTCCCTCTGCTTTTTCTAAATTGTTGGGTTTTGCTCATAGGGAGAGATTTTGTACTGGCAAACCAACAGTAATAACAGCTATTTCATACAGTAGTAAATTACCTGAAATGCCACTTACTTTATTTTTAATGGATAACAACCGATATTTCTACCTGAACTGTCACACACTTCGTAATTGTTTTGTTTAGTGTGTTAAAATAAGCAGTGATTTTTTACATCTGTTTTGAGTTAGAGCTCTGTAAACGTGAAACAGCTATTAAGAAGTGCACTGAAAACATTCTCAGTGAATCAAGCACTGAATACGTGGATGCTTGCAAAGATTTTCATTTTCTATATTAATGTGGGTGTATGAAAATTGATTTCCATGTTTAACCTTTTGTTTTAGAAACTTCATTAACATAGTTTTGCTTTTTACCAACAGCCCATAGCAATACTCGAAAGGCATTTGATGTGGTTGTTTCCATATACCTTTATTTCAATTACACTTGTTTTACCCAGGTTTCATTATGTGTAGAACTAGTTTAGCATTTGAGTGCATGGTTTTTTAGTGTTATCCCCTTAAACACACAGATGCACAATTATTTGTATATGTGCATGAATTTTTTTTATAATTGTGGCTCTTTAAATACCTAATTTTGGTAAGTGAAGCCATCCTTCTGTGACAGAGAGGAAAAAAGAAGTAACATACCATTACCTAGAAAATGCTTTGGCAAAACTTTGTATCTTCCACCTTTGATAATTTAAGAATTGCTCCTTTTCGGGATTTCTCTGCCTCTTTCTTAAGACGTTAAAAAAAAAAAATCATAAAAAAATTTCTGGTTTGAATTAATTGAGGAGAAGAAAAAAAACCCTTGTCTTGATGGTAGTATCTCGGGATTTCCTAGTGTGACACATGAGTTGGAATTGGATGTGACAACTGGAGTAACAAACAGTCTTGAGGAAATTGATTATTTGATTTTGCCTATTTATCAGTTTCATGCTGTTTTAAATTAGGTACACCTGTAAAAGTGAAATGGAATATATTTCAGTGCACTTCCTTAGACAAAATATAGAGCATTTCTAACTGAGTAGTGTGTGACTAGTCAACTTAATCTGTTCTGCCTGGAATTTTTGCTAATTAATGTTTTTCTTAACACTGCTTATTTCTTCCTTTTTGTTCGCTCCTTTTCATCTGTATAAATTCCCCTGTTTTTCAATGTTTAGTTTTATATTAACAGCATTAAAACCCCTTTGAGATCCTTCGTGGCTAACATAGGCTGATGTGGCACAGATCACTTAGACAAGAGGAGTTAGAACAATCCTGTTTGGGCTATTTTTTTTTCATTTAATTTTTTTTTCCTTTTCTTGGAACAGCTTCAGCTTGTGAAAGTTGTCATAGTTGCAGCTTTACCCTGCAAGTGGCACTTTGATTTCAAAACTTTTAAGTCTGCAAAAAAGCAGGAAGTGGTGGCTAAAAATAGCTGTAAATATTTCCTTATCTTCTAAAGTATTAATTGACAAAAATCTATGCTGCCCTCATCTGTTCTTTTCCTTTCAATTTTTAAACATCTGCCTCACCAGCTTTTCTTCATAACAGCAGTTCCAGACTCTGAGATTTAATCTTAGAATCAACATCTGACTAATAGTTTAAAATATGTATTAAATATATGCAGTGCTGGGTAACACTTTACCTTGTAAAAATAAGATTATTTTTTTTTGTTCCTTATTGCTTTGCAAAAACTTCAGTATTCGCACTGGAGTTTGTGCTACATTTCCACCCCAGTGTGCATGTCTCTATTAAAAATTCCTTTTTTGCTGTGGAACAACTTTGCAAAGTTTGATGAAGTGAAATTTGAGCAAGTTATTTGTCTTAAGCTCTGAATGTAGTGTTGTGTAAGTTTCGATTAAGGATTTTCATTTGCTTTTTAACTGAAATAAGGTATCTATATGTTACAAAAGGCTGGCAGATTCAGGGTCAGGAAGGAAGGTTCTAATATGGCTGGTAACGTACCCTTGGTGAGGCTGTATTTGAAATTCAGAGTCCTCAAGTTTATAAATGTGTACTGTTGTTAAGATTTAGTTATCATCAGAGAGTTGCTTAATAAGATATGTTCCATCTTAAATAGTTCAATGATACAAATTTTTTGCTACTAATCATGATAGTTCTTACGATTTTAGGAGTCCCCAAAATAATCATTTTTAGGTGTCCTTAGTATCTCATCTCTCAAGTTGAATCCATAGTTGAAAACCACTCCGCAAGGTTTTGCTGATGACCCTCAGAGATGAGTATGGTTCAATTTAACATAATTTCCTTAACTGCTTATAATCTTGGGATATCAAAAATAATACAGCAATAAAGGTTATTAAAATTGTGGAAAAACTGAGTGCAAAACCTTAATTCAGCCCAACGATGCATGCACTTGAGAAAAGGCTTGGCATAGTATTTTTTAATTGAACATTAAGTTCTGTGTACCTCTCTCATAACTTTGATATTGTGTTAACCTGTTTGAATTCTGTGGGTTAAAATGAAAAGGAACTGTACAGAGGAAACTGCAAACTAACCGATGGGGAAGAGAAGACTGTAAGGAAACAATCACAGATCAGGCTGCGGCTCCTTGCCAGGGCTCATATCGGCCAAGCCTGGGTGGACAGGAGGAGCATAAATATTTGCAGAGGGTTTTAAGGTACCAGAGAATCCTGTACAGGTAAAGTTTCTTCTTTCAAACTTTTGCTTTCATTCACATCTCTCTTGAGGATTTAATTAACAGTATCTTTTGAAGGTTTCGGTGCAAGGTCATTTCAGATTTCTGATTGGAAATTCTTGAGAGCCACAGTAAAATTGCCAGGATTACTTGCAGTGTTGAGAAGAAAGGAAAGGTGCAAGTCTGGGATGCAGCCTGAGCACTGAGGTACCACAGGCGTTCCTCAGAGCAGCCAAGGTCCAAGAGATCAGCCCGGTCACCCGCTGAGGGAGAAGAGCATACGTAAAACGTGAAGTGTGGCCACTCTGTACTTGGAACAGTAGTGGTTACCATGGTCTTTAATTATAGCTGTGTACTTTCCATCACATCTGTTTCTCCTTCAGTGGTCAGTGAACAGAGGTTGCTCTGACTGCGTAGCTGCAGCTCAGGTCACTTCAGTAGAAGCACTTGGTGTTCACAGAAGCAGCGACACTCTGTTGAAATTCTCATCTGCACACGTACATGGCTGTCAAAATGACAAACACTTTTAAAATTTGGACTTAAGTACTTCAAATTGAACTTTCAAATTATCAAGCGCTTTGTTTTGTGGTTGTTTTTTTAAAAGATTTTTTTTTAATCTGGTTTTATTTTCTCTGTCAAGTGGAGCCAATTCTTCCTATTGTCAGAGGGATGTTCTGAAGATGTTTAAGTACATGGATACAAAGAAGGAAGGCAAGAAATTTTGGGTTAAGTGAGTGATGACTCAGTGATACCTGTGCAAATTAAACATGACTGTCTGCCTAGTGAGAGAGCATGGCCTGTCCTGTACACTGAATGAGACAGAAGTCACATTGGAAAAATAGCAGGTGGTCACGTAAGTGAAACCTCTGTAGGAAACTGTCTCGGGGACTCAACCTGAAGTTACGGAACAAGCCATTATTTTCCCCTCAGCTCTAAAGCTCTTCTTTAGTTAACTTCTGATCATGTTTTTTTTGGAATCTATGCTGAGTTATTTTTATATGCAGAGTCCACTGTTATCTCTTCTACAAGTCTCGATGCTTTTCAGCAGTGTATTAGTAACTGTGTATTAGTAACTGTGTATTAGTCAGAACGTTGATGTGTCAGACAGTATCTGCCAGTGGCTTTCAGTGCTCAGTTTGTAGATCCTAAAACTGTTCTGAGGACAATAGAGATGACTCTATTATAAATTCAAGTTCATTAATACATTTTCCTAGATACTGTTAGCAGGGTTCTTAAAAATAATTCCTCTGATTGTGCTGTTTCCATCCTATACACCCCAGAAATAGTACACTTGTAGCAATATAGTTTTCTTTTATTGAAAAAGGTAGTTTAATCTGTCCTGCAAAAAAGTTTAAAAACTTAACTTCTAAAGACATGTTAAGTAAAGCTAAAGAAAAATTATTGAAGGTAGATTTTGAGTCTTAAAAAAAAAAAGCAAAACTTCTTGAACTTTTTTTTCGTTTCACGTTTGCGTGATTTTCTGCTTTTCATCTCAAAGCCAGCAGTTATTGCTGGTCACACGTCTTTTAAAACTTGGAATTTAGTACAGTATCATAATTAGAAAACATGTTTCCAGATATGACAGTTTTTTCTTCACATGCTAAAAATTGTTCAATACCATTAATTTTGGTTTTGCTTTAAGCTGCCAACTACTTTTAGCTTCTGAAATTTCAGATCGCTTCGTGTCCTTCTGAGGTATCACTTGCTCACCCAGTGGCAAGTGGTTACAAGATTTTGCTTTTGATAAGTATCTAGAACATTAATGCATTGCTATAATAAACCAGGAAATGTTAAAATAGCTTTGTACAGGTACAACATAAGAATTATGTCTTGCTGTTTTGAAAACAGGATATTAATAATGTTGAAAACTCCAGGAGCACTTCTGTTAGCCGCTCCTTGGAGCTGGCATGAAGTTTCTTCTTTGTTCTGACGTGGAGTTCTCTCTTCATTCCAGAGATGAGGACTCATGTATTTATAGCTATTTGGTTGGATCATGGTTTTTTGAATGTAGTAGATTCTGAAAGTAATTTTTAATTCAATTAAAAACCTAGAAATTTGACAGAATGGGCAGGACAGCATAAATTTCATTGTATGAATAGTGAAACACTGGGAAAGCTGCTTGCATTTGAAGTTGATACGAAGTATGTTTCTTGATGCTTTGTGGTTTAGCTTTAAGATATTAAACAAGAGTGGTAGAAGAAACTATTGCTTTAAAAAGGTTTCTCAAGTCTCTTATGGTTTACTGTCATAAAGATGTGCATACAGAGGGTAGGACTTACAATCAGCCAACGTGTTTACTGTTTAACTTCATTAGATCCAATTTAATTCTCCGTTCAGTGAAAACCTTAACTACTGACAACTCCAGCTATTAGACCTGTTGTAATCAAATAATATGGTTGAAGCCTTAACTTTTGCCAAACATGCTGATGTGAGGTTGTACTGTCACATCAAGAGGCACACACTATTTCAGTGTATTCACACCAAACATCTCAGAGAAGGACAGTCAATGAGCTAAGTCTCAGGGTTTCAGTGTGCAAGTGTGTACTTTTTTTTTGGCCTCCCACCCAATGTCAGGTTATATCATGAAATCATCTTAAGGACAACGCGTTCAGATGTGGTGGGACAGCTGCAATTAGTCTATACATTAACAAAATGTCTCTCACAGTTTAACATTGGAACAGAAGGTGTAAGATTTCTGTAACATCCATTTCTTTGAAGCTCATGAATGAGTTTTCTAATGTAACTTAAAATGGTGAGCATTAGAAGACTTTCATATCAATACTGCATTTTTGAAGATATGTGCAAGTAACAATACCTGGTCACTTTCCTGTTCTCTTGAAGCTTAAAGATTTCCTTGACAAAATGTTGAATTTTCTTATTTTAGTCATGCATGTGCTAATACTTCACCATTTCTGCTTCTCTTTTAGTCATTGCAGAATTATTTTTTTCAGTGTTGAGATGGCTTCTGTTAGGGAATGCACAGCTGCTCCTCACAAGTGCTGTAAAGACTTTAGCTGTTGAAGCAACAGTCATGATTTCCTTTTTGCTTTGAAATAGCTGTTGCCCCTAAAGAGCAGTATTGTGGGGAGGTTTATTGTCCTCACTATTGAAAATGTAAATATTTCTTGCGGTCTCTTACCTGTGATTTCAAAATTGTAAGTCCTATCGTGATTCATTTAATAAATTTAGGGCAGATGTGTGCACACGTGTTGTGTCCTCACTAGGTGGGTGGCACGGCAAGGAGAGGGTGTGCAGTGTCCCAACGCTCAGCCACTCCTGCAGAGCCGCTCTGAATCATGGGGTCGATGCTGATTTGTGACTGTAACGCGTTATTGAGGTACTATTCAAAGTTAGATGAAAGTAAGAAAGATCTAATGATTGGGGTGTAGAGGATATTATGTTACTGGAAATAATCTAGTTGGCACAGTTTGCAGATGGCACATTTCTGGCTGCTGATCTGTTAACTGCTTGTCACTGATTCTGGAGGAAGAATTTATTTGGTGGCATTTCTTATCATCAGTCTATTTTTAGAAAGTTTCTGAAGTTAAGTTAGAAAATTATTTTTTTAAGAGCTGAAGTTAATGTGTAAGCATTTCTAAAATAAAACCTCTAAATTTACATGGCACCATGCAAAAATAACTTTCCCTTTACCTTTCTGCTTCCTCTTTTCTGATCTCTAAGATCAAAATTTAGTTTCAAGTTTAAAATTGGCTTTCTGTTATGAGAATTATTTTCTAACTTTCAAACCTGTCTCTTTGTCATTTGCTTAAATGAAATTTGACATTTCAAATTTGCTTTTAGAGAACATTTTAAATGAGGTTTTTCTGTATTCAGATGTTCACTAGCCTGGGCGAGGAGGAGTTCCCATGTAAGTACTTCCAGAATAAATTCCACCACAGGAAGTAAAAGGATAGTCTTAAGAACAATTTTTAGTTTAAGTGTACAAGGCTCCCAAATGTGTACAAAACAAACTCTGAGATGCTAATTAATAGCTTAAACAAAAATATACATCTGCGGACATGGCTTCCAGGCTTTTTTTTTTTCCACATAAGCCTGTCTGACACTGCCATCTCCACCTGTCCTAGGATTTCTCGAGCTCCTCAATTAATTGAGAAAACTGCCTCCTCCCACTCTCGCTCCTCGCTCTCGTGTGGTCAGCAGGAGGCCAGGAGCTCCGGGAAGCTGGAGCCCCAGGCTCTGACCTTGCACAAGGCTGGCAGAGGTCTGGGGAACTTCGTGTTCTGTCTCGGCACCCTTCACCTCCCCTCCAGCTGGGAGGAGAGGTTAGAAACTCATTACCAGTTGTTTTGTGAATGTGCGCTTTCCTTTGTCGTCAATCAAAGGAGACTGCTTATATATGTTAGAATATTTGCAAAAAAAAACCCCAAAGATGGGAAAAGTTGTCTTTCTCTGAAACATGCTTTTCTGTGTTCTGAAAATAAATGCAGCTTATCATTATGCCTTGCTAGCCTAACACGGAGGGAACCTGGGAAATTCTACTCATATGAAGTCATTTCAAATGTAGTCAATTAGTTAAAAGTTGTGATCATGTTTGCTGTCTGAAATATTTTGTTAGGTTTAATGAACAGAAATGCTTTTGGATAGCTTAGTTGAATCTGTGGGATAAGTGTAGAGTTGAACCTTTATCTAAAGGAACTGCTGTCAATATTGTAGTGCTTTTTTTGTTTGTAACAGTGGAATGTTTTCTGTTCCTTGTACAATCAGGTCATATGGAGCCTAAAACACTTGCTGAGGGTGTTCAGTTTTTCTCCAGGAAGCTGTACATTAAATTCAAGAGTGTTGTATTAGTTCACTGACCTTTTCCTACTAATAATAAGCTTTTTGTAGTCCGTCTTCAGTGTATGGGGTAATAATGAGTTTAAAAAATTAAAATAGGTATAGAAATCACCCTTTGATGTATTTGCATCTTAGGCAATGGGGGTAATTGAATTATGTATCTGGGTATACATAACTTTTAAGATATAGAGTAGGAAAAAACTGTCCTGTCATATTTTCTCTTGAGAGACCTACCAGCTGCAGCAGTGTGTAGCTAATTCAGAATGACTTTAGAAAGCAAAATGTACCTTCCCGTAGATACTTTCTGACAACTGGCTCATCTTTTTGGATTATTGGCAAGAGCCACATTAAGCCATTCTGTCACTGATCCTTTTTTCATCGTTCTAATGCCTTCGCTCAGCAGGGTAAACTACAAATTCTCTTGGAAATTCCCCGCTGGTAAGCTGAGAGAAGACGTACTCCGTGTGACAGGACAGCTGAACGTGGGCTGACGTGTCCACAACGCAGCCGGTCGTGCAGGATGGCTTCTGAGCAGCCCAGATTAGCCTGTGCTCAGGGTAGAAGAGGAAAGTTCAGAACTGAAGATTAGGTGCCACCTTTTTGTTTTGTTGTACCTAGCGGCAAGTTAAAGTCATCATAAAATAAATGTATCATTTGGTTATCCCAATTGGTTTCTCCAGGGATTTGATTTTAAAGCGTCCATTGTACTCGGTATATCATTTGACATCAGCGGTGTAGACGTAGACATGAAAGCAAAGGAAGCAGGATCCTCTAAATCCAGAAGGAATTTGAGCAATTCTTGATTACTTGCAATTGGGAACACTGAAAGCAGGCAAATTAAGCTTTAGAAAACAAAAAATTGTGATTAAGGTGATATTCTGAGCTTAAGAAGGATCCCTTTCCCTTGGAGCTACGCTAGTTCTTCAGCTATATTGCACCATGCATTTGTGTTTGGGCACATTGGCAGCTGTCACTATGTACAGGTACTCCTGTAGTCACTGATGCAAGATGCAGTATGAAAGCACTACGGGCTTCTTGAAGAGAAATGTTGTGCAGCAACAACCAGTCATGAAGAAAACTTTTAACACGCGTGAGAAAAACTAAATTGTGGCCACAGGTTTAGGCAAGTCTGTTTAACACAGATCTTGCAGATCATACCTGGACCAAAGGCTCATCTAAATTAAAACTTCTAAACATCAATTTTCTGCTTTTACTCGAGCTGGAAATTAAAAACAAGGCCTGTGTCTTCGAAGAACACTTTTACAGTTTGAGTAGGTGTAGTGGGATTGTAAAACTCATATCTGTATGATCCGTCAAATTGAGGAAAATGGCTTTATAAAATGTTATTTCTAATCACTGTCATAATTTCTAAATAAAAATTTTCTTTTAAAATATTTATTCCTCGTTCCACAGTAGCAGCAAAGAAACATGAGAAAAATGGTGTCCTGTATTACACTTGTGTTAGGATGCTCAAACCTTCTTTCAATTTTAAGTATGTTTTAGGGCTTATGTTGTTTCTCCCACTGTTTTTTTTCTATCATTTCATGACTGGATTAGGGACCCAACCATTAATATACACATGAGGGATGATAGGGGTAGAAACGCTGAACAAAATTAAGCTTCCTCCTAAACTGACAATGTTTTTTGAAAGAAATTAGGTTGAATACTCCCTTGGCACTGGTTTCATCTCTTTCAGGCTGTGAATTTGTCTGAAGAGGGTTTGGAGTGGAAAAGCTTGACTTGCCAAGAGAGCATGGGTACGGCACCTGCAGCAAGAGAGTGGCTGCTGTTTGCAAGCTTTGGGAACTCCTACCTGATCTCACTGCCACCTTCACTTTTCCCCTAAAGCTTATTCTTAGTTACGTGTTATATTTTGGAGTCCAGTTTGCCCGCAGTAGTGCTCTGAATGAGTTTGAGGCAGGTGCTCTCTAGGGCTCTGTGGCAGCAGGCCTGCACTGATAAATGGCAGGATGGGTTTGCTTGGGCTTGGCACAGTGCAGTGATACCTGTGAGGGTTTTGGTTTGATGCTGGCTTCTGTCAGGTCAGGGTGGAAAATGGGCAGGTGGAGCTTGCTTCTCCTTTCAGAAGAGTCTGTATACAAAGGTGTAGGCCATTTTGTGCAGTCTACAGCATGCCCTGGTTTTCTGCGAGGCTAGTTCAGTGATGGGAGCAGCTCCTAACGAGTTAAACTTGGCCAAGATTACTGTGCTGTGATGCTGTCCCCCCCTCATAGTTTCTGCAAGCGGGACTCACAATTTCTGCACAATTAGGGAAGTTCAGACATCTCTTCCCAAATATATTTAAATTGGAAAGTTAGAGAAATCCAGGGGTATAACTGAAAGCGAAACAGATTTTGTGCAAGGGACGTTATCTCAGTTTGCTAGTACACATTGTTTATCTCCTAACTCTGGATGAAGGTTCAAGTGCACCTTAACCCTAAAGGTCCTCTGTTTCCTTTCAGGTGATTGCCAGGTATTTTCTTCCACATACGTTCTTCCTTAGGTACCTTATCATACTGGGCAAGAGTCACCTGTGCTAATTAGCTGTCAGCATTTTAGATGCTGGAATCTGACCTAGTCCTGCTACATTCATTCCACTTTGTCTTGGATGAGCAATAAGCACTTCTACAGGGCACCTCTCCTGTGGCAGACAGCTGGCAGAGTGCACGAGGCATTGATTGGAAGCACCAAATATATTCTGTTTTAAAAAGTGTGAGATTCTTTGTTTGCATAGCCACCAAAGATGAAAATAAAACAACAAAGCATAATTTTCTGTGTTGCTTAGTACTGATTCTTTTGATGCTGTATCCAGTGGAGCATGAGTACGTTAAGGTGTAATTGATAACATACTGTTTCTCAATCCAGGCATTGCATCATGACTGGGAGACATACACCTGTCCTTGAACTATTTAGTTCTGTGTAATTTGCGTTAGTATATCTATGAAACTGTACCAAACAAGTTATAATAATGTAGATAGGTATTTAGCAAGGCATAAGTATATGTCATTGATAATAGTAACAGCTTGGCTTGAACTGTGCTATCAGCAGGTAAGATGACTGGGAAGTGTTTGAACCAAGAAGAGTGAGAAGTGAGAACTGAAGCAGGGCTTTTCATAAGCACGTCAGCAGACCACCTCATGTGGTTTTTAAGTTTATCTTGAATAGGTTAGGGTAATTTTAGTAACATTGATTTATACGGTTAAAAATAATTTTATAATAGTATGATACTAGGGGGGCTGTGCTTTTGAGAAGTGTTCCTGTTGCAGTGAACCCAGGTTCACATGCAGATTCCTGTTTGCGTGTGCCCCAAGCTATTCTTTGGAATGTTATCTCTAAACTTGAATTGAGTTAGATGAGATTTTGTCCCATGTGGGCTGCCCACCTGCTAGCTTTTAAAGTTTTTGCTGTGTAAGTATTAGTTTTCATTCTCATATACAGTTCATATAGGCGTAGCCATTGTGCTACTTTCATCTGTGCATATGTATCACATTCTTTTCCATTTATTGTGTCATATTCCTAACATATTGAGTAATATTCTTCTATCACGAGAGTTGGGTTTCTTTTTAACTCTTTTGGTTCTTAGCTGAGTTGTACCTTTTCTGTGTCATTGTTCCCGTTTCCATTCCTGCTTCTGTTCTCAGCTCGGGTGGTTAGAGTTACAAACACAGCAAGAAGTGGGGTCCTCCTTGCAGGATTTACAATAATTTTGTGTACCCTGTAGGTTAGCTGACTGTCAAAGAGGTTGCAATGCTTTTCAAGGATGTTAGGTGCTTCATAATTAATTGTAGTTATTTATGTGTATATATGTGTGTGTAAATATATATGTGTATTCTTTATTTCATAAAACTCAAACCTTATTTTTCTTTTTTACTCTTCATAGAGGTCACCTCTGATACTAATGAATACAAATAACAGGTGTAGTTTCATTATCTCTTATGTCTTTGCTGCTTTTCATCAGTTTTGGGGCTCTTCTTGCTCTAGGCCCTCCAGGGTGCACTTGCTTTTTTTGGTACTGGGAATATGTAGCATCGTTATTGGTACCGAAAGACCATGGGACTTGACCAGTTTCATTTGCATGATCCTTTCATACTTTCTTGTGGAGTTTTGGGACCGCAACTTTTTTGTCTCTGATGGTGGTGCTGAGTAGCTTTGTCCTGAAAGATCTTCACAGTTTGGACTTGTCACTTCTCCAGTTCATTGTGCTTTGTGAATCCAAATGACGCTCTTCTCACTGTGGAGGGAAATGTGTCGATTCTGTCTTTCGTTTATCAGAACTTAATATTCCTCTGTGGCTTCTCCAAGGTTGTGAAGCAGCTGAAAGCAAACTATCATGAGACTCTGACCAACCACTGAAACTGCTGTACAGTAGACTTCTCACAATTGTCAGGTTATAACTAGTTCTGTATTGAACAAGAAGAAAGGTTTCTGTTTATTGCAGGCAGTTCAATGAAGTTGACCTCTCAATATTAGAAAGAACTTGAAACCTCCCCTCCTAAAATACTTCTACAAGTAGGAAATCGTGTAGGAAATCTACAAGTAGGAAACTATGTGTTTCTTCCAGAAAACTCTGGTTGTGAAGATTCTGTAAACAGCATGTAAGGGGCTTTGTCATTACCAAAAGTTGTTAGGATGGGAGTATAGAAAAACTGGCTTCTACAGAATGAATGGAAAAATCAGGGATGGTTTATCAATGAATGTAGAACAACAGAAGATGATGCATTTAAAGAGTATAAGATAATGCATATTTTGGAGGGGAGGAAAAAAAGAGTTTGTATTCAGTCATTCATCCATTTCCCTGACATAGGATTAAAAAAAAAAAAAAAAAGAAAAAAGCAATTAATAAAACTTACAGCTCTCTGGCATACTGTCCTAGCTATTAGAAACAAATTACAGAACTCAAGGTAGATGGAGGCCATACACCTAAGAAAACAGTTTTCAAGCTTTGGGCCACAAACCAGACTTTGTACTAAGGTTGAGAAGGAGTGTTTCTTTGTGTAAGCTATTTTCCAACTTCTTGTTGGTCTCTTTCCTTTTTGAAGTACTCAGTAGGGGCTGTTGTGAAGGAGATGACACTGAGTAGCAGAAAAAGTAACATGCCTGATCTGGAAATGAACATATTCTATGACATGTGAACCTTTTCTACTTCTGTATTATCAGGGAACTGAAATAGCAAAGTTTGCTTCTTGAAGTCATGCCTTGCTTTTATGTAGATCTTGCTGTGGTCATCTGCAATTTTACCCCTTCACTGCACAAGCTGCTATAATATGCTTTATTTAGAACATGGGAATCCAGTTAGAAAGTATAGCTGTGTAGAATAGCAGTGCTGCCCTATTGTGGGAAAAGACTGAGAACAAACCATCCGTGGATCCTTTACACTGATGTCTAGAATGTTTATGGGTGTAGATAAAGGCTTTAATAATTATGAGGTTCTTAACTGATTTGAATGCCCTTTACCTGGGAGGTCACTCTTGCTTTATGGTGAGAACATGAAAAGGCAAAAAGACACATCTGGGCTGTTGGGGATACAGCATCTGGGCATGGCCAACTTGGAGTACAGGCAGAACAAGCTCATGCCTCCTGTGTCTGTCCAGGTGCACAAATGCCTAAACATGACACTGTCACATATAATAGTAAGGTATGTTTCTAGCCAGGAAGATTTAGGTGTGTTTGCCACTCATGTGAAATTTTAGTTTTTTAAGAATCAGGTGCACGGCAGCCTGTGAACTAAAGAAGTTTAACCTCATGCTCAAAATGCCTTTCAGCTAAGTCCAAGAAATAAGTGAGGCTTAAATTGTTAATACCTCAGAAGGGGATCAGGGGGAGAGGGAGGTGTATTGAGGTCCCCTACTCATGGAGCCCGTTTTCTGGAATGACCTGCCCACAATGGAGCAATATAGCTGAATAGCTATTGCTGTTCAGGCGAATACTGCATAATGTATCAATAGGCATTTCTTTTGTGATTTTGAAAAAATGCAGGTAAGTGTCTATCTACAAAGATGAGTATCAGGTTAGAAAAACAAAGCCTGTAATAGGAAGGAGCTTTCCAGTACTTATCACACTAACAACTCAGTAGGGGTTCAGTAAGATGGGAACCTTTTGGTTATTTTTTCTTCTATTTCTTTCTTTTTCTGGTAGTGCTAAATTAACCTCTTTAAATTGCTGTTAACATCTGCAATTATTATAATGCTTCTGAGAAAAATTCTGCATGATTATAAATATTTCTATTTTGTATCTTTCTTTCCCCTGAGCTAATTAATAAAGATTTTATATTAGCATTATTTTGTCATATCCTTTTATCAAGTAATCTTTAATCAAGTAATCTGAGGAAAACTGTGGAAGAGGGGAAAAATCTGAGTCCTACTTGTGCAGTTCTTTTCTTATTTTTCTTTATGTATTAATTTCTAATTATTTAAAATCTCAAGAAAAGTAGAAAACAGGGTCTCATATGAACCATATGAACAACTCCATAAGTTGTTTATTTGTGTTCTGCTTCTGGGAAGGCACAGAGGAGCTGTTTCATATTCGTGTAAAATCTTTGCGTAGTAGATTTACTCATGCAATGCATGTATTGTATTAACGTAATTTGTATTACTGGGTATTTGTAAATAATGCTGTTGGAGCTGGATTTTATGAGCAAGTCTTAATAGTTTCATTTCTTTCAGATCTGTTTGCAAACTATCACATAATTGGGCTGGTTTATTGATCTCACAGAGATTACGCATCTGACACTTTGCACCAGTTAATAAACGGTTTTGTTGGCTTTCTTTAAACTGAATATTTGAGAATGCACAGTTCTGTTGTGCTGTAGAATTTAAATTGCTTATGTACTGGAATATTTACTACCTTCTTTGTTGTTTCATTTCAGAATGACCTTATTTAAAAATGTATGAGGCTATTTATAATCGACTCTGTGGCAGTGATTAAAGAGGTGTGAATAATAGCTTATTGGAAGTTGACAGCTCCTTGTTTGCTAAACTGCTGTTAGAACGTTTATACTGCTCAGTTGTACCTCATTTTTCTGAGGGGAAGCTGCATTTTGACAAGTGCATAGAACAGGTATATGTGGCTGACATTTTTATTATTAAAAAACATTTTATTTTTTTTCTTTAATTACATAAGGGCAATTAATTGCTTACCCTGTGTCTAATGATCTCTCTATAGTGTATTATTAAAATAAGAGTGAAAAAATCCATTCTTACTTGGAAAAATCAGATGTTCTTCTTCCCAAATAGAAATAGTAACTCCAAATGAATTTGACCAAGCAGTCAGACCTCTGTCTTTCTGATGAGAGTAAGACTGGTCTCTGATGTTTTTGATCTTACATTAGGATTCTAAACATCTCTAACTCCAGGAAGGCGATCGAGTACCTTTTTTTATTGCTGTTCAAAAATAAGAATGAAGGAAAAAAGGACTGTGACTTATTTAGTTGCAAATCACGTTGAAGTAATTCAGTTTTTTATAACAACATACATAGATACCAATGGGCTTGTAGATAAGATTGATAATCAGATAATAGTCAGTGTTTATGCATACAGCTGATAAGCACAAATAACTTGTCAGCTTACGCTCTGCCATTACTAGTATCTCATTTGACCTAGAGACCCATTTTAGAGGTGAACAGTAATTAAAGCCTCTGTTCACTCTTGTGGGAAGAAGTAGTTCCTTGTAGGTCTGTACATCCCATGGTGACAGCGTAAAACATAGGACATTTAAAATTACTTTGTAGAGGGTATGTCAGAAATTTGCAAGGACTTCCATGTGCATATTGAGTTTCTTGCAACCAAAAATTGCTAATCATTTTTCTTCAACACAGTGTTTTCTTTTAGCAGTGACCTGAACATGCTTTAAATCTTACCGTGCACACCAGAACTGTTTATTCAAAGTGCTTAATAAGTGGTGTAGAAATTCATTGCTTCATATTTTCATATTGGTTTATTACTAAGAACATATTACTGATATTACTGCACTGTCATGCTTAATGGTACAAATCACAGTAGGATTATAGAAAGAATTTCTAATATTGCTAGATCCTTTAAAAATTCTTAATAGAATAAGTGGTTACTAACAAAATGCTATCAAACAGGATATCTCTCTGTGTTAGCTTATAATTTCACAGGTTTTACCCCATAAGGCAGTAAAATGAGAGAATGCAGAATCGGTATTCCAAGTACATCGAGTTAATGAACTACTATAAGATATAGTTATTGTTTAAATAAATATATTGTAAAATTAAACGGCATTACTTCTGTTCTTAAGAACTAGATTGTGCTTTATACAGAACAAGGATGCTATTTCATAAGTGTTTTCAAATTACATTAATTCTTTCAGCCGTTCTAGTTGATAAACCCACTCTTCACTCAGCTTCCTCAAAATGCTGCTCTGCTTTAGCTGGCCCAAAATGAACGTGACGTTCCACTCGGGAGTTGTCTGGTTTGTAGCGTTGAGTGTTTCCATTCTAAGTAGTCAGTCAAAATGCGTGGGAATTCTCCTGGAGAAAGGAATCTGAATATCTGAAGAAAAGAGTATATAGCTTTGCAAAACAGATAGAATTTAATTTAAAAAAAAAAATTAAAAATTGGAATAACAAAATTCTGGAACTATGTAAGGTTTTCTAAGTACTTAAAATGCTTTATATTGGATTTATATAGTTTATTATGGCTTATTCTCATAAAAGTACCCTAACGTACTTTTTCACCTAAAAAAAATATTATCTGAACTTGCTGTTGAGCTGAACGTCATCGGATAGGCTTTAATATATACTCTCATGTCTTATTTATATTTCTTCGAGGTTCCTAACTTTTCTGACCTCCTCTTATACATTTAACCTCACTTCTGTGTTACTTGGGAATGCCATACTGCTGTCCTTTCAGTACACTATTTATTGATGGTCAGCTGGCACATTATGATTTCACCAACTCTTGATCGGAGTTATCTTAAATTCTTCATCATCCTGGGCAGCCTGAAAGTTTTATGTCTCTAAAGTCATCTGTCGTTGTTCAAAACTCCTAGTCAGAGAGAGTTTAAGTCATTTTTGTGTTAAGGAAGTTTGTTTCCTTTTACAGTTTTTAATGGCATTAAATTGATGGAAGTGGTAGTACGACATTGTAATAAGTCAGAGAAGGAACCTGGACTGAAGCCAACGTGGGGAATGTTCACATGTGTTTCCATGCACTGTGTAGTAGCGTTGAGGTTGGGAAAGTTTAATTACCCACTCTACTCCCTCTTTATGTTGGTTTTTTTTTTTTTTCTTTCCTTACTGAATACTTGTGTGGCCTTGAGTTTGTTAATCAACAGACCTCATAAGTGAGCCAGATGATGTATTGTTACAGTACCTTTTACAGCTGCTGGTTTCCGGAGTACAGTGATTACCTGCAGTGGCCAAAACTAGTTGCTTCCTATTGATCTAAATTTAGCTGGTAAAACAAAGTTGATTTTCACTTTTACACTCAAGAGTTTTTGAAGTCATGTGGTCTTTAAACTGTAATGTGAAGCCTTGTGAGTCTGTTCTTAATTTTTTGCTCTTTGTCTCTCTAGTTTCCTCGTCCTCCAAAAAGAACCAATTTGTCATTGTCATTTGTCAGCTTTCAAAAGATGGTTGTTCTGAAGGCAAGGGTGAATTTACTGACATATATTTTCAGGGAGGAATATTTATTTCACCTCACGTCTCATATTTGGCTTTAAAAAAAAAAAAAATTATGGGAAGAGATCTCATAGGTGTGTCTCTCAGTTTTTACCTTTCCACACCAGATGTCTCAAGCTTCTATACAATGTCTTTAACCACAAATGTTCATCCTAATATTTCGCTTTCTTACCAGTCTTGGAGTTGAGAAAAGCTATTGATCTGAATTTGAATCCCAAGAGCAGTTTGGATGTACTTGGCTATTACTGGTATATACCCTTATATTTTCAACTATTTCATTAGACTTTTTACCAGGTAGTGCTTCTTACTGGCTGTAACACCTTCAAGTGTTGTATTCTCTGCTGGGGAGGAAAGTTGGGACAACTGTTAGACTCGGAGTCTTTCCTTATGATCCTCAGCACGGTGGAAACGGATCTTTTTCCCTGTGCACCTGCCTTTCCCAGGAGTGCTATTTCTGTCAGGCTACCTTGCAGAGTTGGTTTTTTTTTTTCTTTTAAATATTGATTATCTCATCCTTGCACCTTCATTTTGGGCATGTCTCTCATGGGCATATTGATTTCCTATTCAGTCACTTCTCAGTAGCCTTCTGCTCACTGACTGTGCTTGTGTCGTCATCCTCAGCACACTTCCCTACACCTCCCTTTCTCTAGTGGCATCACAGCTTTCAAAAAAACTCAGTTCCCTTCCAGGAATAATCAGGGGTTGACTTACATCCTTCCCTGAAATTTCTCATTTCAGAAGATCCAAAAGTCGAGTCTGATCATAATTTATTTCTTCATTCTTCTTCAAATTCTGTGTTTCCTTGTTCTTTTTCCCTTAGGAAATAAATGGTGTAAGCCTAGAGATGTTTAATGTCTGAGATATTAACAGCCAACTATCCATCATTAAGATTCACAAATGGAGCAACTGGTTAAAATGTTTTATATTTATTAGCATTATTGTTATTGCTTTTATTACTTTCTTTAGCATATCAGTGAATTGCAGTTGGACTGATCTGAGAGCAAGTAAGATTCTTAAAAAACTAAAATCTCCTATAGAAATACTGTATATAAAATCAAAGGATTAGATACGCTAAAATAGCTAGAGGTAGCACTGTGCTTTTGCTATCTTCAGTCTCTCTCTGGCTTGTAATTTTAACCAGGTAGCTCTTGAGAAATTTCTAAGGTATTGGCTGTGAAGCAGTAAGAAACAATTCACAAGGTATTTGAAAGGTTTTCTCCCTTTTTAGAAGTTCTGTCTCTTCATAAGAGCCCAGATATAGTAAACTTGAAAATCATTTGCCTCCTCAACAAAGTATTTTTATTTTCAAGCCAAGCATTCCCATTGTGTTTTGTTAGCACTCAGCTGGTTTTGTAGCAGCCTTTACTTAGAGAAAGTCTCTGTCTTGAAGAGACAGACAGATGTTTCTTACTGTCCTCCTCAGTATTCATCTGAAGTCAGGCATGTCTTTGTTACTTTCTTACTGTCTTTTCCATTCATTTACAAAAGGCTGACAAAATTAAGTTTAAGAATGCCTGTAACGCATGTCAGGTCATTTACATGAATAAATATTGGGTTGGATATTTTCTCCTTTTTTTTTTGGAAACTGGTCTCTTTATTTAAGCTACCCCATAGTTGATCCTTTGTTAGATTCTTTATCACTGTTCATTCACATTACAATGAATTTCAATGTCAAATGGAACAGATAAGCTCTTTTAAATTAAAGTCTCAAAATGTTTAAGTTCATTCTTGCGTAGACATTGGGAATTCAGAGGTGTTGGACTAAATTGAATGCAGTTATTCATCACCATTAACAAGTCTTGGAACATACCTGTGGTATAGTAAATTCCAGTATCATAGTTAAAATCTCACACTTGTCTTTTATGGACTGATACTTTAAATCATCTTCATTTGCTAGACTCTTTTTTAAAGTATTTGTTTGTTGGGAATCTTTTACAAGCTTTACTGTGCTGTGTGTTGATCCTGTACAAACATGAGTGTGTGCTTTCTTGGAAATTCAGTGTATCATGTAGCTGCATATTATAAAAAGTAATTATGAATATTTAAGAAAGGTTTTAGCATTAGCTTATTAGCTACTGTTCATTCAGCTCATATTACAGTAATGTTACACTAACTGAGGGAGATGTCCCTGCCCATGGCAGGGGGTTGGAACTCGATGATCTTTAAGGTCCCTTCCAACTCAAATCATTCTGTGATTCTAAGAATGTCATAGAATGATTTGGGCTGGAAGGGACCTTAAAGATCATCGAGTTCCAACCCCCCTGCCACGGGCAGGGACACCTCCCACAAGACCAGGAGACCTGGTTGTTCAAAGTCCCATCTAAAAAGCTCTTGTTTCTCACTTCTGCTGTCTTGTGCCAACACTTCATTTGCCCTTCAAAACTATTATTATAGATAAACTTCAGGCTCTCTTATTTAAGGAAAAAAAAAAAAGGCAACAACAAATTTATGAAACATTAGAAATATTTTGCCTGGTTTGTTGGTTTGGTTCTTTGGGTTGTTTTTTTGTGACAGGAAAATCATTTAAAGAATAATTCAATTTGGAGTTTATAAAGAAACAGATATGAGGCTGAATGAAATAAAGCAGTTGAGGGAGCTTCTCCAGAGGCCTGGCAGAGGACAACGGACAGAATGGCTTTTTCTGAAACTCTGTCACGTTACAGAGACAATTACTGTAGTTTTGTTAAGTAAGAAAAGCTGTTTCTCTTCTGATTGGAAAAGACATTCTTGGCTGTTGCTTCTTTAAACTAGATAAATTCTTTAAATTAGGTAAAATTAGATAAAAATATTGGAAATCCTTGCCCTTGTGCCAATTATAAACACTTCTTCCTGTACTGGGTTTGTCTGTGAAATCCACACCTCTTTTGAGGGAGACTGAGATTTTTTTTTTATTTTTTTTTTTAATAATCTTTGATTAATATGCAATTTTCTAGTAGTTGATAGGAGTTGCAGTTGTCAGTAGGATTCAGAAATACAAGAGTGTACTGGAATCAGTGTAATATAAGGCTTAAAGGCAAGAGTTGCTATTTGGAAAGTGACTTAATGCTGGGGAAGGGAAGCAGAGGAGAGGGGGAGCCCTGCCTGGTGCGTGCCACCGGCAGTCAGGGCTGTGGAACAGGCGGGCAGTGGCCTTCTGGGCCAGCTCCATTTATTCTTGAGTTCATTCATATAGTGCTTAGGCTCAAAGAATTGAACTTGTCAGATTCCCAGCTTATTGCCATTGACAAATCATCAAAGTCAATGTGAAAATGTGTTTTCCGTTATCTAGAGATGTGTGTAGCTGCTAGGAGGGGAAGGGGTATGCTTGATTTGGCCACAAAAAGTGGTGATGAGGAGTCCAGGTAGGACTAACCATTAGCAGTATTTGAGTAGAATTGCTTCCTCTTCTGTGACGTGCTTTTTTCAGTATATATGTGTTGAATTCAGTGGTTAAAAAAATGCTTTACTAGGAATCATGTATATACTCAATATTTTCACTACTCAAATAGTTTTAAGATTGTAAGATCCTTTTTTCCTTAATAATAGTATTTTGTGCTACATAAGTAATTCAGACAGATAATATCATGTCATCATGTTACATCTGCTCTGAAGTTCCTGGCTTTGCAAGATATTTTCTTATTCATTAAGGATGTTTTGGAGAGATAGACTATCATTCTTCAAGGTTCTTCAACTGTGCTGTTTTTTCAGGATGTTATTCCACTTCTTAAGGAAAACAGTCTGAAATAGTTTTTTAGTACATCTTTTAGTTTGTCTAAACAGTTCATTGAGAAGTGAATGAGTTTTTTTTTAATTTAGGCTAGTGCCTCAATTTAGCATTCCTTTGTGTTAGAGTGCATCCGTGAGTCTGTATTCCAACAAGAGGGTCTTGTATGTTCTCTTCATTCATGCAACAGTTTCTCAACACGGATTTGAACCTTCCTCTCTCTCTGCTGGGGAGCTGCTGTAGTGTCGCAGTCAGCACGGCCATGCAATCCTGGGAGCTCATGGCGTTCTCTTCTCATACCTTCTTTGTGAACCTGACTTCTTTGGAAGCATGTGTGTGAAACATGTCTGTGAAATACTGTAATGGCTTGAGGAGCCCCTTCAACACAGGGGCTGAAGAGCTGGTTTGTTCAGTTCTTGGTCCAAAAATCTGCGTGTAATTGCCTTCGCAGGGAGGTTCACAGAGTCACAGAATGATATGGGGTTGGAAGGAACCTCTGGAGATCACCTGGTCCACCCCCCCTGTCAAAGTAGGTCCACCTAGAGCAGGTTGCACAGGAACGTGTCCAGGCAGATTTTGAACATCTCCAGAGACAGAGACTCCACCACCTCTCTGGGCAGCCTGTTCAGTGCTCTGCCACCCTCAAAGTGAAGAAGTTCCTCCTCATGTTTACATGGAACTTCTTATGTTCAAGTTTTTGCCCATTTCCTATTGTCCTGTCACTGGGCACCGCTGAAAAAAGACTGGCCCTTTCCTCTTGACACGCAGTTTGTGTACAGAAATGGAACAATGCAAATCCAGAATGCAGTTTTAAAGAAGTTAACAACCATGCCCTTGGAAGCATCTCTCAAATTACTTCATCTTCAGATTACTTTCAGAGAAAAATAAGATCTTGCTAAAGTGTGCTGTGGACTACATATATAGCCTTTTGAAGCAAAGAGATTAGTATGGCAAAACATGTTTATTTCGTTAGTATAATGGCAGAAATATCCATTAGGTTTCAGTCTGATTTGTATAAATATGCAAAGTTTTATTTAAATGTGTAAAAATTCACTAGTGCATAATTTCCCATTGTCGTTTAAGAACATATGTTATCCTATGGAGTGCATCTTTTGAAAATTAAACTTTTCCTTAAGCTTTGTATTTCCATTTAAACAGGACGAGACCTTTCATAATCTCATATATACACCTGTTTAAATAGAACACCAGGAAATGTCTACTCTTGAAATCCAGTAAAAAACTGTAAATCCGTTGCGTATTTTTTGACTGTCTCTTTATTCATGCTCGTATACTGCAGTAGGTTTCTGGGAATGATAGCTGTTCATTATCTTGCAAAATGAAGCTACACTTAGAATTTAGGTGGTGCTTTATTTCCCACTTCACACAAATAAATTATATAAATGGTCAGTGATTCAATATTTCAAAAGAATTGAAAATCAGTACTGTGAAAAATCTGTAATATAAAAATGAGTATTGTAAAAATATAGTAGCTAATTAAAAATTGCAGAGACTTGGAACTTGTCATACCACTCCCAGACAGTAATTTTCTACTGCCGATGTTTTGGCTGATTAGCTGTGAATATAAATGCAAAGAATTATGGGCCTGTCATATATGGATACGTGTAATAAACTCATGTTATTCAAGATGCAAAGGTACATGAAGCGAACCAGATCCTCCACATTACATACTAAAACTGTGCTCATCTACATTTTTGGTATTGTAGCATCTCTTTGTAATCTTTATGTTCAGGAAAAGTGAATCTTGCATGTTTGATACAACAATCTGTTGTGATAATAACGTGTAATCTCTATAAAGTCTTTACCCTGAATCCAAAAGTCAGGACCCATATTTTGAAAACTGAAACCTACAAAACCATTAAAAATGCTCTTCTGTTACTATGTGAAATCAGAGTGAAGCCAAAATGTAGCTTGTCAAGTTAGAAGACAAATTTAAAATAAATATATATATAAAAAAAAAAGTCCCTTAAGCAGGGGTCAACCAAAGGAGTCACTTGGTTGGTCACTGGACTATTTAAACTGACCATTATGCATTTGACAAACTGTTTCTCTTTCAAGATGTATATTTAAGAAATTATGTGGACATTAAGAAAAAAATCTGAAATATGAAAATAAAATACTGGCTAATTAAATTTATTTTGATAATTTATTAATTTAGATTATATTTTTGCAACAGCTTTTTGAAGTTGCATAATTTATTGTTCTGAATGAGTAAAGAAAAACATCAAGGCTTCATAAGACATGTGATTCTTTACAGTAGTATCTTTACCATGTATATAATTTTCTAAATGCTGAAGACTTTTCTAATGGCACTTATGATAGTCATAAAACTTGGGGGGCAAGAAAAAATTGCTGTAATAGGTTATTCTTCTGTATAAAATGTGGCACTTGGAGTATCGTTCTGCCTTTTATCTAAGAGGATCTCAAAACTTTAGAAGCCAAACTGGTACTCCTGTATTACAGTCTTTTAATTATCTGTGAAATAAATATATACTGTATATAAACCTAGGTAACGATGTTATGTAAAATCACCAGTATTATGAAATACACAATATACATTTTTGTAAATCTGTCACTTGTGTTCCTGAAGAATTAACCCGGTCTCATGATACCTGAATAAATGGCACAAGGTTCAGGCCAGTTCAGGCACGAGTTGACGTTCTGTAAGTGATACCCATTCAAGAGTGCTACAGCAGTAGAATTATTTCACACAGTGATTGAGTTACCATCGTGGAGTGATTTTGGTTACAACTGATAATTTGTACTAACCTGAGGTTTTATGTATAATGCTAAAACACACCTGTCAAGTTTTTGAGTATGCATTAAGGTAATTACCAAACTGTAGCTCACATTAAGTCTTTAATGAGGATAAATCTAAAGTAACTGTGTTACAGTTGTATTCAATCTATGCTGTAGTTGTGAACAGAAATAGGGTATTGCACTCTTTAAGCAAGTTGGTCAGTATGAAGGAACTTGTGTGTAATTTTGAAGCCTGTTACTATGGTGTGTGTCTGTGTTCTATGTCTATATATCTCTTACAATGAGTATCTCCATCTTGCTGCAATCAAATAAATTCTTGTAACTCACCACATTCACCCAAATTATTGGTACTCACCAGTACCTAGCACCAATACCCATTGGTACCTAGTAGCAATTAATGATGAGAAAATTTTCTGTGGCTCGTCAACTTGGTGACTTTTATCTGTGTGCAGAAGTTGATTTTTATTGTAGTAATAAATCATGTATTTTTAAAAATGTGTTTCTGAGAAAGTAGTTCATGATCTTGCCTTTAAATACGTCTCTTAGGTAACTTTTTTTTATATGTGAGAAGTTTTATAAAGGAAAAAATTGTCAAACATCTGGAGTGCAATGTGTAGGAAACAATGTGGTTATCTTATAAATAGAGCATTTTGAAGATACGACAGAGTGATACAGTCGCCAGTGGACAGGTAATTTTTGAAGAGTATAACAGACTGTAACCCATGGAAATATACCTCTTCCTCTCAACCTCTTCACAGTTTAGTTTACTATTTCCAGTTGTTCAGTAACTGGAGGTACTAGAAGATGAAGGCTTCTCAGATATTTATACGTCTCATGCTTAATTTTAATGATGAGCACGCTCAGTTGTCTCGGAGGCACTAAACCATTGCAGGCGTCAGACTGTACTTGGCTGCGAGGGACGCCAGTCAGATGCATAGATTGGTTTTTCCAGTCTTCTGAGTAAGATGATAGACTATAAAACCAATACTGGTGACAGAAATGCAAACTTACCTGGGATGAAATAGGGCACAAGGGAAAGGTTTCTACTTTTTACCTCTTTAATTTGGAGCAGAGAATGACTAGATCATTGCTGCCTGCTCAGAATTGGTCCCCACAGTATATTCTTTGAAAATTCAGATTTTTTTAAAAATGATAAACATCAAGATTTTATCTATTTGATATTTATGTCAGTATAATTTTATGGAGAAATTATGTGTGTTCTTTAGAAAGAGAAAAATGGGCAGAGAACAGGAGATCTAGTCAGAAGTTCCTGCCTGTGCGTTACATGGGTATCCCCACCTTCTATTTGATATCTATTGTGTCCACATGCATTCACAAATACAAATACTCGTAAAAACTTCCATGTTGCATAGGAGAGGTTTTGTCACTTATAATGAGTGAACAATTTTCTGCATTTTATGAGGCTGCTTGAGGGACAGCATATAAAATGGAAGAGTTGCAAGAGCGAAAAATGAACCAAGGTATGGCTTCTTCCCTGATGAATGTTTAAAGCTGCAATGAAATTACTGAAATAAGTTTTTTTTCCAGTAGATTTAAAAAAAAAATGCTGGGAGGGAATATGGTTCTTCCTGTTCACTACTTTAAGTTTTTTCAAATACTTTCTTAAAATATTAAACTTATTTTAAGGTTTTGTAAAACTTCTTGACAGAAGCAGTTGACAAGGAATTACACAGACGGAGTTAAGTTCTCATTTGTAGAAAGCTCTGCAACCTTGGATTGTTTAAGGGTGATAACAGGCAAAGGGTACAGTTAATTTTCTCATATACCTTTGGCTGTCTTGTTTCTGAATGTTAATTTTTTTCTAATGGGGCCATTTTTAGCATTTCCAAACGTATAAGTACCTTGTAATAATACCATTTTTCAAATTATGCTGCCGTTGAGAATTTTCGTAGTCCCGTGTAGAATTTACATCCATCCAGAGACTAGAAGGAGAGACTATTCGGATAATAGTTAGCTTTTTCATTAGAAAAATGACCATCGTTTGCAAATCCAGTAGAGAAATTGTCACTGCAAGTCCCTCTGTCTCACTGAGAGATTGAAAGCCTTCGTTTTGCAAAGCTCTAAAGCTTCCATTTTTAGCACAGAAGAGCTGCAGAGTAATGAAAAGTCTCAAAGCAGCATGCTGAAAATTACATTTCTTAAGTTGCTTTTCTGAAGTAGCCCTAATAAGTGAAATATTTCACAACCAGATTATTTTTGTATGTTAATATAGGTATACATTTATAGATATATATTACCAAATCTATTTTTAGGTTATCAAACCTGAAAATATATGTGTGGGTATGCAGGTGTATGTATGAATACATAAACATACGTTTTCCTGTATTTCAAAATTATTACTGGACCAAGACTAAATACTTAAAATATTGCCTGTGTACTCTCTCCTTCTCATCTCTGAACTCATGTCAATTCTACATGCAAATGAATTCTCATATGAGCACTGGAGTTGATTTTAAAGTTGTTTCCCACCCTTGTAAGTCCTATAAATTTTGTGCCTTTGTGGCAGAAACTCCACCATATCTGCCCCGTTGGGAAACCTGGAGCTGCTTCTGGGCTTCTAAATCCTACACTGCCAAACTGTCCTTTTCCAATAGAATTGTGCATGTGGGAATAAATTAACCCTAAATCAAACTCATGGTCAGATGAACAAAGGCAAGCAGCAAACAATTTGATCCCTGGGGCCGAAGTGTTTGCCAGATCTGCTCCAAGTATCGCTTACGTCATCTCAGAGTCCAGTGCCAGAGCTGTAGCCATCACCCTGATGCTGGGGAACTGGCCCTGGCTTAGATCATCAGGCTTTGCTCCAGGCTTGGCCATATCAATAGAAAAATTCAACATTGAGGGTCAGTTTGCTTTTAATGTCAAATATTGATTGATTTTTAAAACCGTGATTTGAAATTGACAAGCAGAAAATTCACACCATTGATTTTAATGTGTGTTGTGTGAGCCTAAGCCAAACATTCAGTCTCGCTTTGGGTACAGCATTTAGAGCACGTTCTCCTGTGCAGTCCACTTTCGAAGCATTTATTTTAAACTCGATTTCTTTGAGTTGACCAGAAGACCAAATAATCCAGTACATGTGTATTGAGATGATTTATATACCTTAGTGCATATTAAGATCATTGAATTTTACGGGGTTTATTGTGTCAGAATATTCAATCAGATGTGTATCAAGCTGCATTTGACTGGACATTAGTATTCAGTTAAGAGGTGTAAAAACATTTTGAAAGACATTTTTGTTAGTTAAACAAAATTATCACAGATGTGCTCAGTATGTGTAAATATTTAGACTTACATTTTTACAACTATTCATGTATTTATATAAATACATGTAGGAGGTGTAAGTTTGATCCCTTCAGGAAGAGGAGGGACTAAATCCAGTTCCCCTTCTCCTGTGTGAGCATACTCACCTGGGTATGTGTCTAAATAAACAGTGAATCAACCTTTTATATATAAAATATGGTTCTATTCTCCAGTTATAGCACATGTACTGTTCTTAAAAGCAGAATGACTTTTCTGAAAATGACAAGTGTGTTAAAAATTAAATTTAAAATTGATTATTTCAGAAACTAATATTTGGCAAGGTTGCGTGGGTTTTTTCTTGAATGATTTAATTAAGAGTATAATACAGTTTCCTCACACCTTCCACGTAACGAGCTCTCATTGTAGTGTATTTTTACTGAGTTCAACAAGCTGCCATGGGTAATATGTTCTGCTGCTCCCCCTCCCTCTGTAGTGCTGCTGGCTGTCCCATGCTATGGGAAGTCGCCCTGCTGCCTGATGGAGGCTATGATGTGATTGGGAAGCAGCAAATATTTTCACGAGGGGTTGCTTGTACTTGTTTGGGAAATAGTGACGGCGTTTCCAAACAGCCCAGCAGCAGTCAGGCAGATAATATGCTAGGTAGATAAAAGTGAAGTAATGTACGTGGAGGGAGGAGCAGGGTCCTGTGAGAATATGACTTGCATTGTTAGAAAAGGGATGGAGAAGAAAACGTCACATTGTTATGCTACTATTCTAATCCATGATGCATGTGCATCCTGAATGCTGGGTGCAGTTCTAGGTTGTCATCTGTCCCCCCTCTAAACACAGTGATGGCACAGAACAGAAGTGCAACAAAAAAGATTAGTGGAACAACTTGTGAATGAGTAACAGTGCACAAGGGCTCTTCATGTTGGAAGGGATGTCTGTGCAATGAAGTGTAAAAAGTCATGGACACCATAGAGGACACAAGTGGGGAGGATTTAGGGGACGCCCACTGAATCTAGCACACAGCAGGTTCAAAATCAACAAAAGAAATTTGTTCTTCCCGCAACACAGAGCTGTGAAACTGCTTGCCTCAGAATAATTGGATTCCAACATTTTCATCAATTCAAAAAGTAACCAGACAATTTTACAGAAGATGAGGCTATTAGGTATGAAGACAATACGTGTTATTTAGGAATTCCAGGAAACAAAAGAACTACTTAAAACAGGCAGAGAATTTTAAGAGAAACATCAACATATGCCTTCCCTTTACTTAAACTCTTCCCTGTGTTTCTACTTCAGATGGTAACGTATGTATCGTTGCATGGAAAGTACTTATTAATTTCAAGTGTATGTGTTAAACTGAGAGGAAAAAATATGAAAAGAACAAACAGGTCTAACTTTATTAAAGATACAGGGCATCTTATCAGTGGAGAGGCAGAAGTATGGCATTCCATTCAGGAGTAGTAATAACACTAACAGTATACCCTAAAATCTAAATATAAAATACTGAATGCTAAATTATCAGTTTTCTGCCTTTGCAATATATTTTGCTTAAAATATTTTTAAGACTAAACCAAAATAATATATAGATGCAGTTTTTCAGTTGAGCTGATGGAGAATAAATGGTTTTGAAGAGACGATTGTAGGCTGTCAGAGCAGAAATCTATGAACCAAGAACGCACTTCACAGAGCACAGGAGTTTTTCCAGTTTGTAGAATCAAAGGTTTCTTTTCAACAGTATTTATAAGCTTTCTTTTTTTTTTTTTAATTAGAGCTTGGAAGAGATTTTAGAAGTAGAATTTCTAAAAGATCAGAATCCCTCACGCCTATTCTAAGTCTCCAGCCTTTTCAGTGTTGAGATACTGAGCCCATAAAACTCAAATGTGTTGGTTACGTTTGTCCAATATCTTGAAAAATTCAAGGGTGTTTGTGTTAATTCACAAATTCCTAAAAGTTTTGGGGTTTTTTTCGATGGAATTTGGTAAGACTTTGGATTAAGTATGAAGAGGTATAGAAGAGACAGGTAGTAAGAATGTTGGACCAGACTCTACATAAAAGACACTGGCCACTGGCAAGTATTGAAGAAAAGATTGTAACGGATCAAGTTCAAAGCATCCTTCCCTCTATACGCTTCCAGATCCTGGAAATACATACTAGAGATCACGGATTAGTTCTGTTGAAGCCTGTCCTCTTTTTAGTGCAGTTCTGTGCTGTTGCCACCCAATCTCAAATTATTCCGATAGATATGCCACCACATGCTTTTTTTCTTGTTGAGTAAATTCCTGTCAGAATTTGAGTGATATGAATTTGATTGGGTCATTCTTCGTGCTGGGAATGTCATCTTTCATGTCACATAATGATTCAGAGGGCAGATCTGGACGGGGAAGCGGTGAGTGGGTACCTGCTGCCAGCTTTTTGAGACGCTTTCCTTCTATTGACACCCAGGTCACTCGCCTTTTGGGGGTTTCTCCCATTATAGTATAGTCTATGGAAGTCTATTTCATAGACTTTTAGTCTATTTCATCACAGCAAGAGCAGTGTTTGCCTTAAATTTCCTGGGTTCATTGGTTTTAAATCAGAGAACTAAACATTCCTTTCCTTTAAATACCATGTTTGAATTTGACTAGACATATGTATTGTGGTTTCGTAGCTGTATTCAACCAGCAAAATAATATATTTCTCTGTTTTAGCTGTTTAATTGCTAATTCCATTTGAACATACTTCTTTTTTAATTAGAATTGCTCAACATCATACATCTTCTCTGCATTTAGGACTATAAAAATCCAGAAAGCAAAGCTCATTTTCTGCAATTCATTTTGCAGTCATTTACTCTTAATGAAAGCTTCAACTACAGATATTCATTTATTCTTTAAGAATCAGGATACTGTAGCAGGAAAATGATCAACAGGAAAAGAAGTAGTTATCATTCATAAGATATGTTTTTCATGTATTGTTTTTTAATGAATATTTCATCTTTATTTCAGAAGATACATCGTAATGATATAAAAAAAATTTATTTAATAAATATTTAGTCTTCAGTGTATTTGTAATACATATGTTGAAAATGGGGCCACCTTTGCTAGTCATCTGTGAAAGTAAAGCTGAAATTAATAATGAAACTGTTTAATATAATAATGTACCTTTTTATGCTAAGGTTGCATACTATATGGTGAACAGAACAGGCCTGTATGTCTGTGCTTGTCTGGTGACTTGTTTTCAGAGGCTTGCAGCCATGGTTCATGATCTGAGTCAGACTTAGCTTTTACAGTCGAAGATAAGATTCCCTCCAGTGGTCTTCTGCTGCTCCCCTGCTGCTTTTGGCCATCCCTGGAGCGGTGGTGGCCGAAGGTGACATGACCACTCTACTCATCCTTGCTTTTCACAGAGCAATGTCTCATTGTGGAGACACTGATCACTGTTTGTGGCAGTTTTCTGTGATCAGGGCTGAATTATTTTGTTTAGGTAGTTGCTACATTTAAATGACATTAACTAAAAGTAAATATTACTGAAGTTTAAAATATTTGTAGTTACTTCATTAGAAAGCTATAACTGTTCTTCTAAGCAAAGTTTTACATGTGGGGGTTTTTCCTGCATGGAATATTTGACCAAATTACAAGCCCCTTGAAGTTATCATTTATGTATATTCAATTTAATTTCTTTCAGGGGTTGTAAGCAGTAGTCTCTACATATTGCTTTTGTATTAAGTATATTTCCGTTTCTATCCAAAAAGATTTAATTAAATTTATTTCTCCCAACTTCAGCAGTTACTGTGGTGCCAGGCGTCAGGCAAGGCACGTGAGCTTGTTGTCCTCTTCTTTCTGTGGTGGACGTACCAAGGATGAGAGGAGAAAACACCTAAATGATGTGCAGATAGGGAAGGTCTAGATTTGGTTCTACTATTGAACTGGGGAAGGGAGGGGGGGAGGACGGTTACCTCTGAAGTTGGATGTAGTGCTGTAGTTCCAGGGTTTCTTTAATGTCTTCAAAGGGCTGTGAAACGTGTAGCCAAAATGTGTCTGAAGCAAAGGAAGATAGCAGCCTGCTACTACCACCGCTTAGTCTCATAGGGCACCAGGAGCAGATCTGCATTGCTAAAGCTAAGCTTTGCAGCCGTGCAGGCACCAGTATGGTACCATGTAATGGGATTTTAATTTTAATTAGCTAAAAATACAGCAAATTACAGGGTTTGATTGTTTTTTAACCATCGTTTCTATTAAAGAATATTAATATATCCTTTGAAATCAAACACTTGACTTTGAAAGTCAAGCATTCAAAAAAAGTTGGAAAATGTCATAATGGAGATTGTTCAAACTGTTTTAATTTGTCCCTTGCATGTATGCATAACGATAAGATCTTTAATTATGTGATCACATAATTTTTGCACAGGAGGAATGGTGCCCAGAGAATGAATCAGGGGTGTTTATTAAAGGCAGCTGTTGCCTCCAGAACCCTTTCCTTAATTGCTGGAAAGCGTAGTAATTTAAGTAGAGAGCTCCAAGAATCAAAAGCACGCTCTCTAAGGCATTTGAAAGCTCCTCTGAAAGACTGGATTTTATTCTCTGTCTTTCAAGGCGTTTTTATGTGATTCTGGAAGGTCACTTATTTCAGAGGTGATCTCTGTGTTTGGAGTTGCTGTGGCACACCGGCCGAGGTACCTGGGCTCTGAGCACAGTTGCAGTGGGAATGAACTCAAGCGTGCTTTGAATATGTAAAATGCTGCAAAAATGCAAAGTCCTCTGAAAAGTAAGGCCCGATATGCCTTACACTGACGTGGCGATGCCAGGATTGGCAAAAGAATCCTCTGGTTTTTAAGTAGCCAGTTTCTTCTCTGTAAAATGAAAATACTGTCTCTCTACTGCAGTTAATTATATGTTTTGAAGCATTCCTGCTGAATGCCATGTCAGGAAATTATATATTTTATATATATATATGATCACATGTATATGTTTATGTGTATAATATATAGTTATAATATATTTTATATAAATATACGTAGTATCTCATATGATATATAATGAGGAATCCCATTTTGGCTAACATCCTATAAATAAGGTCTTGGGAGCACTGCTGGCTGATAAGGATAAAAAGAATATGTAATCACTTTGCAGGCTGAAAAAAATGAGACAGGATCCTACAAATACTCAGTTCACTCCAAAAAACTGAGCATTCCCTGGATATTTGCCGTCACTGCACTAGATGATGCATGGGTCCTGTAGAGGGAAAACAGCATGTAATCATCTAGTTAGAGTTGCGTATAGATATATGAATGTTTCCATCATTTTAAGTGCTTGGCTTTCTGCTGCGTTTGGTGTGTGGGTTGCCTGGCCATCCTAAACGTGCCGAGCCCATTTAGATGCAGGTTTGGCAGTTTATTTCCCCCAGATTACCCAAAGCTTTCCACAAGAGGAAAACAGGCCTGTTAGAGCCAGATTTCTTGCTGATTTTATTGTGTCGCCTTGTTGGCAACTGATCTTCAGTGGAAGGAAGCAAAATCCCAAAGAACATTTGTTCTTCGCTTCTTATGGAAGATGATGAGTTTTTTAATTTCGCTGAGTTAGCACATGAGTCAGTGTAGTGAGAATGTAAGAATAAAATAGAGCCATAATGAGTAGATTATATTTAAAATTTAAAAACTTATCATGAGGAAGAGACAGGTTTTCTCTGTAATTCTGCAGTATAAACTTTCTGATTATTTTTTCATTTTCCATACAAAACTACTTTGAATCTAATGCAAGGGATACCACGTAATTTCCCAAGCTAAACAGGAAATTCATTTTTAAAAAATCAGTATTAATTATCTAAGTTACTGAAATCTGAACTTACGCCTACATATATATAGTGATTAAATTTTGATCCCTGCCCTTACTGATCTCTTTTGCCTGTGTCAAAGGTAAATACACCGTTGTTTTATATTAATAATCTTTTACATCTAAGTGTCACAGTAAAACCTAGCAAAGATAACAGGCTGAAGTAATTTTTCCACTTCCTCCTGTTTTGTTCCTGTTCTTAAACTTTTTTAACATTTGCATTTACTGTTGCTCAGGCAAATAAATCCATAGATCTGTTCTGCTGTGGTGAGGGAGTACATATGTCTTCTCTTTCACCCAACATTGCAGCATCCCTTTCAGTACCTCTTTTACTTTGCAAAATATAAAGTGAATATCAATTTATCAAATGAAATGGACCTACTATTTAGGCAAGTTGCCTAAATTTGTTGTCTTAGAAGATGTCGATACCATTAGTAGTGGGGTGTACTACATTTTTAAAACAATGCTATATGTATAAAGTATGGAAACATGGAGTCATTTTAAATTCTGAAAGCTCTTTTGTCATGCTTCTGCATGGTATAAATGAAACATTTTTCTCCTGAATTGGGAGGAAATGAGATAGTAGCTTGTCAGTTCATAATGTTACTCACTTTCCCTGCTTAAATCTGTTTTCAAATGCCTGAAATATCTACTTAAAAAAAAAAAAAAAGTAGATATCTAACTTCAGAAGAGCAGGAGTCTAGTTTGCTATTTATCTACCTTAATAGGCAGGATTTCACATGAAAGAATCAGTCTGGCTTCTCATGTGCTAACAGTGACAGGGTGCAGGTATCATAAAGTAGCATGATTATGTGCCTTCCAGGAGTAATTCTGATATCCACTGAAGGAGTACCATGGCCAAGACAGGTCCTGTTAGTTTATGCATTGATAAATTTATTCTTTTTCTTAAACTGTATCTTGAAGCATTTCAGTAAGAAGTTCAAACTTGGCAGTAAAGCAGTAATACACATATTGATCTTCCATAAATGTTTAATAGTTTAACTTCAGTATAACTAACGAGACATCTCAACAGGTTGTGAAAGTAATTTTTTTCTTAATACATAATCCTTACAGTTGAAATGGAAGTGGCTGTAACTGATCTTTTGTGCTTACAAATTAAGACTGTTTTAATAATAATCTGCACCTGTATAACAGAAACATATATTGTCGTGTAATCATTTGTCCACAAGACTCTCACAATACGATCTCCAGGCCGAAAAAGTAGAGTTGTTACTTTTTCATGGTAGCTGGGGAAGATGTTATGTGAGATTTCCTTTCTGAGTCACCTGTTGAGTCTTTAGTGTGATCTTTGGGTGTAACTACAAGAACATTTTAGCTTGGATCAGGAGCACTTTAGCCCTTCTGAATCAAATCTCGTTATTGTTCCCATTTATTGCTCCTTGATTCAGGTACCCGGCGTGTGGGGGTATCATTGGCTACAGGAAGAGCCAGCGAGAGGGTGGTGTGGGTGGCAGAGCCAGCAGGAGGGTGCTTGCTCCATGGGACCAGAGCAGAGCGGCTGGGACACCCTCTCTGGGCTGTGCTCAGATTCACAGACTGTTGACTGGGCCATAATGTTCTTAAAGGAAACATAGAGTAATGCTGATGCCCAAACTGGGGTGAAGCCTGATGCTCCATTATGGCCCAGAACAGAACTCTGGAGTTGTCTGCTGCCTTTTCTTTGCGCAGCCTTACACTGGGTGTGCAGAAGTGAGAGATATTGTGGTTCCTAGCGGTGGTGGAAGCCCAGCAGCTGTCAGATGTCTCCTTGTGTGCCGCCGTCATGTCCAAGTTGCTCACAAGCCACTGCCATCTCCTTGCAGAAAGCAGAAATAATAATGTGACTCCATAGAGAGGCCCCAGATAAAGCAGCTCGCCACAGTACTTGAAAGCTTTGGACCTCCATGTTGTAAATGAAGAGTATATTAATCAGTATTTTGCTTTTTGTCTGTCCACAGTCACCAATTATAACAACGTGGTAGAAGCTAACTCAGATTCAGATGATGAAGATAAATTGCATATAGTGGAAGAAGAAAGTGTAACTGATGCAGCGGACTGTGATGCTAGTGTGCCAGATGATGACTTGCCAACAGACCATACAGCATTACCAGAAAACAGTGAAAGAGAAGGGAGTACAAACAGTTGCTGGGAAGATGAAGGTATGTTCATTTTCACTGATGATGCCATGTAGAGAAAGGTTTCTAAAGCAAAAACTCAATAGAACTTATTTTGGTCACTTTGTTACTGAAATAACATGTAATATTCACAATCAAAAAAGAGGTTTTCTAATGTATTTATTACAATATATCATAATATGCTTTATGTTCTTTATTTAATATTTGAGACAGATTTGGAAGTGCATTCATTTCACTTGCATTGTTAAACATAACTTCAAATCTGTGGACACGGCATTCTCGAGGATGATCAGAGATTAGTTACTTGCTTTTAGTTTTTCCAAGTCTTTTTGCATTGCAGGTCTCTTCATAGCTCCCAGTAAGGTTCAGGGCTTAGTCAGCTTGGGGAGTAAGGAGTAAGCCAAAAACATGAAACAAAATAATATTCCAATGTAAATTTCTGCCTCTTAGCTGCTTCTCCCTTCTCCCTTGTAAAATATAGCCAGAAAAAGTAATGTTTAGATTATTGGTTTTAGAATTGGCTGTCTTACTCCTAATGAATCTGTATTTTGAAAACACTGGAAGGAGGTAAATGTTGTACATATTATGCAGTGGCTTTAGAAGCTGGAAATTTGAAGCAATCAGGAAATGGTCTTTTTTACCGTGGAATCAGATACTGAGCTTCATAATCTCACACAGCATGCTTGTATTTGAGCCAAATTGGGATAAATGCATAAATTAGTGGAATTTATTGAGGAATTTGGCCTTAATCCTCTGAAAGATACAGAATATTTTCCAGCATATCTCTGTTTGTGTCTGAACTGCAGCCGTAATTCTTTAGCATCCACCTTGGTAAAACTGGTGGTTTAAGACAAATTGCATGACCTCACATATAAATAAACAGAAAGCGGTCATATGGTCCCTAACTGCAATCCAGCTGAGAGAGAGCAGCTGAGAGTTCAAAGAATAGCATCAACTCAGCCTGTTTTTACATAGCTGCTATTGCCAAGGGATGCTGTGCAGGGAAATGAGTATTTTGGAGCTAAATTATTAGGTAGGTAATTTTCTTAGTTCTCCTATAATGTCTTTGCTCTACTGCAGGCTCTACCTATCAGGACTGCAGTTACATAAAAATGGGCTGTGTGTAGACTGTTTTTGAACCCTTCAAGCATAGGTGTAGGAAACCTGTAATATGGATTGAAGAGGAGCACTGGCTCACAGAGGTGCTGGGTCAAGACCCTTTACAGGTAGTCATGACACAGCATCTTGCCTCAGACTGCGGTTTTTCAGAGTTCTAGACATGTGATGACATCTTTTTTAACTCCTTATTTCAAACGTACCATTTTTAACCTTTAAAAATTTGTTTGCTAAAATGAAGCATTTGAACCAAATTCTACTGTGATTGTAGAATCACAACGTAGACAATGTTTTCTCTGCCTTGGTCATTGCTGATGAAGACAGGCTTTCATCTGTGTTTAGACAAAAGATTAAACGATTGCCATACAGGCTTGCTCAAGCTGCCATAAATTTATTCTGTAAAAATTATGTATTCAGAAGCCTCTTTTGCAGCAGTCTGGAGGGTTTCTCATTTGATAGTAAGGTGTTTTTTAAGTAAATTGTTTGAATTTCTGGTGATGACTACATGAGAAGAATGAAGGCTACATTAGGTTTTATGGAGCTTTGATTTGCTATGGTAAAGTACTATTTACTTTTTTATAGCTTTCCTAGAAGGAAAGGTGTGAGCTGAAATTCATATCATTGGTCTTGGTTACACACTAGAAATCTGCAGAGAGGGGTACTGAATACATCAGCTCTCATACAGGGAAAGGTACTGGGGTGGGTGTCTGTGCAACACTGATACCACCTTGGGACTGGTGATTATTTTTAGAAAACATACGCTACGGCAGTTTTAGTACGTTGTGTTTCATCAGTAAAGTAGTACTGAAAGTTCCTGGTTTTAGTTGAATTTGACAGAATTAGCTTTTTACATATTTATTCTGTACACGAATGCACAAGAATAGAAACGACACATGTAACATTTCTTTATCAGATTAGTTTCCTTCCGTTTCCAGTCATTCTAACTGAATTTCTAAAAGACCTTTGGAACAGGTGTTTTAAATATAAGGTGTGTATCTCAAGAGGTTTAACTGAAACAGGCATAGGGGTTTGAAAAAGTGAACCACGTGTATCCTGCACAAGTTGTTGGCAATGGGCCAGCATTCATGTGTGCAATGATTCTGTAACATGATTTTAATTTTTTTTTGCTTTAGTTTAAAGGAAAACCTACACTACAATTCAAAAAATAAAAGTAAAATCGAAGGTTAAACTTACTGAAATATTACATTAATGCACTTAAAAAGCATTATTATGTATTATAAGTATTTAGCAAATCTAGATGTCTCAGACCCATGACTAAGATATCTTTAAAAAATTGAAAATCTAAAAATAATTGTGCAGACCTTGAAATAACTTTTAAAAATTAATGAAGTCATGTTTTATGTTTAACTCCTCCTGGAACTCAAAAATACCTTTAACTCATAAAATTTTAGTTTGAGCTTGAGTGCTGTAAGATGGATTGTGTTCTTTCAGTGTGGCAGGTTGCCGAGGAAGGTTGCTGTTCTATTTTCTGTTAGTTTCATTTGGGAGGAAGGCTAAAGAAGTGTAGCATCTTTTTGATCAACGAGGCAATACTATAAGCTGTAAATAGTGCTTGCTACGTGCAAGTTGTAGATCAGAAAATTAGCTCTAAAGAAATTAAATTAGAAACTCTTTTCATGTGAGTTGGAATTTGTTCCCTTCTCTGAAGATAACACTGCGATGGAAATATTCAGTGAAGTTTGTCTTTCTGCTACAAAAAATTTTCCGTTTTGCTGGTGGTTTAAATATGATCAGTTATCTTACCTGTGCAGGGATCTTTACAGCCAGACTATGGCACATTGATGGTGCATGTTCACTGCCAGTACACACTGTTGCCTGTGATCTGAAAATCATTAGCATTTAACCCTAGGAAGTCCCCTCATATCCCTAAGCAGCTGCTCATAAGCGATGATGAGATGCAGAACTCCAAGAACACGTTTTGCAATTATCTGTTATGTCCAGATGTAATGGCAAGATGGACATTCATGCCTTAGATGCTATCCGTGGAGACCTGTATTTAAGCAGTCATTCAGCAGGTAGCTCAAATTTCTTCAGGAATTCAGAGCTGTGATTTCTCCGTGGTGTTAACAGTGTCTTAAGATCTGTTCCCCCATCATCACGTCCCTTCCCGTTGCTTCCCAGCAGCTGTATTTGCAGCATGCTAATTGAGCTTCTGAGGGCACAATTGCAGTAACCTCCCTATGCTGACCAATCATAGCTAGCATTATGACTTAACTTTTTTCAAATCATTAATTATTCCTGCAGTATTAAGGAAGATCACCCCTGTGGAAAAAGGCTTCTCCCTGTCTTATACCCCACTTTTATGACTACTAGAACTGAGATGGTTTTTAACTTCACTGAGATTAATCTATAATGCCATCAATTCCTTGACATTCCCTTGGAAAGCGTATCTTTTATTTGTACTAAAGGCAATGGAATTTGCTAGAGACACTATAATTTAAATTTCTATGCATAGTAACTTACTGTTATTTCCCCCTCTTCCACACAGCTTATTTCATAATGAAAAAAAGTCACAAACCCTTTTTGAAGAAAAATAATGGTTTTGCATCATGATTGTTTTTAAGAAATTAAATGTTTTATTTAAATTTGCATTGTATGCAGTCATCCATCTTAAAAATTCTGAATGAAGTCTCTGGTATTATGAGCCAAAAATATAATTAGTTCGCAATCCAGCATTGACCAATAACATATTGACTGTTTTGGAGAGCTTTTTAGGTGGCAATTAAAATCAAAGTAAGATTTAAGTGTTACAGTTTCCTTTTAAGCATATTTCTTGTTTGTGACTATGTGCAGGTACAACTTCCACTTCTATGGGTATATGGAATTTTATCAAGGTAAACAGAATTAGCAGTTTTTTCCTTTGAGGAAGCCATTTTTATCTGAGAACTTGAAGTGGTCCTAGAATTTGTCATCTTCCATATAAAGGAGAAATTGGCTTCTCGTATAATTAAAACATTGGAATGTTCTGGGGTTTTGACTGGCCAAAGCAAAGGATATTTCCCTGCACTAAAGTAGGGTGAAGTAAGGTAAATAAAAGTATAACATTTGCTGTTTCAGGTCATAGCAGTTCTGTGTAGTCAAACCTCCTGTATCATGTAAGGGTCTTTTTCTGCAGTGTAGCTCTGAAGCATCTAAGGTTTCCATAATAAAACTATGAAATAATGCTTTAATTTCAAGTGTATTAGCATAGTATAGTACTGATAAAGGAATGAAAAAACCAACACAGACTTCCTACACACCCCTGCTCTAAGCTAGCTACCAACAGAAGTGGCAGCAGTGGCCTTTCCAATAGGAACTTCCAGTCGAGGCTCCCCAACGTGTGTAAATAGGAACAATTTGGGCCATTTATTGATTTGAACCAACAACCCGTAGTGACTTAAAAATTCCACACTGCATCCTTGAACGCTGCAGCTCAGCAGGAGCTGGTGGAGCTTCAGAGGCAGGTGGGCTCCACGGCACTAGTTCTACAGACGTCTGGTACCTGCAAACCCGTACTGGGTATTGGAAATGGTACGTGAAGCATTTTTGTAGTGCAGAGTCGATCTGAAGTGGGGAGCATGTATTTAATACCCTTGTATTAAAATCGCAGCCTATAAAGTGGTTTCTAGATGATTTACAAGAAAGAGAGGGCATTAGGTACCTGTTTGCAGACATTACCAGCAAATCATCAGTCATTTCCAAAAACTGCCAATTGGAGAATCATGTAAACGTATTTGTTTTATGATACTCTGGTTTTCAGAAGTAATATTCCTATATATCAGATAGCTGCATTTGTAGATAGTTATTTAAGTAGTTTACTCTGTATTTGCTGGAAAAACACACCGTCCTTGTCTTTATCTCTCTTCAAAAATAGTATTGCTTCCGTTTAAGATTTCATTTCTCTAACCATGGAGTATGTTTGTGGTTCAACTGATTATACACTGCTGAAATAACATGGAATTCATATTTTTGGAAGAACGTTGTGTTTAAATGCAGTTCCTCTAAACAATACAGAAATAGAAAAAAATGCTGAAGGCATAACTCAAATTTATTAAGCTGTTGGTGGGATGTGTGTGGTTTGTTGCTTTTTGTAATATTCTTTTTGTGAAATTTACTATTTCAGCTGGAAAAGAAACGAAGGAAATCCTGGGGCCTGAAGCTCAGACAGATGAAGCTGGATGTACAGGTATTTCTTTGTTAATCTGAGTCCCTTATTCATAAAGTGCTACTGAATTTTGGCTAGGTGAGTATCCTCCTGAAGTCTTTGAAGTTCTCCCACCTCGATTTAACCAATTATCTAATCCACTTTGCTCTTCCACGCTAGAGATCTTATACTGTAAGCAGTGTTTTAGCTGAGGAAGAGCTGCCTGGGCTCGTTTCGGGTGTGCTGGGTCTGGAGTGTGGCTGGTCGGTCACCCAGAGCGGTCCCTTCCCACCAGGGCTGACCACAGTGCCACTGCGGCACCGCGTCTCCTAATGACCTCAGGAACAGAGGCAAAACGAGGAATAGCACTGATCTTATGTGTAGTTGTGTAGAGTACAAGTACACATCAATAGAGAGTGTTTAAAACTAATAATGAATATACCAAAATAAACTTAAACTAATACTGTATCTTATCAGCTCCTCTGTAGTGACTATGCAGAAGACAAAAGAAAACACGTTTCTCTGCTTTCAGACTCAAACCAAAATAGATGCTTTGTTATTTTGTTATTTCACTGGTTGACAAAAAATTTAATGTGTAACCCATACAGCTTTCTAAAAGACTTTTATACTTTTTTTTTCTAATGCCCTTCATGCTAAATAGTTATTACCAGGGTAAGCCTTATTTAAAAAACAAAACAAACCAAACAAACAAAAAAAAAAAAAAAAAACCCTAAACATTAATACGTTTAAAAATGTAGATTGACGCATTCTTTTTAGTTGCTATAAAGTCAGGTCTGCTCAAGCAAGTACGAAGAACTGCATTATGTATTACATTACATAATGTAATAGTAAGGTAATAATTACAGTCTATATATGAGACTGTCTCATGTCGTAAAAAGACGGTGTCAAATTGTGAATTGAGTATGTGACTTCACACTGAAAGATGAATCGTAAAACTTCTCTTTCCTATTAAAAATATACCTCAGCATTATTAATAGTGGAGGAGATCTGTCATGATTAATGTGCTGTAGGCAGAGCTGTCACAGAATGTTCCACCGTGGTAAAAGTAAACTCTATCCATAATGTCTTTAAGCAAATAGTTCGTAGCAAATATTTATCGTACAAACATTGAGTAAAATATTTATTTATTGTTTGTTAACATCTAAATAAGTTGTTTGTTGATTGTTTTCTTAAGTTTTAACCTGGAAAATGTTGAAGGATGTTAACTAGATCTGAAACCTTTTTGATACCCATTTCTGATGCCAGTGAGCAAGCCACTCAAAGTGCAAGTTTACTGCATTTCAGCCAGCCAAATTGTTATTCCAAGTTTAAACATCTTCTGGGTTTGCGCTAATGAACAGGTCGTAAATAACATTTAAAAATATGTCTTGAAAGCAAAAAATTGATTTTTGCAAACATAGGAGCCCAGACTGTAAGTGGACTTCAAACAACAAGGGCAAAATCATAATTAATGTTGCCTAAAGTTGAGGGGAAAAGATAACTCTAAAATTATAAAAATTTACTAAGTTAAAGAGGCATACTGTGGTTTTAGTCAAAATTTCATATGTCATTATGCCACTGGTTCTTTGTTTTAAAACTTGGCATCTTTCTGCATCTTAAAGGGCTTGACCTATAATAGTATAGATAAGGAGTTTTTAAATCCTTGGACAGAGGATGATTTGGCTGTGTGGATTACTGAATCTCATTGATGTTCTTCTTAAACTCTTCATTTCATATCTTGTATCTTGTTTTTTACTCTTAGTAAAAGAAGATGAATGTGATTCTGATGCAGAAAATGAACAAAACCATGACCCTAATGTTGAAGAATTCCTTCAACAAGAAGATACAGCTGTCATTTACCCTGAAGCACCTGAGGAGGACCAGAGACAAGGCACGCCAGAAGCTAGTGGTCAGGATGAAAATGGTAAATCTGCGACCAGTTCAGTTCTAATGAAAAAAATTGTAACTAACTACTTGACCCAAAAGTTCCATTGTAGCTTAGAAGATAACAATGCATATGCGTGCAGCTTTGGGAAAAAAAAAATATACTAAAATCTTAGTTAAATAATTATGAAGGGATGGAATCATCGTGTAAAAAACATTACTACTTGATTTTGTGAAACAAGATACGCACAGGGTTCAGTTGTAGGGGTACCTAAATGATAAACCCCAAATAACTGGAAATAAAAAATCAAGCTCTCAAATCCATTCAGTAGCTTTATATGAAATCAACAGAACAAACATTTATTGAATATAAAGGGAATGAAGAAAGATAGTGTGGGTTTATGTAAGAGTAACTTAGGGGGAGTTATAACATGTTTGTTTTCTTTTTATATTTCTCAATAAAAACCCCAAAAGGATCTATTAGGTAGGAGTTCTTTTACCAGGTAGCCAGTCTATGAGGAGCTTCTTTTTTCTTTCCTGAAAAGACAGCAGTAGAGAAAAAAGAAACCTTGTTTATATGAGAATGTTATAATGACCTGTTGTTACTCTTAAGTAGACGCCTTTTTTTCTCTAGGGAAATTTCAGGCTTAAGATGTTCTTCTGAGTGAGATGAGAAGTCATACTTCGCTCATTTCTTCATCGTGAAACATTGAAGGCATCTTCATCATGAAATATTTGAAGGCAAAACCTGTTCAGATTGGTTTTGCATTCTGAAGTGTTCAGCTTTCATAACCTGTGAAAACTGCATTTCAAACAGATTGTGTTCCTTTATTGGTGTATTTAAGATTTTTCTAAAGAAATTAACTTCCTATATAAAGGGTTAGGAGATGTTTTGTTCCGGGCATTTAAAAAAATGTACATAATTGAACAAAAAATGTCATGTAGCTGTATTACTGTACTGGAGTCTAAGGGAGAGCAGTGAAAGGAAAACACTAACATTTTTCTTCAGCTTTCCAGAAATTTTATGTTATTAGAGATTTTAGCAAAAAAACCCACATAAATTAAAATATTTGATAAATCTAAACTCTGCCTATTTATACACAGAAATAGGACCTGAATTACTAATATTTTGTAATTTACTTAACAAGTTTTGCAAAATTCAAGTAAGATATGCTCAACAGTAGCATCCTAAACTTTACAATTTAATTAATTAAAGATTTTAATCTGTGGTTGCAGTGGGACAGATTGTCGACTTAGTTTTACGGTCTTGTAATATGATTTCTATGTAATCATTAAAAATACACATTTGTATTAATAATTTAAATTGGACCTAGCCCAGTAAGTTTACAGGGAAGTATTCTGAAAATCACGATACTGAACAATAATGTTCAGAGTTTTTATCATTTGGAACAGAAAATACCAAAAATATAGTGATATTTGCTAAAGAAACATGCTTCCAAACTGGGGGATTGGACAAGAGAAGTAGCAGAGAATTAGAGTTTTAGTGGCTTTGGGAAACCATTGTGAAGCCATTTATTCCAATGGAAACAGAAGGTAACTTAATGTGCTTTTGACATTTCCGTTGAGTTGTATTTGTGCTGAAATGGGGTATTCTTTATGTCAGGTTAATTGAGTTGTAGGTGAGGATGGGTTCATTTTTGAACAACCTGGCTAGTCCAAGAAAAGCAGAAAGGGTTGGAACAACAGGGCAGCCAGTGCAATATAAGCGTTACGTTGCCTGTTACCATAATGAGTGTAAGAGAACCTGTGTGACTGAGAAGGTGTTATTTTTTAGAAATAATGAAAACTGGTCTGACTTTCCCACTGTGCAAAAACAGTGGCCCTGCTCTGGACCCGTTCCAACAGGTTCAGATAGAAGAATTGTAAACCACATTTCAAATAATTTTTTTCCAGTTCTTTTTCCTCTTACAGTTCTGTGTTAGGTAAAGAGAAAGAAAAATATTCTCTGCAGTATTTATTTCTTAGAAGCTGAAAACAGGGTGACCGTTAAACATTTCAATAGTAGACAATTTGTGAACGGGATTTGAAGATTGTGTGTGATTGAGCTAATGAGATCTACAAAGACTACTAGATCTTAAAATATGTTTCACAATTTTCAGACCACTTTTTAAACAGAATTATATATATAAAAGCTCTAGTGCTGTATTGGGAAGTCCAACAGACTCACTGTAAGAAGTGTGGTTTGGGGTAATCATGTTGTATAGTCTCCACTGAACACTGGGGCAGTCGTACCATAATCTAGTTAATACCTGTGGGGAAAAAAAAATAAATTATCATTATTCCTTTTCTAAAACAAATGGAGCTTCTAGCAGCTGCATGTTTTCCTACAGTAATACATGTAAATCTAAAGCATGTTTCCTTGGTGTTAATGAGTTTGGAGCTGTCATAGTTCCTGCTGGGATAGAGTTAACTTTTTTATTAGCAGCTGGTGTAGTGCTATGTTTTGGATTTGGGATGAAAAATGGTTTTGATAGCACACCGGTGGATTTAGTTGTCGCTAAGCTCTCAAGGCTTTTTGTGCTCCTCACACCACCCACCAGCAAGGACTGGGAGGACACAAGAAGTTGGGAAGGGATGCAGCCAAGACAGCTGACCAAAGGGCTATTCCATACCATGTGGTGTCATGCTCGGTATCTAAAGCTGGGGAAGAAGCAGGAAGGGGGGGATGTTTAGAACTGTGGCATCTGTCTTCCCAAGTAACCAATATGTGTGTTGGAGCCCTGCTTTCCTGGAGATGGCTGAACACTTGCCGATGGGAAGCAGTGAATGAATTCCTTGTTTAGCTTGCCTTGCGTGTGCGGCTCTTACTCTATCTATTAAACTGTCTTTATCTCAGCCCACAAGTTTTTTTTTATCACTTTCACTCTTCTGACTTTCTCCCCCATCTGAAGTGGGGAGGGGGAGGGAGAGGGAGCGAGCAAGCGGCTCTGTGGTTCTAGCTGCCGACTGGGGTTAAACCACAACAGGACTTTACATTTATTTAAATATCGTGTATTGTCTCTCCTGTGTAGGAACACCCGATGCATTTTCCCAACTGCTCACTTGCCCATATTGTGATCGAGGGTACAAGCGTATTACCTCTCTGAAGGAACACATCAAGTATCGCCATGAAAAAAATGAAGATAACTTTAGTTGCTCCTTGTGCAGTTACACGTTTGCGTACAGAACGCAGCTTGACCGCCACATGACATCACACAAATCAGGAAGAGATCAAGTAAGTGATATTTGAATTAAGGGTTTATTGTCCTCTGTAACAAGCTGTGATTTGTTACGTGAGCAAAAATGTACAGAGCGAGCAAACTGTTCATATTAGATTATCTACATGCTGAAGTCCCAGTCCTGAAACATGCATTTAAACTTGTGCTAAGTTAAACTTTTTCCACAACTGTCAAAGGATGAGATCTGAATTCCTGTGCCTTCGTTTATCTAGGCAGTATGGTTGGGTTTACATTTTAGTTTTCAGAAGTGCTTTATTGCATTTATAGGTAATTAGATATTTTTTTTCTGTTCATTGGGTAACATTACATAAAAAATTGTGACACTTAAATTTTTCTTTCATAAATTCTGTTTGGCTAATTCAAAATTTCCTGTACCCATTTTTGCCCTTAAGAAATAAACCATTGTGTTGATTCATTTGTTTAAACTGTGAGATACGACTTCTTAAATTCAATCCATGCTATAAGACAACATGCAAATAATTTGTGCATAAAATACTATGTTTTGATACTAAATGAAGCAATAAAAAGAGCTAAATATATGCTGAACTTGTTTTCAGTGGTCCATGGGATGTCCTGAGGTCATGGTTCCTTTAAATGTCTTCCATGAGTTAGCCGTCTCATCACTATGGAAGGTTCTGAGATTCTGTTTCCCTCTCCCTCTTTTTCTTTTCCTCTTCCCCACAGTTTCCAATCATCCATCCCCAGTTACATGCTTCCATAGCTTACCAGAGGCACTCTGAGGCTTGGGAAAAAACAGTCAGGAATTATCGAAGGAAAAAGATTTTTCACCACCAAGTTAGAGAGGGGGGGACTTGGAGATGTTCCCTTCTGAGGACAGGTTAAAAAGAGTGATATGCTTCAGAGAGGAAACAGGAGAGAACATCACAGAAAGATGCAGAACAGTGAATAGTGAAAAGAATGCAAAGGGAAAGGTACTTCAGTGTTTCTTCCATCTCCAAACGAACAGAACTTTCAGTAAGCTGAAAGACTGTAACACAGAGTAAAGGAGATGCTTTTTCACACATTGCACATGAACTTCCATTCTATAAAGTATCAATAAGTCCAAGAATTTAACCGGCTTAAAAATGTTGGTTTTTTTTTTCACCTGAGTGTTTACATTCATGGGTAAATTAAATAAGAAAAAAATATTACAAGAAATATCGGCCATCCTGCTGGAGAGATTTTACTGTCTCACAGGGTTTGGAATAACCTTGCCAGCGTATTCTGGCTTTTGTAGTTCTTGTTTATTCAAATATATTTCCCATGAACAATTCATTTCTGTCTTGCTTTCTTATTGGCTTGACTTCCACTTTAAAGTTACTGTCGTCTTATATATATCTTGTATTTCTAGCTCTAAAATCTATGAATGCTTTCTGTATAATGCTTTTTTGTGAGCTACTACTTTTATTTTCATTTTTTCTAGCTAGAAACCTAAAAGCAGAAGAATAAAGTAGTTGGAAGGGCTAGAAGCCTTTCCCATATTTGCATGAACTTTGAATGAAAAGAGGAAAAATATCAAGCGAGTAAACAATCTCAGAAGAATTGCTACAAAGGGAAACTTAAATTGCATTCCTGCAGATATATTTTAATGGGCTTATACTTTTGAAGGCACAATTGCATTTGATAAATGTTTTTGCTATGAAGTATCTGAAACTCAATATTATACCCATTTATAGAAAAATCACCCGAGTGATTTTTCTCTAGAGCTATAGCCAGAATCAAAACTACAATAGGTTAGAAATTTGGTAAATTTGAAATGTGTATTCGTTTGTGTTACTCTCACAAAGTTGTCATGTCTTCAGAATTAGCTTCATGTGCATGTAAATGATTACATCATTTGTGTAATGGAAAATTAAGTTTTTTTCCATAGTAAAGTGTAGAGCTCCTGGCTAGGGATCTTAAACAGCTGCATCTTCAAAACTTAATGTCTTATTCTTAAAGGACTTCACCTAGAAGTAGATTATTTGGTTAACTTTGTTAGCTAGTGACGATTTTATAATTGTTCTGGACAAGGAACCGGTGAGCAAAGATAATTCCTAGTGTAGTGAAGGCAGTGGAAGAGGTACATGCACACTATTCCTGCCCCTGAGGAAGGGGGGAATATGCCAAACCGTGGCTGCTTCTGCTCCAGTGGAGAGCAGAGAGCTGAGAGCCACCTCGGCACCTTCTCCTTCATCCCCCTCTCCTCCTCATCCCCGGAGTCCCTCACGGCTCCCTTGGCTGCTCCTACACCACTAACGGTTGGTAGGAGGCAGTGCTATATGGCTGTTGTCTGCTTTCGCATGTGAAGCGCCAAAAAAGATGTTGGTATCAATAAGTGCTTCTTATATTTGTTTTATGTTTCTTCTCAACAATTTACACAGCACCCGTAGGTTAAAATTTCATATTGCCATTGACAACTCTGAGAAATGGCGGTTCTTGAAGACCAAGGTCAAACCAGTTGTGAAAAATCACCGATGTACCTGTAATTCCTCTTCTCCAAATAACTTTTGAGGATTTCCATTAATTAGTTTCAGTTCTCTGTTATGAAAAGAGTGGACTTTAGTCCTAAGCACAGTAAATATTTGATGCTGGGATGTATTAGTGGCTAGTTTACAGACCCTAATGTTTCTTGTTTCACTCCTGGAAGTAATGCAGAAGAGCATTCTTTGTGGTTAATTCTTTAATAAGTGGAAAACAGCAGTTATGTACAGTGCATTAAAAATATATCACACATCAGAGACACAAAAAAAGTGGATTTAACAGTACTGAAAGGGGGGAAAACCATTTCAATCTGAGAAAATGAAGGTGTAAAGGTATCAAAGGTGGTACTTTAGAGAAGAGTTATGATTTCTCAGTTAATTTTAAAGAGTGACTCTGAGGCTGCCCCAGATTTACACACACACCAAAAAAGTATAGGACAGACAGCAAGAGAACTGAATAAAGAATTACAAGTATAAGAAGGTAAGGCAAAATAGATGGAAACACTGCCTAGCAGAAAGTTCAAGGCAGCTATGACCAGGAAAACAGAAAAAGTCATTAAAAAATTTGTAAGAGAAGTGTGGGCTTCCATGCCTTGGAAGCAGAACATTGCATTTTAAAGGCTGGAGCAGAAGCATTTCTGACAGATTGAATACATGCAGTAATATTTAGTATGAATATTTATGTAGTCCAGCATCTGCAGTAGCTGTATATGTGCTGAGAGCCTTTAACTTGTATAATCTCAAGTCAAACAGTAGTAACTGATTCTCTGCAGGCTTAAGTAAATCCTGACACGGTCCTCTAGACTCAGTGAAGTTGGATCATTAAAAGTAAAATGCAGTGAGTCAGGCACAATCATCTAGAACATCATCTTCAAGGGACTTAGTTAAACAAAGCTGAAAAGCTGCGTGGACTGGCAGAAAACAGCTGACAAACCTGGGAATAAGGGGTCAAGTGCTAATGGGGATAAATCAGAGCGGAGACCTCGCTGCGGAGCCTGGGAGGAGGCGGGAAGGAGCCCACCCCGAGGAGGGTGGGAGCAGTGTCTGCTGAGAGGTGAAAACTGCAGCTTAACCAAACCCTTATCCCAAGGGAACTGTCGAATTAGAGTACTTGGAAGCAATTTAGATTATCTTGTTTCAATTTGTCTTCTGTTAGCATCTGTATCGAATAAAGGAGGAGGGGGTGTAGAACAGGGGAGGGTTGATAATTTGGACAGGGTATATCTCAGAGCGGAGTGCTGGGATCCAGCAGACGGCACGGCTGTGGCTTCTTCAGAGCTAAAGGCATAAATCACAACAGGAGCATCCTCTTGCCTTTTTATTCCTCCCCGCTTCTCCAGCGCAGCTCTGGGTCCCAGCTGCCATGTCTGCCCTCAGGGAACACCCCCAGCACTGGGTGAGCCCCTTCTCCCAGCACTGCCCACCAGGCCAGACCAGAACCAGGTGTAGGAGCTCCCCACCGCCGTTGGACACCAGAGCCAGTCAACACACATCAGCTGATTCCCGGGAGATGCCCCCCCAGACTACATGAATAGCTCTGTTAATGAGTGTATGAAAATGCTTGCCCCCGGTACCAAAAATCTGCAGCTGCAACCAAGTGGCAGTAGAGTATCTTCTAGCAAAGTGAGCTCTACCTAAAAAGGAGCGGCTGCTTTTATAATAAACAATTAGTTTGAACAGAAAAATTTCTTACTCTTCCATTTCATGCTGGTAGTTAAGCTGCTCCAACCTTAAAATGTATGTAATTTTTGTCTTTAAAAATACGCATTCATAGGTTTACACAGTTTGTAATAAAATTGTATATCTTGTATATACATATCAAATATATACTACATATATTTACTTGTCTTTCTTAGCTTTTGCTTTTTTTAAACTAGTATAACAATAAGGATAAATTAAAAATAATTTGGAGCTTAACATTAAATGCTCTCACAAGGCAAAATATAACAAAAATAACCACAGAGAAATAATGAAGTGTACTTGGGAAATCCCTCCATGTTGTCATTTATTTTAATTTAGTTTTTTGCATTTATTTTGAGAATTAATTGTGACTGAGAGTGCCTTTGTTGTCACTGAGCCATCTTCTCTTGAGCAATCCTGTGACATCATTACATAGAGGAATCCGAGGCCAACAGTAAGAGCTGGAAGCATGTAAATGGAAAAATCAAGTCAACTGATTAAACTTTAAACAGCCTTTTATATGCTTTAATGTTTCTCTGTCCTGCCTGACATATTCTGTGGGTGGTGGGCTCGGGGTTTTTCTTGGGTTTTTCGCTTTCACAAGTAGAATTAGCATGCACCCTGGAACTTCTTACTCACATAACATGTGCAACTTCACCTGAAGCTAGGAGAAGGGGCAAATGTATTTTGGGTTTGTTTGGTTTTTTTCTTTTTACTGTACCAGATTTATTCAGAAGACACACATGGCTCAGTTTTAACCTGACTTCTAATTTGTTTCTTTTTCATGCATAACGCATACCACCTTCAGTCTCTTAAAATTATGATTGATTCTTTTCAGTTTTGTATTGCATTTTCTCTGCTACGGTGTGAAAATACAAGGTGTTTTTCCAACATGCTGTCCTATGCAATAATTATGAATTCTTTCTTGCAGAGACATGTGACGCAGTCCAGTGGTAATCGAAAATTCAAGTGCACTGAATGTGGAAAAGCTTTTAAATACAAGCATCACCTAAAGGAGCACCTACGAATCCACAGTGGTAAATAAACCAAGCATTGAATTATGTAGTAATGTTTTCATTTCTACTCCTTATAACTTTGATGTCATATCAGTCTTGTAAGTCTAAGTTTAAAATAGTAGTGTTTCCTTTTTCTATAAGAGCTGACTGCAGCCTTCAGCTGTGTGTGGGAAATAC
>JAHREE010000143.1:1604259-1758832 GCA_033628505.1 Tringa tobata
TAAGAAAAGTTCCAATTTTTAATAAGTTTAATATATAATATTATATATAATAGATGATAATAATGAGTAACATGTGGTCACTCAAAAGGATTCTCAATTTCTCTCTTTAACTCAAAATTACCCATTGACAGAAAGTCTGAAAACAAGGTTTTAGGCCATCTTTTACTTTCTCATCAGTTGCTCAGCCATGGTAACAGCCATCAAGAGCACCTCACTTAGAAGTCCTCCTTCAGCAAACATAATGTTATTTGCAGAGGGGAGCGGCACCATACCTGTGAGTGAGAAAGCCTCAGTCAATGCACTTTTCAATCTGAAGCAAGTCAGCTATTTCAGCTCTGTCCTTTTCCCCTGTAGCACAGATTCCCTGAAAAACCAGCTCTGGCTGTGGGTGTAACGATTGCATAGTTGTGTGCATTGCATCTTCCTGGCAGTTTAACCCTAGGTTCATCTCTGAAGGCAAACGTACACCTGTCTTCTGCCACTGTCTCATTTCCCTTTACTTAAACAGTTTTATTTAGCTGGTGAGTACTGTAGGAAGATATGGACATATTGTATTTGAGTGTGCTGAAATAAAATGTGCATAGCTCCTTATATAATTATGACTTGCATTTATGGCATTTGTATTTTTTCTTTGGTAATTGTATTCTATTTTTTTCCATTCTGAAGCAGTTTATGCAATTTCTGAAGTTAGTAGTGGTGCTACTTGAATGGAGTTTAATGAAATCTGCAAGTATCATATAGACTCATTTGTGTGATATGTAGACAGTTACTGGGAAATACTGGAATGTATCATGAGGGCTCCATCCTATATGTACTACTGGATCACAAACTTATTAAAGGACCCTAGGATCCAAGCTATAGATGACATAATTACTCTTACTGTTCAATTCACTGTGTAAGGCTTTTTTTTCCCTAGGACTCTTTGACAGGTCATTTTGATGTATTCTTTTCTAGTTACTATTGTGCTGTAACCCAGTAAACTGTTGCATATGCCTTTTTTCTTCTTTTTTTTTATCCTTAGGAGAGAAGCCATATGAATGCCCAAACTGCAAGAAACGTTTTTCCCATTCTGGTTCATACAGTTCACACATAAGCAGTAAGAAGTGTATTGGTTTGATGCCCGTGAATGGTCGAGCTCGGTCAGGGCTCAAGACGTCTCAGTGCTCCTCCCCTTCCCTTTCTGCATCACCAGGTAGCCCAGCAAGACCACAGATACGACAAAAGATAGAAAATAAACCCTTGCAAGAGCAACTTCCTGTTAACCAAATTAAAACTGAACCTGTGGATTATGAATTCAAGCCCATAGTGGTTGCTTCAGGAATTAATTGTTCGACCCCTTTGCAGAATGGGGTTTTTAGTGGTGGTAGCCCATTGCAGGCAACCAGTTCTCCTCAGGGTGTGGTGCAAGCTGTTGTTCTACCAACAGTAGGTCTGGTGTCTCCCATAAGCATCAACTTAAGTGACATTCAAAATGTACTTAAAGTGGCAGTGGATGGTAATGTAATAAGGCAAGTATTGGAAAACAATCATGCTAATCTTGCATCCAAAGAACAAGAAACAATCAGCAATGCATCTATACAACAAGCTGGCCATTCCCTCATTTCAGCTATCAGTCTTCCTTTGGTTGACCAAGATGGGACAACCAAAATTATCATCAACTACAGCTTGGAGCAACCAAGTCAACTTCAGGTTGTTCCACAAAATCTAAAACAAGAAAACCCTGTTCCTACAAATAGTTGCAAAAATGAAAAATTACCAGAAGATCTTACGGTGAAGTCTGAGAAAGATAAGAACTTTGAAGGAGAGACCAATGATAGCACTTGTCTTCTTTGTGATGACTGTCCAGGAGATCTTAATGCACTTCAAGAATTAAAGCACTATGAAACGAAAAATCCTCCTCAGCTTCCTCAGCCCAGTGGAACAGAAGCTGAGAAGCCCAACTCCCCTGTCCCATCAGAAACTGGGGAGAACAACTTATCTCCTGGTCATCCACCTTTAAAGAACCTTTTATCACTCTTAAAAGCATATTATGCATTAAATGCACAACCGAGTGCAGAAGAGCTTTCAAAAATAGCTGATTCAGTAAACCTACCACTAGATGTGGTAAAAAAGTGGTTTGAAAAAATGCAAGCTGGACAAATTTCTGTGCAATCTTCTGGACCATCTTCTCCTGAACAAGTTAAATTAAGCAGTCCCACAGATAACGATGATCAAGCAGCAACTACAAATGTGAGCGAACCCCAGAACAGCACAAATAATTCACAAAATCCTGTCAATACAACAAAATCCCAGACTTTACCAGGGGGATCAACTCAGAATGGTTCACGCAGTAGCACGCCATCCCCATCGCCACTAAACCTTTCTTCATCAAGAAATTCACAGGGTTACACGTACACAGCAGAGGGTGTACAAGAAGAGCCACAAATTGAACCTCTTGACCTTTCGCTACCAAAGCAACATGGAGAACTGTTGGAAAGATCTACCATAACTAGTGTTTACCAGAACAGTGTTTATTCTGTCCAAGAAGAACCTTTGAACTTAACTTGTGCAAAAAAAGAACCACAAAAGGACAACAGTATTTCAGACTCTGATCCTATTGTAAATGTAATCCCACCAAGTGCCAATCCCATAAATATTGCTATACCTACAGTCACTGCCCAGTTACCTACAATTGTTGCCATTGCTGACCAGAACAGTGTTCCATGCTTGAGAGCTCTTGCTGCCAATAAGCAAACCATTTTGATTCCACAGGTGGCTTATACATACTCTACTACAGTTAGTCCTGCAGTTCAAGAAACACCACCAAAACAGACCCAAGCCAATGGAAATCAGGTACTTCTGTCCCAGTGTTCCCGTATGTTGTGTGCGACATGTTTATTCTTTATCCATACTGAACTGACAAAAGCTGTCAAGATAAATTAAGTAAAATGTAAATATAAGCCATAAGGTTTATTCAGCTTGATTGTTAATGTGTAATTGATGTTACTGTAAACTCCTCTGCAAAGCTAGCTAGCTTGGGCAGTTTGAGTCCAGACTGCCAGAAACCATATAGTTCTGTGCTTGGATAAGTCAATTCTTCACTATGTTTGGTCATTCAGAAGTGTCTTTTAGGACATTTGTGCTCAATATTCTAAAGAAAGTGTAATTCTCCTGATCAAATAGCCAAGTGGGGCCATGGCTTGTGTTTCTTGCTGGTTTTGTGTCTCCTCTTTCCCCACATCCAGAAAATAGACTGTTTGGAACTTCTGGCTACTCCCTTTATGCTGCTCTGCTTTCTTGGCTTGTGGAGTAGCTGAATTCATCCTACACCATAAAAAGCACTTTAAACAAAATTCAGAGGTATTCTCATTTGAAAATTGGGGAGGTATTTATCTTCATCTGCCACTCCTGTATCCTGCTCTGTTCCTCCCTGGGTACATCCAGATGTGAGCTAATCAAAGTCAGTCCTGCTGAGAAACACCTGTGCATGTTGAGGTAGGGAAGAGCGGAACAGACAAGCAGCTCCTGTAAAGACTTGGCGTTTCTAATTAAATCTTAGAAGTTGACTGTTCAGCATTTTATGCAGGCTTCTGTATAGTCAGAGACTTAGGAGCCTTGAAGAGTTACTAGGTTGCTTATATGTTAAAGTTCATCAGAAAAATGACATTTGAGGTAGCTAACACACACATTTTTATATTCAGATTTGATAATATAAGATAAAAAAAATTTGACGTGTAGGGAGACTGCTGATATCAGTAGAAAACACTGTGCTGCTTACAGGTAGGTGAGTTTCAGGGCTTGAAATGCTTAGAAATAGACTGCAGTTATGAATTTTAAAAACTTTTTATTAATAAAATATTTGAAATCTCCCAAATTTGTGGTAGTTTCATGAGGAAGAGGGTAGTCAAATATGCAAATTGAAATGATAACTTAAATAGGTTGTTGCGAAAACATCAGAAAACACAGTCTTAACTTCCATAAAGTCCATGAGGTAGCATAATGTGGGTGACAAACATTAGTTGAAAAATGCAGTTAGATACCGAATTTTCTCTTCCAATTTACTGAGGTACATTATAGGTCTGTAATGTTCTTTTCCTTTGTAACATTGCATTTAGTTTACGGGCCCTAAAACATGATATGTCAGGGTAGCTTAGACCTGGCTAACAGTCAAATTTGGATATGATTAAAGCCAGTCCCAGTGAGAATTCTCCATCTGTATGGTGGCAGGGACTGCAAAGCGGAGTGATGCAGTGGAAGATTTTTTTGACTCTGTAAGTCTAAACAATTTTGTTTGGCAGTTTATGGAACTGAACAAAAATAACAGTGCAGCTTCAGCTTTTATAAACTGTGCTGTATCAGTGCATTTTTTCTTGAACTCAACCTTTTTCATAATTTTTCTTAAGGATGAAAGGCAAGACACTAGCTCAGAAGGAGTATCGAATGTAGAAGATCAAAATGATTCTGATTCAACACCCCCAAAGAAAAAGATGAGAAAGACAGAAAATGGGATGTATGCATGTGATTTATGTGACAAAATATTTCAGAAGAGCAGCTCATTATTGAGACATAAGTATGAACACACAGGTATGTACTAGGAAAAGCAGTTTCCGATCATTATTTCATTAATAGTGTGTAACTGTATCATTCTCAACTGGAATCCAGTTCTCAGAAAGTGTAGGGAGGTGTAATAGTCCTTCTTATCATCTATGCTCAGCTCCCTTTAGAAACGTACATTGTGTATATTTGCTTGACAGAACTGCAATTCTATGTTTCTTTAAATTCGTAAGGCCTAAACCCTGAATAGAAAAACAGGAGTTTCCTCCACCTGGCTCATGGACAATCATCTGCGAGCTGCAGCCTGTAATCAGGGATTTATTACTTCTAATTTACCTTGCCTGGTTATAAATTAAGCAAAATTTAAAATTGTAAATTAAGAAAAAAGGATCATGTATGTGTATGATACTTTCTTTACATGAAAGGCAGTGTGTCTATCTGACATGACAGATTTGCAAATTGAGCCACATTTGTAATTACCTGAATTTAACAACCATTCATTAGACATGGAATCTAAACCCAAAAAACACCCTTTTGTCTTCAGTTATTATTTTTAATTTCTCATAGTTGTTCCTTTTGGCTCCATTTCTGGTATCTTTAGTCATTTTTTTAACAAGCGTTGGTCTCGTTTCTTCTGTAATGTCTTTTTAAAAGTGAAATTGTTTATTATTTATTTATTTATTCTGCATCTTAATGTTTTAATTTTCTCTCACATATAGAATTGAACAGATTAAAAATTCCTTTTTGTCTTTACCACTTGATAAAGTTTCTCAAGTTGTATTTGTTAAGACTATCTGTTTTCAAACCTTTCCTGTCCTTAGTCTCTTTTTAACTCCTCTTTTTCATAATACAGTTGTTCTTTCAATTCTACTTCTAAATTAACTGCAGCATTCAGAATCATAGCATCATAGAATCATTTAGGTTGGAAAAGACCCTTAAGATAATCGAGTCCAACCATAGACCTAACACTGCCAAGCCCACCACTAAACCATGTCCCTCAGCACCACATCTACACATCTTTTAAATACCTCCAGGAGTGGTGACTCAGCCGCTTCCCTGGGCTGCCTGTTCCAGTGCTTGACAACCCTTTCAGTGAAGAAATATTTTCCTACTATCCATCCTAAACCTCCCCTGGGGCAACTTGAGGCCATTTCCTCTTGTCCTGTCGCTTGTTACTTGGGAGAAGAGACCAAGCCCCACCTCGCTCCTTGTTTGGCAGAAGTTGTCACCGAGGTGTTGATCATTGATATAGTGTGACCAGAAAACTGCTGTCTTACTGTCTGTATCTTTTATGTGAGGGCTAAGACTGTGCAAAGTTGTCTTGCGTAACCACTTAGTGTTGAAATCAAAATAACGTTACTAGGCTCGTGCTGTGTTTGTAAGAGACTCTAAAAACAAGGCAACAAAGTAGAAAGCCAGAAAAAAAGAACAGAAAGAACTAAGTGAAACAACGCAGATTTTTCTAGTTAATATGGTGTAGTCAGCAAGTTTTGTACATAAGGTGCTTACTTGGGAAAACCTAGATTTTAGAATTATTTTCTTTTTCCCTATAACATGGAAGAAGGACTTGGTACACAAAAAAACTTAAAAGCTTAATTGATTTAAAATTTCCATCAGTATAGAAGAGTTAAAATGATTAACCAACAGCATTTTATGTTGAAAGCAACAGTATACATTTTTAAAACTTCAGATGCAAGGTCTCCAGTTGTTTGTGCTTTATTTTCTAGGTAAAAGACCTCACGAGTGTGGAATCTGTAAAAAGGCATTTAAACACAAACACCATTTGATCGAACACATGCGACTGCATTCTGGGGAAAAACCCTACCAATGTGACAAATGTGGAAAGCGTTTTTCACACTCGGGGTCTTACTCTCAACACATGAATCATCGCTACTCCTATTGCAAAAGAGAGGCAGAAGAGCGTGACAGCACGGAACAGGAGGAGACGGGCCAGGAGGTCCTCAATAACGAGCATCCTGGTGCCAGGGCATCTCCATCGCAGATCGACTCGGATGAGAGGGAGAGTCTAACCAGGGAAGAAGAGGAAGACAGTGAAAAAGAGGAAGAGGAGGAGGAAGAAAAAGAGGTAGAAGGACTTCAGGAAGAAAAAGAATGTAGAAAACTACAAGAAGTAGAGGATGAAGAAGAAGAAGAAGATGAAGAAGCAGAAGGTGGCAAATCTGAAGGTAACAAGAATGATGAAGCTGTAAATGAAGTAAGCAATGCAGAACCAGAAGCTACACAGAATAATGGGCAGATGTCAGAAGAAAAAAATGAATAAAGCTTAAATGATAGTTTTTTCTATAAGGAAAAAAAAAATTGGTAATGAAGTTCGTTCTATATTATACATGCTTTTCATGGAAACGCAGTAGCCTGCATACTGTGATTTCTGTTCACTACTGTGTAAAAAAATATATATATAAAAAAAAGAAAAAGAAAAAAAAAAGAAATCCAGGTGTGCCTGAACCTCAAACTTAGTAATTTTTCACACAGTTTTCAAAGTTAGGAACAAGTTTATAACATGAAGCAGATTAGAAAAATACAGTGACTCTGGAAGCAAAGATTTAACAGGTTGTAGGAAACCTGATTTATTAGACAAGCATCTGGCATTGTTTGTTTTATCAGTATTAATTTTCGTTCTTAAGTTGATTAATTTTTAAGCTGTACAATTGGGAGAGATTTATATGATTTTTTTTTTTTTTTATGGTAAAACATTTCGTAAATCCGCATCAGTATTTTCTTATGTTTTAAAATGTGAGAACTTCTGCACTACAAAATTCCCTTTTGCAGAAACCTGTAATGCAGTTGCAAACAGTGCTTGGCTACCTTTGTAAATTCAACCTAGAAGGTAGCGATTTATGACATTAGATGTTGTAGTAGAGCATATTATCATTTAAAGTGTATTGTTAGCCTTAAGAAAGCAGATGATAGAAGAACTGAAGTTTCTTACTCATGTGATTAAAAATGTAGTTGAAAAGATTGTCGTTGAGTTCTGATTGCAGGGACTAACAGTGTTAATACTGGTAAGGACAGCAAAGTCGTCAAAATCAGTGTTTGTAATTGTGTTTTGAGTATGTAGTAACAATATGAAGGATATGATATGAAGCTTTGTAACTCCTTTGGCCTTATGCAAGACCTGTGTGCTGTAAGTGCCATTTATCAGTATTATAAAGGCTCGGAGCAGCCTTTATCCAATGTGTGGCCTACAATAACTAGCATTTGTTGATTTGTATCAAACTTCTAAACTAATCATGGGGAAAAAAACACTTAGCCATCAGAGAAGTAAGAACACTGGTATATTTCATTATTTAATTATTTGGTGGTATTTTGGGTTAATACCTGACTTGCAGAATTTCTCTACAATAATTACAAGGGAAATTTTCTAATCTGCTTTATTGCTTTATTGGTTTACTTTAATTTCAGACACATACATGACATGTTATCTGGCTCATAAGTATTTTCAAATGTTAGTTATTATGGACCCCATTTATTAACAATGTTAGCTGATTTTTACCTATCAGTATTATTTTATTTCTTTTAGTTTATAGATCTGTGCAACATTTTGTACTGTATGTCTTCAAACCTGGCAGTATTAATACCCTTCTTACTGACATATGTACCTTTTTAGTTTTAGAAAACTTTTATATTTATGTGTCTTATTTTTATATTTCTTTATTTATTACACAGTGTAGTGTATAATACTGTAGTTTGTATTAATACAATAATATATTTTAGTATGAAAATTTGGAAAGTTGATAAGATTTAAAGTAGAGATGCAATCGGTTCTCTTGCATTGAGATTTGATTTAACAGTGTTATGTTAACATTTATACTTGCCTTGGACTGTAGAACAGAAGAATTAAAATGGGAATGTATTAATTTTACAATTGCAATCAATTCATTTTACCTTTACCCAGTTTTTAATATAAAGCTCTTAAATTTTGAAATTCACTGTGTGACTAATAGCATGATGCTCTGCAGTTTTATTAAGAGATTAGTCTAACCATAAAACTCTCATTTCCTTAGTAAGCCAAATTAGAATAATCTTATAAACAGTGTTGGGAACAATGTTTAACATTTTTGTGCCAATTTGTTCCTGTATTCATGTATGTATGTTACAAATCTGAAACTTCATTTTTAAGTTCCTTGTTACATCATGGTCATTTTCTAGTTTTTTACCAGACTCCCCATCTCACAATAAAATGCGTCAACAAGTCTGACTTACTGTCATTATTCTGATAATTTAGAAAATTGTTTTAAATTATTGCTATGGATGTTATTGAGGCACGGTTCCCCCTTCGGTGTCAATACCCAGTTGCAATCGTGCGTAGGGCGCACATGAGTGGAAGAAAGGGTTGACTGTGCAGGCGAAGGGATCGCTACGGGAGTTTATTGATTCTACAAATGTTAGTAGAACAACTGCATTTTCAAAACAAACCATGTGGTTTTGTGATTTATTTTTCTCTTGTATCTAATATACAGCACAAAGATCTCTTTCAATAAGAATGCTTTTAAAGGAAGTAAGTCTGTAACTGTTTTGATTTAACAATAGCCTAGTGCAAAGGTTGATAGATACATATTGTTGTTGAATTTTTCCAAAGATACGGCACCAGCATTATGTACATATATATAATTTCAGTAATGTAAGTATGGAAGCTTGAAAGTTGTATTACATATGCATGTTTACAATGTTTTACAGTTTAAGCAAGTTTAGAGACTGTTCTTTAGGCAAAGTTCTATTATTTAATGATTCCTAAAAGGGGATTTTAGATGTTAATTTTGGGGTTTTTTTTACATGAACATCATTTAAGTTATTTTATATTCACATATCTTGAATAATTCTCAATCTCATTATCTCGACATTATACATACAAAAGATTTATGCCATATATTAATTGTTTTACTTTGTACTTTGCTGTACATTGTATCAAATATTGTACTTTTAAGTGGAGTAAGCTCCTGACTCGGTAGTATCGAGGTAAATGTGAGAAAGCTGTTTTGAAAAAAATAACTGTTTATATTACATCAATAATGTTGCCTTTTAATTATTATCATAACAGAATTGATCAGGTAGTTCAGGATTTCTCACTGGTAAAACTGACTCCGTTCTAGGTAATGAAACACACATTTTTTGAAACTATTTTAAGATTTTTCACATTTTTCATATTCCAGGAACATCTTACTTGTCTACAGTAATAAACCCCGTGAGACATTTGTTGGAAAAGGGATGGAAATAATATCGTGCTGTCTTTAGTAATAGAACGAAGAATTTTAATAAATTCAAGGTTACTCGTATAGGTGACAGCTCCACGTGAAAGGCCAGTAACCTGGATTTCTAGAACCTTAAATGAATCAAGAAAAAACTATGCTTTGATCAAGAGCAAAGTCCAAGCAATTTTGATTCAGGAAATGTCGTCAGTTTGGGGGAGAAAATTTATACTCATTACTTAGCCTATGAAACCATTGTTACTATTTTTATTTTCAAAATGGATTGGTGTATTGAATTTTTCATCTGTTAAGCTCAGAGATGCCTCTGTTGTTTGTGACCTTATAACATCATTTATTTTCCATTTGAAAAACACAAAATTTGATGCATCTTCACTTAGCAGAGTAAACTCAGCCGGAACAAAGAGGTGCTTAGGAGACACAGGCTTTGTTTCCAGCCCCATCAGTGAGATGCCTGCGGTGTAGAGACAGCCCAGGCAGCTGGGGAGGAGTCCACCGAGGTACCAGAAGCAGTCCAGCTGCAGCCATGTGGACCTTCTCTGTAAGTTAATGGCAAAGCAGTTTCAAAGATAATGTTTCACACACAAAGTAAAAGTGAAAGCAAAAGTGTAAAGTCTTAGTATTTTGTCCTTTGAAGATAAATAACAGTTGGGAAGAGCAGTAAAAACGGAATGTGGTTTTCGTAAAACTTCACTGTCCTTTGACCTCTTCTTTGGTCAGGAGATGAAGGGTGTCGCCTTGTGTGCCCAGGCTGTTGCCTGCCCCTGCTTCTTCCTCATGCTTATCTTAGCTAAGCTAAGCAGTATTTGTACGGCATCCCAGCCATGATTCTGGTGGCATTCTCAAATTCTCCATAGCCGCGTTGCTGTCTACTTGACCATTATCTGGAGTAGTCTGTCTATATGTGGAATTATATATATATATATATATGTATGTGTGTGTAACACAGCAGTGCTCAGCAATGCCCTGCCCTATGCATGAGCTTGAGAGTTTGGGGGTTTTAAAAAAATTGTATTGAATTACAAATAGTGGGATAAGTTAATGGATACTGAAAGAAGAAATTGGGAAATTTTGTTAGTTTGGCTAATCTCCCAAGTGCCAGTGTGTTTCAACAGGTATTATAAATTTTAGTGGAAAAAGAATGCACCATGACACATGAACCCAGAACGCGATATAGTTACCCTAAAAGGCGTTCTTTTTCAGACAGATTGAGTAAAAATTGCTCAAGCTGGTTACAAGTGTTGTGTTTGCACTCTTGAGTAAAATTATTCTAATGCAATTATTGCTGGTAAACCCACAGTCAGTGTCTGTGCAAGTAGCACTTTACTGATGTTTGTGCTGGCCAAGTGTGCCTGGGATGGTGGTGGCCACAAGCCCGAGTGGCAATTTGGAAGCAAAGCCATTTACAAGAGACAAAATATGACACTACTAAAAGCACAGTTTTTGCCACAGCAAAATGCTGTATTGGGGCTTTTATCATCAAAGCAATGGAAGATCAGATCCCACTCCAACACAGAAGTCTACAGTGGAGAAATGAAAATACTTTCTAGTGTATAGAAGACCATTAGAGGTGAGAGTAATGATTTGAGGATGAGAAAAGTCCATTTTGGTCATAGAAGCTGTAGTGAAGATAGAGGATGGCTTTTGAGCAGATGAGGACAGAGGAAAGAGCTTCATCTGTGCTGTCCTGAGCACTTCTTGAAAGTGTGTTCTTTTTAATTTATTTATTACCAGGGTATAAATCCACACAGAATTCTTTGCTTGGATAGAGGTTTCGTCGTATGTTTCGCAGTTCACATTCTGGTACTTAAACACAAAAGTATTTTTGTTCTCTTTCTGTGGCAGAATAGTTTGTTTAATTGTCACTAGAATAATCTCTAAATTTCATAATAGTAATTCAATATTAGAGTATCTTTCCAGTCTGTATTTTATTATTTATTGGTCATGTTTATTATTTATTGGTCATGTATTGGTCATGCAGTTGTTCTAATGATATTTGCACAGTCTGATTTTCACAAACAAATAAATAGGAAAGGGTTATGATTATCAAGTTAACTCTTAAAAGTGATCAAATATTTACAGCTTTTGTTTTATCCCTCTGCTCTTTCATGACCTCTGGTCACTAATCTGTCATAGAGTATTCTTAATTGTGTGTATTGTCCTTATCAAATACATTGTATATATGTTATCTCTAGGGAAGCAATATATTATGATATATTTCATTGCCTCACAAAAAAAAAATAAAAATCTGCTCTTCTTTTAAACCATAATTAGAAAATAAATTTAGAGTTGGGATTAAACATGAAATGTGCTGATGTCAGGAGCACTTCCATGGCAAAGTTTGTCCCAGTAGCTTGCCAAATGTGGCAGTCACGAAGTATTAATCTACAACTAGTTAAAGTCCTCCAAGGCTTTACCTCCACACTAGCAGATCCCCTAAAAGACTTTTAAAAATTATGAGGACAATTGGAAGTAATCTTTAAAATAAATATATTGAGAATGCCTTTTTCGTCTTTCCTTTGGTTTTCTGGTGAGTCTCAAATTGTCTGGTTCTGCTTTTAGATTTTAACATTTCTGTATTGGGGACCGTCCTTGGGTTTTGCTCATCCTTGTGTAAACTAGGGTTTGTGTAATAATCACAAGATTTGCATTGTGTGTTAATTCAGGAATTAAGGGGATAAATGAATTAAACTAAAGAACCTGAAACACACCTACACTAACTTTGTGTCATTCCTCATGAGTTCCTGTTCCTCTTCTGCCTGGAAAGTCTGCTGGCAGCACACCCCGCGCCCAAAGACAGACCCCAAGTCTGACAGCCCTTCGGGTGAGCGGGTCCTGTTTCCATCCCTGGCTGTTCAGGAACTCTCTCTTTAGACCAAATCCCACACAACTGTTGATGAATACTTGTATTCTGTGAAACTTTCTAAATTTTTAGTGACAGGTAAGCTACTGCAGAGGTGTTGAGGGAGCATTTCGCTCTTTAAGTGTGCAAGAATAAAATCTGTTGGACCGAACTTTTCAAGGCTGGACCAAATTGTTCAAGAAATCAGTTAATTGGAAAATCATGCAAAAATCTGAAAATGACAAGGGCTTCCAACAGCTTTGAAAGGCCATATCACTATACACAAAAAGGGTAATTGGAATTCCCCCTCCTCCTCAATCAAATCAACCTGATAACAGGAAAACCTTTCTGTGGACAGCAGTCCTTGATTTCTTTTGCTCAGGCTGAACATAATGCTAACGCTGGTCTCCTCCAGACAGCTATCTGACTTGTACATGCTTCATTTTGAGTCCTTGTGAGCAGTGTCAGAGTGAGGGAGAGGAAGGTTTAACCTTTCCGAGGACTGGAGCTGGTTGTCCTGCCAGCAGCACCTTTCCACGAGCTGCTGCTGCTACCGGCCAGGGAGTGTTTGAAGTGGTCATGGTTACAGCCTGACCAGGTCAAATGATCTCAGCTGTGGCTGCAGAGATAACAGGGGCTCCAATCAAGGCAAGCTGACTTAAGTTGACCTCGAGTCAGCTTTTTCCCCCGTTTAGACAGCTCCAAAGAATGCCTGCTGGCAGGAGCAAGCAACCGTGCTTTGGAGGAGCTGCTGGCCTGCATCGCCCGAGGCAGTAGAAGAGCCACCCCTCAGTCTGTAAGTTACAAATTCTTGAGAGTAGTCACTCATGTTTCTCAAAACATGGCATTGTCTTTAGAATCTTTTTTAATCAGGCTTCTTCTTATTGGCATTCTGGTCTCCAAGACAATCTGTTGTGTCAAGTGCTCTTGAAAGGTCCTGAAGTTTAGTGAGAGGCACCCTGTAAACCAAAGAACAAGGAATTTCAGCATTTGCACTTGTGGTGAGTGTTATCAGAATTTCTGTATCTTTTCCAACCTTAATTATAAGGCTGGTTTTTCTGTCTTGGGGGAAAAAATCAGATAAAAAGAAATAACTGAGGAATGATAATAGAGCTTTCACAGGGTTATTGAGACAGAGCTGGGCACAGAACTGAGGTCGTTAACATGGGCAAGCCATCTGCCTTTTACTTCAGCATGCAGTTTGTTCTGAAGGAGTATGGCAAATGGAGAGTTTCTGTGATTTTCAGTGGCCCAGTGGAGCTCAGCCTTTAGCAGCTACGCTGCTCGAGGAGCTTACCGTTTAGTCTGCAGTCAGGAGGCTGGGCTTTCAGCTCAAACGGCAAAGACTCAGACTTTGTATAAAATAAGAGCGTCTTATTCAGGGGCAGCAGATGCCAAAAGAAGGGTTGGTGGGACATTTGGCTAGGTGGCAGGTTGCCACTGACTCTTATGGAGGGGAAAGAATGAAAGCTTTGCTGAGTCTCTACGGCTCCTGCTGGCCCGATACATCATCTTGTTGCTTGTAGGTTCCTTTGTGAAGGCCACCCATCGGGGACATGTTGTCTGGGTCCTGGTGGCTCCCCAGGTGGGGCTCCGGCTGTAACCCCCAGAGGAGAGGAGTGGAGGGGAAAAAGCACCTCAGTGCAGCAAATTGTTCCATGTATGAATACTCCTTCTTTAGAGAAATTGCTCAACTCGTGATAACCTACGTAAGTAAAGTCGTTGTAGAATCTGTTTTTTCTCCTTTGCAGCTAAAATATTCTGGGATTATTTTTTTTTTTAATTTTAAGGAAAACAAAAACTTAATCCCTGCTTTACTGTAGTTTATTATTTAATCTTGTTCCTAACTCTCGGCCCACCGTCTCTGAGAAGGGCAGTACAGCATTGCATACTCTCTGATAGTGGAAATGTATTTGGTTCACTGAAATCTGAATCTGTTCAGATCGCTGTATCTAAAACTAATTGAAAATAGCTGGAGAATCTGATGCCAAAAAATGCAAATATTTCATGACCAGAGCCATGTATAGGTCAAAGAACATTTAGTCGCTGATTTCTTAAACTGCATGTTGAACAGCACTGTTCAAGTCCATCTTCTGCTCCACAAATTAGCTTTTCCTGTAATTCTCCTGAAGGAGCTGTCTCCTGTAGCTTCTGAAGTGCGTTTTGCCCACCTTTCTACTTAGGTGTTTAGACGTGTGGTGGTTCCTGATGTGGAGTTTGCTGAGTGCGTGCTGTTACCCAGTTCTCCTTCTGGAATGCAGAGCCTTTGCTGCCCCAAAAGGTGCATGCTGCCAGGTAGCATGCTCTGCTGAATGAGTAGTGGTGGTAAGGGGTGGAAGAATGCTGCTGTATAATCACTGGGGTCCTCTAAATTTGGGATAATAACGTATTTCTCAGTCAAAAAAAAAATATGGCAGCAATAAATTAAGTATCCTTGCAAAATACCATTCCCTTGCTATAAATACCTTGTAAACACCTACCTTGATTTTGGCCTTGGTCTCGTAAGCAATGGGATTTGTGAGCGTGTGCTGTGTGTTCCCTTCTCTCATTTTACAATACGTTTTGACCTGATGGCTACTCCTGGCCAACTTTGACAGAAAAGGTGATGTGTCAAAGATGTGAAGTACTTAATGACTTGTGAAACTTGGCTGCCTGGGGCGGAGGACCAAACTAATGTTCCTGTTAGGCCAAGGCAGGTATTATTCAGTATTATTCAATCCCTTACTGTGGTAAGTGCAGTTCTGAACCCAGCATGTGCCACTGCTTGTCCCACTGAGAAAGTTAGGGAAGGTGATAGAGGGTGTCATTAGTTGAGTTGTTCTCTTGTTAATGCTGTTACTTGAGAGGACAAAAGAGAAAAGAAAAAATACACAAAAGCAAGTATGAAATTCTATTTAGCAGTTGACTGTTGCACTCTCTTTAAAAAGGAGACTCGATTTATGGTACTAACTATGGTGTCTGGCCATTATTCACATGGGACATTGCCAACAGGTCTGACATGTTCATTTCCATCACAGGTTAAGAATCACATTTATTTGTTCCCTTTCCAGCCAAACAAATATGAAATTCTGCCATGCAAAGTAGAAGTAACCCAGTAACAGAGTCTTTGTCTCCCAGGAGGGCCAGAACAGAGTGTGATGCCTTTGAATTTACTTGTGTAGATGGAAAAACTGAGCACGAGTTTCATATATCCCTCATGAGTGCTGTAACAAGGACATAATCATGGATTATCCTGTTATCCCCACACTAGTGTGCTGCTCAGTCCAAATGGTTTTAGTGGGTTTAAACCTGTTTCTCCATGCTCTCCGAGCAATACAGGAGAAGGAAGAACTGGTCTGCAGGCTCTGATGGATTAGTCAGCACATTGATGCGGGAGGACTTCTGAGAATGCTGGAAGCAGATGTTTAAATTTCCTGAGAACTGTATTTCCAAACATTGAGCCTGCAATTCAACAACCATTGCTGTCAGTATTAGCAAGTGCTGCTGCTGCTGGAAGGAATCTGCCCCTTCCCAGGCTGGTAGAGCCCCAGCAGGACCAGCCCAGTTAACAAGTAACCAGGTGATTTTTCCTGGGTTATTTTCAGCAGACACAAAAACTTTTGCAGAAGCAAGAGATACTAAGGCTGGGGGGTGGGTTTGCTCCTCTTACCCTGGCATAAAGCAGGCACTGAGCGGGTGCTGAACTACAGGCTGGGCTGCCCAGAGCATCCCTGCCCTCCCGCGCCCGGCTGGTGCTGCTGGGGGTCACCATGTGGGATACAGCTGCTGAAAGAAAGAATTAGCTCCCATGGAGCAGGTTGGTCCTGGCAGTGCATCTAGCTGAAACGCTTTTTAAAGCTGTTTTATACTTACTGGTGAGATTCATCAGTTTCTATTTGCCTTTGATTTTTGCCCTTGATATTCTCCTCTTAAATTTAAAGCTGGTTTGCCAAAGAGCAACAACCTATACAGTTGATTCGGCCAAGACACGTGCCCCAATATCAGTGGTGGGAAACAATTTAGGAAAGAGTCTCTCATTGCAGTCTGTAGCAGTAACAGCTCACAGTTAAACCCAAACTACTGGGTTTGCTCGGCTCTTAGTGCTGCACTGACATTTATTGCTCTGAAATGCAGTGTAAACAGTGTTGTGTAAACGAACTTCTTTGTTCCCTGTATATGTGGCTGCACAGGCTTCCAGCTACTGCTAAAAACTTTATTTATTTTATGATGCAAGCAAGTAATTTTGATTTTAAGCTAAGAACCATCTCCTGTGCTGTATGGCTTAAAATAGTGCTTACCCACTCTCCCACTCCTAGGTCTGTGCTCTGCATGCTGCTGCTTTTGGTAAAAATAGTGAGTAGGGGCTGGATTACAGGAATTCTACTCTTCTGGGTCTGCTTTGTCCATCACAGGGTTTCTGTATGTTCTGGTAGGTACCAGAGCGAAGCCAAGAATGATGATGTACTGATGACCAAAAACCGAAGTAAATTACAAAGGCAAGTAAGACCTCGGTGAGAGTGGGCCGCTGGCAGCGCGGTGCCTTCTCTGCAAAGGCACAGGGCTGCTCCAGGCCAGGCTGCTGAGTTATTGTCAGAGTGAGAGAATGTCCTTTGCCCTATTGCGTCAACATCTCTTTTTCACTTTCAAGCTGTTACAAGAGAAGAGGTCACGATTAGCTCCATTAGTCATTTAGCATATTCAAAATTAGAATGGGCTGGGTTTTCCCTTGCTTACAAATGAGCCATTGGCAGCAGGATGTCATCACGCTGAGACTGCAGGCTAGACATAAGAAAAGACTTGAGAGCCTGACCCTGGAATAAAGTCCAGGGGTCTCTGTTAGGAAACTAATAGTGTGCAAAAGGAAAATTGGGTGCACCAAAATGTGATGCGACTCAGCTGGTACTGCCTTGGTTCAGGGATGCACTCAGGTCCTTCTGTCTGCGCACGCTCCAAAACAGGTTTCTCCCTGAGAGCCTGCATTTTCCCCCACCTGTGCTGGGCAGGGTTTGCTGCGCTCCTTCAAACCCCACTCCTGACCACATCCAAAAGGTACAATTACTCAGGAGGAGAAACCCAGTATCCTATTTAATCCACCCATCATCACCTCAGTGACTGAAAACAGTAACCCAGTGAACACAGGCTATTTCAGAGCAGGGCTGGGGCACTGCCTTTCCTTTCACTGAGGATGTTTTCCTCTTTAGACTGTATTTCAGGACCTGAGTGAAAGGAGAAGATGGGGAAAGGAGAAGACTAGTCGTACAAACAAGTACAGGCACCAGAGGGAACCTGTCTCTGATCTCATGGGAAAAGCAGTCTCTTGGGAGAGAAGATGTCCCTGTTCTGATCCGTGTGTCCCAAGGACCAGTCCATACACATTCAGCTACCATGACAGAGCAGGAGATGACAAGCACCACCCTGAGCACCACACAGCATCCTCGGTGAGTGCTTTTGCTACAAGCTGCTGTGTAAGGGACAGGTCTCTCCTCCACCCAAGCTTTAGAAGAAAATATTGGCTGTGTCTGTGTTTCACAAGGGGCAGAAATCAGCAGGGAGATGGCTCTGGGCACAGCCGGCAGGTCAGGCTCCTTGGGAGATTTTAGTATCTCCCAAAAACTACACATCCTTCACCTTGTTGCCTTGGGCAGGAACTGGCACAGTTGCCCACTAACACTGGGGTGGTCCTGGATACCTGGGAAGCAGGGACCTCTAGGTGCCTGCCAGAGGGGCAAAAGTCTATCACAGGCACTTATATTAGATCTAGCTTTTACAATCTGTGTCATATCAGCAAATACATAAACCAGCTCTTTCTACTAGCCATGACGATGAAAAAGAAATGCGTCAATGTCCATTGCCTTGCTGGTTTTCCACCAGTCTCTGTACAAAATCTGTATGGCCTTGAAGTATTTTCAGACTTGAACCCACGTGTTTTTATAGTTATCTATCTGACAGTCAGCAAGACTTCAAAAAAATTCCCCCTGCCCCTCAGCAAGCGCTGCGCTACCCTACTGAATAAAAAGCCCAACATACTCTTTGCAGGGGTCTGAGGGGAGCCTTACCTTGTCCCTTTCTGTCAAAGCCATGCGGCAGAGCTGCCCGCAGGGGACAGCCAGGTGCCCACATCCTACCGCAGCGCAGGAATAAGTGGGGTGGGAGGCAGAAATCCTGGATCGCAAACGTCAGATTCAAGGATGAAAGCAACTGAAATGTCTCTACAGTAGGAAAAAACNGACAGTCAGCAAGACTTCAAAAAAATTCCCCCTGCCCCTCAGCAAGCGCTGCGCTACCCTACTGAATAAAAAGCCCAACATACTCTTTGCAGGGGTCTGAGGGGAGCCTTACCTTGTCCCTTTCTGTCAAAGCCATGCGGCAGAGCTGCCCGCAGGGGACAGCCAGGTGCCCACATCCTACCGCAGCGCAGGAATAAGTGGGGTGGGAGGCAGAAATCCTGGATCGCAAACGTCAGATTCAAGGATGAAAGCAACTGAAATGTCTCTACAGTAGGAAAAAACAATCCCTGTTTCTGCTCTAGTTTCCCCATCTTTAGAGGAAAGATAAGTATAAATCATTATCCGCAGGCATGCTGTGGGATCTAATTTCAGTAATGCCTACCTGGTGAAGCGTAGGAGCTCTAGGAGAGCAAAGCTGTAGCCACGCAGATGGGGTTGGAGCATCACCGGCAGTACGGAGGTGATGGTGTTCAGTCGCCAGATGCCCTGTGCAATATGGGTTTCCTGTACTTACTGCTCAAACCCCAAGTCTCATCTGAAGGGAGGACAGGCCGTGGCTTTCCTGCACTTTTGCTGCAACACGTTAAATCCCATATGTGTGATGCATCTCTGCCATGGTTGCAGCACAGCCAGGACACTGGGCTTGAAGAGATGGCACAGAAGCAGACGTACCTCCCTGGGCCTGTTCAGCATTTACAGACTGGCCACCCTCCTTGACCAGGCTGGGGCTGCTGGGGGCTTGGGAACGGGGTGTCTGGTTGCTTTGGTTTTCCCCACAGCAGCTGCCCATGCTGGTCCCCCACGGACCTGCTCATGCTGGAAACTGGGGCTGTCCAAATGCGGGATAGGAAGAGTACGTTCTGCCTTTTACTCGCCAAAATACACAGTTTTGATTTATATTTATTAATGCAATTAGCTCAATGTTTATTTGCAAAAGTAAAAAGCTTGCTTCGATTTCAAATGTTATGAGACAAAACATTATGAAGAATGACTTCAATATGTACTTCACAAGCTTGTTGCTGCGGCCGGGTGAGAAGGGTTTGTGTGCAAGCAGACTGCAGCCCTGAATGGCTTTTATTCTTCATAACCAACCTTCTCTGGGATGCACCAAGCTAAGGTGAAACATTATAACCAGATAAAACTGGAGGCAGTCATACTTCAGCATTATTTAAGTCTATTGTGTAATACCTCACAGTAAAACCACCAGTCATAGAACAGCAGAATTATCTACCTTTGTTTCACAGGAAAAAATCATCCCTGGAATCAATCTGGTATTTGTCTTTTTCTTCTTCTGGAGTTCCCCAGCAAGCCACAACGGGACAACTTGTGCTAGAGACAGGAAGCTGTGTCTGGAGGTGATGGAGGATGCTCGCACCCATCTCGGCAAAGGGGCATCAGCTTTGTACAGCTGTTTCCTCAACGGACTCAGGAAGAAGGAGTCTCACTCCTTACAGCCTTTTACTTTTCAGTGCTGGTAGTTGTGATTCCAAGCCATAAAGGCCTTTGCCACTGGTAATAACAAGCTCTCTAATAGAGAGGCCTCTGCACGTTGGCAGGCAGGTCATGGGATTTTCTGACTGGCCTGCAGTAAGGCTGTTGGGGACCGTCACCATCCCTCACCTCCAGCGCTGGGTGTTGTTCCGTTCATCCAGCGGTGTTTCCCTTTCCCTGTTTTCAAGAGGGATACAAAATGCAGCAATAATGAGGATATTTTTGTGTGATAACTACAGAGGCACAAATGAGAAGAAACTGTCCGGAGTCTTGCCCAAGAAATGGAGACAAAGGGTAGCCGAAAATCTGGAAGTTGCCCGCGTTGCCTTAGAGATCGCTGCCAGCAGCCTACATCTGTGCACCATATGAGCAAGTGAGAAAGTGTCTTTGAGAAGGGTGTAATGTTGGTCCTGTGTCAATAATGGACTTAGTCCAAGGTACTGAAGCATCTGCTCTATATTTCAGTATTTTATTTCTTACACTTGTAAGGATATTCAAGTAGGTGAGCATCTACACCTAAAAGACTGCATTTGAAAGAGAAGCTAAGATGTGGTCACCACCAGCCAAAATACTCGCTGTGCTAGGAGGTACTTTGGACTCTCCTTCAGGTAACATGTCAGCATTAGAATCAAATGATCACCACATGTAGGTCTATAAAGCTCTTAAATTAGCTGTGCAGAGAGCAGTTCTGCAACAGTTATTGCTGGATGGTTAAGTGCCAGTGCAGGTGAATTAAATTATTATTGGCTCCAAGTGTGACTCCCATATGCTGTTAATTCATTACCTGCGGCTGAATTGCCAGCAGAGTGGTGCAAAGCTCTTTCTCATCTCAGGGAGTATCACCAAGAGAGAAGCAGTTTGTCAGTGGAGCCCTAGCAGAGGAGCCCATAGGCCATCCTAGATGTGGGATAAATGCACTTGAGAAGTGGGGTTTGGAAAGCAACAGTTTAATCCACATCCTTTACACTCACCCCAAATGAGAACAGAAAATACAGACTTGCTGTATGTGATATGGAAGGGAATGAATCTCAGCCACAGTTTTTCCTTCCTTTTCTCTTCTACACCTTCTTACTGACCCGATGAGGGGATTTTTCTTCTCTTACACACAATTTCCTATGCCTTGGGAGGAGTGAGATGCTCTTTTGTGTTGGGGTGTTCCCCCCAGCAGTACCAGCGGAAGGCAATTACAACACTGGCGATGCTCTCCCCTTCCCTGAAGAGTTAACAAATCCATCCTCCTATTGTTGCAGAGCTGAGCTTTCCCTGGGACCTGCAGTGGGGCAGGAGCCTCTGTGCTCTGCAAAGGGTTTGCTTCCTGGTAACAGAGCAATCCATTAGCTCTTGTAGTTGTTGTTCTTGAACTGAAAGCTCTGTGCTCTAAAGCCCAGCAGGAAGAGATAATTAGCACTAAATTGTGTATTCTGGGCAAAATCCATCCGCTTCTGCCAAGACTACACAAGGCCTCAAATACAGTGGAAGTACGTGTGGGGTAGATGCTTATTGCATAAATGTGGACGGAAGTGTGCATGATTGCACTCTTGGTCAGCGTGGCCCAGAAACAGGATCTGGGGTCGACGGGGGGATGTGCCAGCTCCACACCCTGGGTAAGCAGAGGGTTTGGGATTAGCAGCTCCACTGAGGGAAGGGAAGGCAATGCCTGTAGGAATATGTGGCTGCAGTAATGTGCTTGGGAAATAGCCCCTATCCTGGCCAGTCCCCCTGTCCTACTGCCTTCCTTCTCCTTAATAGAGAGGTGTTTCCCCTCCTCATTAGATATTGTAATGATCTGGATGTGTAGCAGACAATTCTCAGATAAAAGAAATTGTACAGGTTGTTTGCTGCCTCCTGAGCTGCTCCTCCTGATGCCTGGCTACAACCACGTACTCCAGAACTGGTTTTTATTCCGCTCCTGCTAAGGACCAGATGTGATACGGCCTTGAAGGCATGCTTTCACCACGCTGCCAGCCCCATTGGGCACTGCATTGCAGTTGGTCCTGGGACAAGTTGTGCTTGTCTTCAGTTTGGGAGCCTCTATTGTAGGACAGAGAGAAACACCGTCTCCTACCCAGTAGCGTCACTGCAGCACGGTGTAATTCTTTACCCACGCACTGGCTGCCCCTGACATATGTGGTTTAAAAGACATGCTACTGTTCTGATGCGGGCACAGTTCAGCTGCTTGAGCATAGGCTAGTTGCCATTTTTCCTTAGGAAATGCCACCTGAGTCCAACTACTGGTCCAGAAACATGCAGGTCTTCTGTAGGTCCCGTGTTGTACCTGCCAGCCCTGGCAGGTGCACCACTGGAGATGTCTCTGATGGAAATGACTCAAACCCTGTGTGTCCAGGTTGTACTTCCTAGAGTAAGAATTCACTGTTCACTGATGCTGCTTAGTAAGAATCATTGTGTCTCAGAGTTTGTCTCAGCTTAATCATAGGACTAAGCCATACAACCTCCCAGGCAACTGGATGTGTTCAAAAGCAGTTGATCATGACGAATGCCAGCCGCAGAACTTGATCCTGAGGGGAACCTTGCAGGAGTTTGATCTGAGGAAGGTCTGGTTCCTCCAAGGACATATTAAAAGTTTGAAAATTCTCTTCCAGGTGATCTAAATTTTCACTGCAAAAGCCTCCCTGCTGTACCATACTCACCAAATGAAAGCAGAGAGACATCACACTTCACATCACCAGTTTGTAATGGGCAGAAAGAAGTCAGGTTTCTGCCTGACAGTTAAGTGTTGTTAGGTTTCCATCATCTTCCCATTTCCACACAGAAGATTCCCGTTCCATCGGCCTTTTGTATCAGGCTGCATTTTCTAAACCTTTTGTCTTTCATATGAGCTCCCTTTGGACCTTATCCAACTTCCATTTTCCTTAGAGCATAGTGCTGAGAACTGGACACCAAACTCCAGCTGAGACCACACTGGCGCCAAGTAGAGCACGATAATTTCTTCCGTGTCTCACATAAAATACTCTTGCAGGTATGTCCCAGGATGACATTTGCCTTTCCTTGTGTAGTGGGCAGACAAGACCAAGAACTCCAAAGTTTCTTGATCTCTAAAGAGATCCCTCTCTGCACACTGCTGCCTGGCAGGTGCCACAGGTTGGGCTTGTTTGTTGGGGACTTTTGGATTTGACATTTCCCTCTTAAGTGTTTTTTACTGTCATCTATTTGATTTCTTGCCATTCCTTTGTGCTTTTCAGGATAAATTTGAATTCAAGCCTTGTCTTCCTATGGGAAATGGTCTAGACAAGTCACGGACAAGATGATAATTCATCTTAGTCTGGGTACTAAAAGAGTAGCCAATCTGCATTGGCTGTATGGACTTGTGCCTGAGAGGCAGGGAGAATTAATTCACCCAAAAGATCATAACAGTTCAGCTAAATTACTATTTGTTTCCTCTCCTTATTAGATATTGTAATGATCTGGATGTGTAGCAGACAATTCTCAGATAAAAGAAATTGTACAGGTTGTTTGCTGCCTCCTGAGCTGCTCCTCCTGATGCCTGGCTACAACCACGTACTCCAGAACTGGTTTTTATTCTGCACGTTTGTTTCATGCCATAGACTCGAGGCTGAGTGCACCTTGCCAGGCCTGGGCGGGCTGTCACCCTGCCCTTTTGGTACTCCATCATGCCATTAGGTAAGCTGCAAAGAACTTTCTGGCACCCACCTGTCAAATGTGTCACGATTAGATCAGAGTTGTGCCGTGAGCGTTCATGTTTTCTTAGCTGATGCACAACGTTGCATGCCAGCGTTGGCTCTTATAGTAGAGTTTGGCCGTTGCCTTTGCCTACTCTGTGCCTGATTTGTGACATTGTTGGGACATTACTTAATCCTTCCAATATGACAATGAAATGTTGATTATTTAAAAAAAAAAAAAAAAAAAAAGTCCATTTTCCAAATAGTTTTGCATCTTTCTTAATATTAAACCTAGACTGTTTTCCTGCTAGTTTCCATGCAAGAGTGTTTTCAGTACTGCATTGAGGAAAAGGAATTCAAGTAAGAGGATGTAGAAACATGGATCTCCAGTGATTGGTTGCTGTTTCAATCCCAGCAAGGCTGTTTGTATAACATTCTTGCAAAGTTAGACATCGAGTATAATATGGACCTTGGCTTTGTTTTTTTTTCTATTAAAAGCAATTAAAAAATGAAGTTATAGGAGAGGTTTCTTGGGAAAAGCAGTAACAAAGAAGCAAAGAAGCTTGGTAGTAGATGTGTCAGGTGCTGCAAGCCTGGAGAATGGTGTTAGTTCAAAGAACCTGAGTGGTACAAATTAGATGGTCTTTCAGCAATGTAAGAGCCAACATAGCTCTTCGGAGTTATTACTGTAGCAACGTTGCTGTTGACTTCAAAGGTGTTGACTGGGCTTGCAAAGGGTTATCAGGGCTTTCTGTGGAGTATCAGCTAGGAGACTACTGTTAAGTTCATAAAGCCTAGAAACTTCATATCCCTTTGAAAGTATAACCCCAAGTGCATCTCTCATTATTACTGAATATCTCTCCCTCATTTGTTAGTTGCTTATGATGCTGGATGGCTCTGGATGCCTGAAAAATAGAAACGTGCTGAAGTTTTAGGAGGGTTTTTTTGGTTTATTCCTGTATCTATACACAACTTCCCTTCCCCCTCCATTTCCTAAGAAAATTCCTGTGGGATTAACAGCGCCCACGTGTTGGATTTGCAGCAGCTGCCCTCAGATGGGCTGTGAGCATGTCCTGTAACATAGGAAATGATTTTGCAGCAGGAAGAGGATGGAAAAAAGTGACTTAACTGGATCCTTCAGGGCTTCTAGAAACACTTTGGGTCTTCTGAAAATAATCCACAAATGAAGCAGGATTTCTATGCTATTGTAGGGTTGCTTCTGAGGTGCTATTGGTATGATGAGTAAGTAAGACCTTCCTCCAGTGACGAGGTTTGTCATCATTTGTGTGACAAATCCTCATGAATTAATGTGTGAATAAGGGAAGTGGCAGGTCACTTTAACACCTCCTCTGTGTCCTGATTTCTCAGTGAGAAGCAAAGATACTGGTGTTGCCTGGCTACCTAGGACATGTCACTGTATTAACTGAGTTATCCCCATGAGGGAGCCCACATGAGAAGGGGTAATGGTGATGCTGCTGTTGGCAGCAGCAGCTTATTGTATTCCCTCAAAACACAGAAAGATCTGCAGCAATCCACCATCACCTACACCCCCATGGCGCTAAGAGAAGGAAAATCAGCATCTTATTGTATTCCCTCAAAACACAGAAAGATCTAAAGATCTGCAGCAATCCACCATCACCTACACCCCCATGGTGCTAAGAGAAGGAAAATCAGCAGCTCAGATGCAGCAGCCTTATCCTAGCCCTCAGCTGCCACAGCCCTCAGCTGCCAGCTCCCCAGGTCAGCACAGAAAACCATGATGATCTTTACAGCCTAACTGCACAGTATAAATTTATGGTTATTGGTATTGCAAGCTCTGTTCTGGGTCTCCTTCTCACAGTCCTCCGGAGCCAGAAGACAAAAGCTGTGCACTAAACCCCAGGTGAAATGTTTGCTACTACCATACACCTGAACCATGAGCTTCTGGGTCTGCCTGGGCCAGCACACCTTGGCCGGGCCCCCATGGCTCTCTTAGTGGAGTCTGGGACCACACAGTCCATCCTGCATGGTGAGAGCTTCCTGCAGGGCTGCAGCATTGTACCCATATCCATTTAAGAGCCTAGGTAGCTATCTACTAGAAGACAATAGTATGGTTTGTGTTTTTTTCTTGAACATCATCTTCTTTTCCTTTGCATTGCTCTGAGACTGAGGCTTCTTTCCTTCCTGTACCTGAGTTCCCAGGCACAGCTCTGGCTGCAGGAGGTCTGACTGAGAACCCCCCTTGTCCATCCCTCTAACCCTCCTCACTCCCATGAGCTTGTTGCAGCCCTGTTGGGGTTTGGAGCTCTTGGAAGGAGTGATGCTTTGTTTAACCCTCATCACCTTTTCTGCCTGGAAATTAAAAAAGATAGAAAAAAGTTAACGTTTTGAGTAAACACATGAAACTGTTTTGAACCCCCAGAGCTAAGCTGTGGTTCACAATTAATTATATTTCTCTACAAAGAAATGAGAGAGGTTAAAGGACATGGTGAAGTAATACATTACGGGGAAGCTGACAGGAGAACAGTAAGTTTGGGCTTAAGTGAAAAATTTTTTGCTTTGCTGGCTCTTGGTATGGAGCCAATAACAACAGAGCAGGAGCTGGCTTGAAATGACCACGGAGAGCAGGTGTGCTGCAGACATTGTTGGAACTACTGAAAATAATACTCCAAGTTAGTGCAATTCTGTTCAGTGTCTTTAAATTATAACAATAATATTAAGACAGTCTCAGGATAAAGATTTGCCCTTTGTGGGATGTACGAGCACTAAAATGCTGTTTTATTAGCAATGGCTTTGCATCCCTGGGAAGAATATACAGGAACCCCTCCACGCCACATGGAAACAAAGAAGTCTCTTTTGTTTAAATATAAGAGGGGTTTTTTGTACAATATGCAGTTTGTTGAAGAGTCAAGAGACCAAAGCCATCTGAATTAAGAGATTTTCCTCCCTCCAGAGAGCCATGCAGGCATCTGCTACCTATGAGCCTTTCTGACAGCGGCTATTTTTGTTCCCCATTTTACACACTGTTTTGCTGTAGTGAGTCCAGAAGCAACAAGGTATTCCCAGCACCAGAAGTCATGACCACCATTTCCAAGGGAACAGGTACTGCTGTTACAAACCCCGATCCATGCTGCCTACTCCATAAATCCAGAAAAATTTCATTGTGCTCAAAAACCTTTCGCTCTCCACCCAGTCAGTGGAGACCTTTGTATCAAGTAAAGTACCTGTGGCCAGATCCTGAGGGGAGAGGAGGACCTGAAGTCCTCTGAAACCAACAGGAGATACTTGTGAGGGCTTAGGACCTCTCAGGATTTGGCTGTGTGGGCTTAACAGTCCACCCACTGACATGCTTTTATGTCCCCCTAGTGTCTCTTATTTTAGACCCTGTACTTGCTGCAGCATGTGTTTCTCCTCTGGAGTCATGGCATATAAAATCGCTGTGATTCCCGATACAGCTTCAACTGACTCCTCAGCACTGTGCTGGTCAAAAATGAATTAAAAATGGTTTTTCCATGCTGCAGACATGGCAGAGCATGCCCAGCTCACTCCCAGCTCACACTGCGCAGGAAAATGGAGTAAGATGAAGGACAGACAGTACCCAAAACCACAGGGGTAAGGGAAAGCTTTCCACTCAGATAAGGCTTTAGTGGGTTTTTTCAACAGTCAAACCGAAAACACGGAATCCGTGTACTGGTAACAATAAGATTTGTACCTGCAGTTATGCTAGAGACTCTAAAACTGCACAAGAAGCAATATTTCTCCTTAAGCATGTAGTCAACTTCATTACCAGGTAGAGGCAGGAAAATTTTCCCTTATTTCATGCAAACAAAGCTTAGCTGTTCCTCTGACACTTCCAACATCAAATATGGCTGGAGAATAGCTCCTGGAGTGGTTGTTTTTCATGAATGGTGTGGCAAACCATTATTTCTGGAGACGAAAAGGGCTCACACATGCAGACTTGCTGCATATAACCCAGGTTATTTAACAGCGAGTGACTGAAGAGAAAAGATCAACTGATAATTTGAGGTCGGGATGATTACTGTTTTGGGAGTTTTGGTCAATTTTCTTGATATAATGCCAGTTCCTTTCCTAAAACAGAGTATTAAATGAGTATGGTGCCAATTGCCTGACTGCATTGTATTAGTCAGCACAAGCTCTTGTGTAACTTTTTTGAAGTGCCTCTCAGGATGAGATTACAAACGGACAGAGGAAAACACCCAAAATAATTCAGTTTCATTTCCCCTCTGTTTTCTTTTGACTGGAAAGAGAAGCATGATGGTAGAGACTTATGAAGATACATAATTTTTGCTAAGAAATGAACTGGAATGATCTGTTGACGCGGGGGTATGGGAGAGGTCATGGCAGGAGAGATGTGGTTAGTGTCAGAAATAAAAAGGTAAGAGTGGATCTTACATGGGATAAATAATAAGTCCAGAGAGACATATTGAACGAACAATTACATCAAACCCGGCCGAGTCCAAGTGCGTGTCACCACCAAGGGCAGGGCAGGACACAGATGGGGTGCTTTGGTTTCCCAGGCAATAGATTAGTCCATTACAACACCACTGAAATCTGCCAAGACCAGAGCATTTCTGAAACTTAGAAAGCACAAGTTTCTCAAGTTCTTCTAATTTAAATATGCCTTTGAGCAAGAGGGAGGAAAAAAAATGGGAGGAGTCCACTGAGAGGCAGTGGCAGGGGAAGACCGAAAAGCACGCTCTGGAGAGAGCTAGAAAGATTTCTAAAAAGATAGCAAAAATTCCTAAGAAAACAAAGTCAGTCTGGATCAAGAAGAGGACTAAACTGCTACCACTCAGAGTGGACTGAAAAATCAAAACAGAGCACATTAACACACAAGATCTGTGATGGAGTGGGAAAAAGGAAAGCCCGGCAAACAGAAGGCCAGATGGGGACTGAGGGTAAGCTCCTTCCCCCTGTTTTCCTGGCAGTATTCTGCCACCTTGATGGGGGGCTGGTCTGAGTCAAAGAGCAACAGCAGGAGGCAAACGTGTGTGTATCAGGCATGGGGTGATGCTGGGCAGGTGCAGAGGACACATGGCACAGCGTGACTGCGACTGAGAGGCGGCGGCGCAATTGGTGCTGTTACTGTCAAACCATAGGGTGGTCTGTGAAGGTTGTTGGTGGGGAAAGGGCTGCTGGGCAAAGGGACGGTGGGGAAAAATATGAGAAGCCACGGGCAAAGAGCACAGCTGAAGAGAGTGGGAGGGATAAGCAGTCAGGAGAGAAAGCTATTTCTGCTAGGACAAATGCCCATGGTGAAGGCAATAGAGGAGTCCTTCCAGGTCAAGCTAAGAAGCTTCTTCTCATCTGGTCATAGAGAAGGGATACCCAAATCTCCATATTTTGGGTCATCTTGAGTCTAATACTGCTTCCAGGAAGCAGGAGGATTTGCTGAAGCAAGCACAGATACAGGGAGGCAGTGGTGCGGTTGATCTTCAATGCAGGAGGTCACAGGGAGGTATGAGAGGAAAGAATCAACAGAAGTTGGGCAGAGCTGATGCAAGACACCTCAGGCAAGGCACAGACAGCAAGAAAGATGCACAGGAGACAGAAAATACAAGACAGAAACCGTGAAGAGTAGGGGGAAAAAAGGAACTAGGCCTGTGCCATGAGCAGGCTGAGGTCAGTGGGGAGAGAGGACTGGGAAGAGAGACAGAGCTGGGGTGGTCTTTGAGCACAGGGTTTAGGCTGAGAGTTTGGGCTAAAGAAGCTGCAAAGTTCAGGCAGATCTACCCTGACAGTCTGCCTGCACTGTGGGCTTGCTGGTTGGGTCAGGGAGAGGCCACCTGCAAGCCACATCATGGCACAGGGCTGTCACTCTTCGTTGCCCCATTAAAGCTTTTATAATGTACCTGTGGGAACGGAGCAGCAGCTGCTTCTTCCAGAACCACCTACTGAACATCAAAAGAGAGTAGCTTCAATCCCACTCCTTTTTGTCATCACCCATGATGCAATGGCAGAACGGCCTTAAATAGGTGGTTTGGCAATATTTGCACTGGCATATGACACTTAAATAGGTGTTTTGTGTTGAGCAACCTTTTTTTCTTAGCACTCTGTGCAGTGCAGGTTGGTGAGCAACAGTTTCGTTTCTGCTTTCTGCCTCTTGTAGCTTTATGTACTTCAGGCGCCGGCCTCTGGCAGGCTGCACAGGAAGAGCATCTCTCTCAGATGTGTGTGGGCAACTCTCTTACGGGAATGAAATTATGCTCCTTTCCTATGACATTGCCCCACAATTTAAAAGTAAAATTCACTTTAAGTGATTACACTCATCATAAGTAATAGCCCAACAGGAGACATAGCCCTGAATTTTCAATTAAATCTCTCTCTCAATAAAAAATAACCTACAATTTCCAGGGGCAGATTAAAATTTTGCTGAAGTTGTACACTTCTGTGTAGTTCGAAGGTTGCTGGATAAATCCTCCAGGAGTACCCCCCCTCCATCTCCATTCTGTCACAGGCACTTGACTGAGCGACGGGAGGAAGGGCTAGGGATGACAGTCTGTTGGGAGACTTGCTGAGAAACACACAGCAAAAGCAAAAGCAGTGGGAGAGGAGCCAGAGGGGACGGAGCAGCTCCCTCACACAGGGCCAAGTGCTCCTCACTGCTGGAAAAGCAGGATATCATTCAGCTTCTGCAATGGGACTAGTAAAAATGTTTGTTTCTTAGGGTATTTCCAGCCCACTCCCCTTGCTGGTTCCTCTTCCATAGCTGATGCCCTGCTTCATACACATGCTGCTTCTATGTGATCCTGGACACTGGCTGCTGGCTGTGGTGGCCCTAGACACCCACCTCCAAGATGAGGAGCAGCAGAACCTGGACCTCAAAGTGGAGCCAGAAATAGGGAAGCTGGTTATCTGAATCACAGCGTCCCAGTTTAGCCTCCCCTGATCACATGCCGTCTGCTCCCTGACAGCCTTGCGCTAATGTTACAGACATCAGCAGAGCTCTGTTCAGAGGCTGTGCCTTCCAGTCAGAAGTGGAGTCATGAGCTGGAAAAAAAGCAAATACAAGCTAAAATTGCAACGTCTTGAGGCAAGGAAGAAGGAAAAAAAAAAAACCAAAACCAAAAACCCCAACCTGATTGAGGATGGCTGTAATGCTCTGCATCATCTTACATAAAAGCTCTTTCTCAGCTGTCCCAATTTAAAAGTGTGGGTGAGGGTTTAGTCACTCTTTAAAGCTGGTATTTCTGAGGCCGCCGCTGTTTGTCACATTACTAAAATGTGGTACAACAATATTAGGAAGGAGGCACTGATAATTACTGAGGTAAGTAATTAATAATAATCACAGTGGAAAAGACAGAAGAATATTGAGAGAAACTGCATAGACCCAGACAACAACTATAATGGCTATACCCAACTGGATGTTTGCATTACAATATATTTCACTGAAGGTCAATATGTTCTGCCAAACAAACAGTACCATTTCCAGAGAGCTTCTTTTTGCCTTCTAGGGTGACTGCCTTTTGGTGACTACCCTCTAAGCCCAGCGCTAGTGCTGGACCAGGCAAGGCACTGACCCTCAAGCGAAGCTGAACCTGGACACCAAGGGTCTGCCACCTTCCAGCTCTCAAGGGCTGTGTCTGTGCAGCAGGACAGGCTGACCCTGCAGTGTTTCCCAGCATCCAAGTCCCTCAGGACTCACCCTTCATGTGCCCTGTCCATGGAGCCATGCCTCCAGGATTCCCCAGCACACAGACAGGGGCAGCCACCACATGCTTATGGGACCATCAGTGACCAAGAGAGTCAGACATGTCAAGTCAGTTCACACAGTGGGTCGTGCCAGCAATGGGCAGACACCAGAGGCACAACTCACCTCCAACTGGGCTTTGTCTCTCCCTTGCTCCACTTACGGTGGTGAAGGGCTTTCCGCAGCACTTGGTCACGAGGATGGGGCAGCTCTTCGCTGTTGGCTTTTTTCTGGTAAAGGAGCAGGAAGCGGAGCCTGCAGTACGCTGCCCTCCTGGGGTTCAAAAACCCCAAAACCCAAAAGAGAAGTGAAACTGCCCTTTCTAGAACATGGAAATGCTGAGGGGGTGTTTCATGCTCGAGCAGCCAGAGAGGTTCAAAGGGCAGCAGAAATCCCCTGGTGCTTCAGCCAACAGCAGCAGAGGTGTGGGAGAAGGGGCAGCACTGCAGATGTCAGAAGAAAACAGATGGTGGCATGAGGCGGTGATGAGGAGCCACTTAGTGCCTGCTGGCACCAAGGAAGGGGACAAGGTATAGGGAGCGTGTCCCAAGGCACAGAGAAGGTCAGAGCACCTGCACAGTGCTGGCAGACACCAACCTACCGCCAGCCTCAGACACCCAGGGAGGGATGGAGCAGGATGTGTCAGAGCTGCACAGTAACTGCCCCGAGACAGGCTAGGATCAGGCTGCCCTCAGGAATCCCAGCAGCTATTTTCCCCCATTTCTACTGTAATCCTGTAATTCCCCTGTTCTGCTTGTCATCTCCCCACAAAAGGGGTTCTAAGCAATGCTATGGGGTACGCCCACAAGGAAAGGTTTTCAACATAGGTTCTTTAATCAATATTTCCTGAAAATTGTGTGTTATAATATAGCATAACATTTAGAAGTAAAGAGCCACCTAAAACACAACAAAGGTTTTTGGTGCAATGACCAAATTATAATGGCTGCAAGGGCGTGGGCCCGAGATCCTAAGACAAAACAACATGCAATAAATTCTTTTTTTTTAAAAAAAAAAAAAGTAAGAAAGGCAAGGAAAGGGGCCTCTGGAAGGAATACTTTTTGCATTAAGAGATTATAAGTAATAACAACCAGCTGGAGAATGAAAGATCTCAAATTTATGTAGAGATTGTCAAGCTACCCAGACACAGCATGCCAAGAAGATAAACCTCTCTCTTCCAGGTCAAGTTACTGCCAGGTAAATTATGTCTAAGCCATATTTGTAAGAAGCAATAGTGACCTCACATGGCTTACTAAATTATTCCAGCAGATTGTGATCCCAGATCTTGTTATTACCTTGATGGAATAATCTAAATTCAAATCAGGCCATCAGGTCTGTATGCCAGGCTACTCTCATTCTCCTAGAAATGAAACTTCATTACATGATGGGAAAGTTGGTGACATGGGGCAGGAGACTGAAAATACTGTTCAGCCCTTGAAGTACCCTGACAGCCCATGGGCACAGTCTGATCCAAGGATCTAATACTTATTTTACTTTTTTGTAAATATTTTTGATATCACTGATCTCCTTGCAGCTGACTTAAGACAGAGAAGGAGTGATACCCAAGCTTTGAGGGATCTCTACTAGCAAAATTTCTGTGCGGCACTTTTGGGCAGGAATGCGTATTTGGGAGAAAACTATCATTTTCACAGCTATTTTGGTGTAACAGCCAGGCTATTTCATTTCCAAGACGTCAGTCACTGTGCAGTTTAGGCACCGAATATAGGAAATCTTGGGAAAACTCCCTTTTTGGCCTCCATGACCATATTACAACATTCTTACAGGGTTTGGGCTCGGATCCTTCAAAATGGGGAGCTGTGCTCTCCCACACGCTGACCCACTGCAAAGTCAGTAGCATTTTTTTAGGAAAAATACAGCTCAAAACGCCATATAGCAGTGCTAGAGCCCTGGGGGCTGAGGTTCAATGGACATCCAATGCTAAGATGTGAGCAATGCAGCTTTCTTTAACTGTGTTCCCAGATCAAGAGAGAAGTATTTTAACAGCTAGAGAGCAGACAGCTCTCGAGTGGAATCACAGCTCACAGTCAGGGTAAGTTATTCTGACCAACTGTCGTAATGGTGATGATGTGGACAGTACTTAAACCTCCAGCCAGGAAGCTCTTGAGGAGAACTCAGTACCAGGGTGATTACAGCCATCTCCTGGTTAGCACTAAACCCTGCTCCATCTTCACTTTGGTCCTGGAGCTTCAGATCCAGAGGTGGTGTTTGTACAGGGGACACTGCCAAATCAGCCCATGTCTCACGTCTGACACAAGCTCCAGGCAGTCTGCAGTGAAGAGGGGGACAAAACCTCAGACAGGGTTTGTAGATGCTCTGGCCTGTTCACAGCCCTTTGGCAGAGTCCACATGGACTGGAGCCACAAATCCACCTCAGGTAGGGTGCCTGCCCAAGCAACTGCTGCACACATTGTAGTAAGTGTGCACAGGGTTTAGTTTGTAACAGATCTGTGTGTGACTGCCGGCGGAGGAAGAGGAGAGGGCCTGAGGTCACCTTTTATTCAGAAAGGAAGATGCTGAAGAAAGTCGGTGCTCTGTGTGCAGCTTTCCACCACCTCTGAAAAGCATTCCTGAAAGCTGACACCGCCAGTAATTTTTTGTTTTGTTCCAAGGTGCTCATACTTCAGATGGCGGCATCTTGACATTCACATCCATTATGTGAAGGGATTGCGGAAATAACTCGGCGCTCACTCTCTCTGTGATATTAATCCCCAGCCGTTGGCTGTAGCACAGAGCAGGCACCTCGAGCAGCCCACCGGCTCCCCAACCCCTCCTGACCTCGGCCACAAGGAAGATGGAAGAACATTTCCAAAATCAGGCTTTTCTCAATCCAAAATCTGAATCCAAGTTGGCACATTAGGGCTTTCCTCCTTGCTGAGCAGCCATAGGTGCTTGGGGTGAAATATAAGGCCTTTAACATGAGCATTGTGATGATATAATATCGCATCATGGGAACCAGGCGGGCTTCATTAAGCAATGGCTGAAAATTGTACAAATGAGAAAGGAGCCAGCAAATTAAGATCCACAGCTCTTGTTCACACGGCAAAACATCATTAGCTTTGAGGTGGGAGACTGTTACCTTTTACACCCTGTTGACTTTTAGTGCTGCTGTTTTTAATACACACGCTGCAAGCTGGTTCCGTAAATGCAAACTGAGGTAATTGCTCCAAAGCTCAGTTCATCATTTCTTGGAACAGATGTCAGTGGGGAAGGAACCTGCTGAAGGAGAAGGGGAGGAGTGACGGAAAGGGCTGGGGAGAGGAGCAGAAAATCAGAGTAATTTTGCATTAGTGAAATGGGATACCCATCTGGACACAGAGAGAGGGCTGGCAGCACACAGTTACTGCACAGGGCTCTGCCACGACGTCTGGTACTTGCTTTTACCCGTTGGCACTTGTACGATCAACAGCATTTAGGAGAAAACACATCAGATGGGGGATACATCAAAGGCTGAAAAACTAATATTTCCTTTGCTTAAGCATTCCCACAGCTTAAGCCTTGCCTAGCTGTAAAAAGCAAGGGTGATGCATCTTCTTTCTTTCTGTCTTTCTTTGGGCACGGGAGGGAAAAAAAGGGAGGAAAACCTGAAGTGGAAAAACAAAACCAAAAAAAAAAAGCTGCTGTAGAGCTGCATGTGTGAATGCTGCCGAGGAGAGCAAAGACGCGCTGACAAAACAAGCCAGGAATGCTGAGGCCCGAGTTCTGAAACACATACGGTTTATGTTGTTCTTACCACAAACCAAAAATATGTTCCCATTTGAAATGGTTGAATCCACAGCTGTTTTAAAATCCCTTGGTACTTCTGAGACAAATGATCCAAGTCAGACTGTGCTAACAGGGTCAGTTTTAGAGCCAAGCGAGAGCTGTGACTGATGCAGAATCACTGCAGTTCCATCCCTTTCCACATCAATCATCGCTCAATGAAAATCCTGAGGGGCTGTCGGGCTCTCTTACAATATTGTTTACATTAGAAGATGATGTAAAGCTCCTCCAGCAAAACTGCGCTGCTGGATTATGATCCTCACTAACAGTAAAAGAGCTTAAGTTGCAGCTGCAGGACAGCACGGAGAGATGCAGGCGCATACCCCCAAATTTACATCTAGAAAAGCAGTCATTAATGTTTCATAAAATATACCCATTGATTCATCTCTGCAGGCAAATTCTCTCCCTTTAAACCGAGGATTATAAAGCACCTTGGGGCGACTCTACATCCTAGACGTTCTATAAAGTAACCGCCTTGATATTGTCATAAAAGCTGAAATGGCTTTAATCCATTTCCTCACAATAGCAGTTTTAATTCACTCCGAGAGGGCTGGCTGTCAGGAAAATAATATTTTTCTCAGATTCACACCTGAGGTCAAAACCTTGCCCTCTATGCCAGAGCTAATAAATCACCATTCTTTTTTCCTGCTCCTTTTGAATGGCGAGGACAGTCTCTTGCAGAAAGACAAAAAAAGAGTCTTTGCAGGAGCAGGCGAGGCATCATGGGGGAGGGATGTGGAAAAGGCCCCAGCAGCATCCCGTAATCACGTACTTGGGAGGGCAGGCTTGCAGCTGTGCCAGGCCTTGAAAAGAAAGACTCGGCACCTGTTTAATCTTGACTGAAAGGTCTCGAGTTATGGCTGTTATGCTCTAATACACCCCATTAAATATTTGCATATTAAACATACAGAAAAGAAAACCTTTTTGAAGTGACAGCGAGTGAATAGCGTTGCAGTATATCCCGCTCTCCATGGGTGCCTCTAATTGGTCCCTCTTGTCCCAGCACTTGGTTGCTCTGGAGCCAGGGTGGGTTTTAAGGTAGGAATTCCCCAGGCATTCCAACAGTGTGGAGCAGCCGCCGCTCACAGACAAAGCCCTGGCAGTCACCATCAGAGGTACCCGGGAGCCGGCAGCCTTTGCCTCAGCCCAGGAGAGGAGACTAGGCTGTGTCTCATGCTGTGTCAATAGGAGCCATCGCAGCAGGTCAAGAGCCCTCTTCAGCCTAGCCCTCTACCAACATCCCTTTCCCAAACCAAGGAGAAGCCTGAAATCCAGAAATGTTTCCTTCTACTTGCAGCTTCCGCCTGCATCCCCCGAGTCCCTGTGAAGGGTCCTTCTACCCACCACCTCCTACCCAGGTCCTGCTGTAACTAGACCCAAACAAAAATGTTTTCTGTGCTGCTCAACGAGATGCCAAAGTGCCCCCATAGCCTGCTGCCACTAGTCACCCAACAACTCCTGCTTCTCTGCAGACCCTCTCACCTGGGACCACTCCTCTCCACCTCCCACCTCACGAGCCAGCAAAGTGCCCTGCGCTGCCGACAGCAGATGGAGTCAGGTCTTGTGCCCTTCTCAGCTCGGCGTTGGAGTGCTTGGGCAGCCAGACTCCCACAAGGAGCCATGGGAGCATCTATAGCCAGGTGCCTGAGGCCGCTCCGTCTCCCCGCCAGCACTGCCGGGGATGAATGCTCTGCTTCACGGCACCACCGGGGCTGGGGACAGCAGGAAACATGGTTATACACCAGCCATTTTGCCATGCACATTTGGCAGATTCAGCCTAAAGCCAGGCCTTGCATGTGGTTTTAGAGGTAGACGATGTCTGGTTTGATATTCTGTTGACACGGCCTGTTTTTAGATGTGGTTTCAAGCACAGGCCTCACAAGTGCTCCTGCCTTTACAGAGTGCTTTTCATTTGGGAAGGAGCAGCAGCAAGGGCTCCCTCAGCTCATGGGCTGGGTCTGGACCAGCCTCAGAAGAGCATTTAAGCACGGCCATCTCTGCACAGAGTGTAAGCACTTCTCTGGGGCTTTCTGCCTCTCCAGCCATCACGTGAACTGCAAGCCTGGCCATGCAGGCCTCATGAGAAGGAGTTACAAGCTCTTGGTGTCCTGGCCATGCCCAGCATCCTTGCCAGGAGGTCCCAGGACCTTCTGGATGTGCAACGGCAGCAGTTCCCAGACCCTTCACCCTTTCTCTTTCAGAGACAGCCGTGCAGCAGCGAGGTCTCAGCCCTGCCTCCTCCGAGCTCCATCCCACCACAGCGTGACTACCACAGGCCTGGCTTAGACGGTCCATGGCCTGAAGGGAAAGGCGGGTGCAGGAGAAGTCCTCTTTCGGTAGCCTGTATCTTTGAGATCAATGCCCACTGTGTGTTTCACTGCGAGAAGGCTACGTCAGAGAAAGACGCCTCGTGCTGGGAAAGGATGATGGCGGGTGCCTGGTGCTGCCCAGTCTCCAGGGGTGTTCCCTCCACCGCCGCACACTGGAAATGCTCCGCCGCCTGCACAAAGGAGCTTTATTCTTATGGCAGAGACTTTTATTGTGCTGAAGGAACTTGTTCAATACAACAGCCCCTTTTGTGCGGCCGTTTCACCCATGAGCCATATGCAGTCCCAAGGCAAGGCTTGAATACTGCAGAGGGCATAACATGATCCCTCTGCACAGAGATACATTCAGCTCAAACAGAGTTATTTTTGTTTTACTTTTTGATGACTGCTGAGGAGGGCACGGAGATGAAGACAATAGCAGTGAAAGTGTGTGTGAGCCCTGCAGACATTTTATGTCTTTTCACTTACAAACATGGAGAGACTAAAAAAAAGAATCACTGGGTTCCTGATGTGCTTAATTGCCCAGCAGCAGCAGAAAGTGAGTTGGCAGTGTCTGCGTCAACCTGCACCGGCTGGTTCTTCACCTCACCATATGTCTGCTCAGACACTCGCGACTCCCCCGAACAAGCCACATGGCAGCTTGGACACTCCATAAGGGCTGTGCATGCTGTTCTAGAGGAGTAATCAAAAATAATTCCAAATGTTCAGTGTTTCTGTCCTTGCCGGAGAAAAGAGCTGGGATTTTATGGTACTTTTCTATTCCTTACTTCATTATAAGCATTACAGATGTTGGGAATGTAATCCCGCCTTCTTAACAGTCACAACTTTAAACAAATGGTTTACTTGCAATGACCAACCAGGTCGGCATTTCCTATTGCTCTTTACTGACTGGATTATTTTTCAGCCTCAAAACATCTGCAGTCACATGTTAGCTTGTAAGAAATGCCCTCTCTGTCAGGCGTTATTGATAGATGACCCTGAGCTGGAATGGTCACAGGCTCTCGGAGCTCTGGAAGGTTCAGCTAGTGCTGCCGCTCAGCTATGGGGTGAGTTTCTGGAGCAGCGCAGCCTTCAGACCTTTGCCTTCCAGCTGGCTCCTGCCTTCATAGCACCGGCAGAAGGCAACACTGCTGGGTGTTACAACAGTTGCCCCCTCCACCAAATTGACATATTTCAGAACGACGTTCGGCAGTACTCTGAGCTCCTATCTCAGAGCACACAAGTACCTCATTATCAGGTTACCTCCATTTCTACAGTCAACACAGTGATCTCAGCTTCTTGGTTCTTGCTGCTGGGGTAAGGTGAATCCCTGCAAAATCTTTTGTCATTAGCATATCATTATCATCGGCATATCTCCATTAGATGTTTCAGTGTGATGAAGGGTACTTTGGTCTGACACAGTCCTAACAGTGGCAAGAGTTAATAGATGTCTTGGCATGAGTATTGCATGCATCTATCTCTCTTGGCATTCAGCCTCCTAGCAGCAATAGGTTGACAACCGCCTTTCTCTAAATCTGCTGTCCTATTATGGGCTCAATCAGGCAAAAATCTTGATTTCTGTCTTAAGGCAATGAAACAAAAATCTTTACCAGCAAATAAGACCATGGGTACAGACTCAGACATTTATGTTACCTATTGAAAGCTCAACATTTTTTCTTCTCATCGTTTTATACCCCATGGCAGTCAGATGTGTGAGCTCCTCTTTTTAATTATCTTCAGCAAGCGAACACTCCCTAGAGGTAGTGGAAGAGCTCTACCAGCTCTAAAAGCACTGGGAAGAGGCTGAAGCCAGCAGTAAAGCTGCTCAGCCCAGGGCATGCCCGAGGGAGATGGGGCATGCAGAGCGTGGCTGGACTCCCGGGCCATGCTCTTCTCCTCTGGTAGCTGCCTGCAGAAACGCAGATGGAAATGTTTTCCGTGCAGGCACTTTGCAAACCATTGCCCAGCGGCCGGGCAGCTCAGATCCTCAAAGAAATGGCTACCAGCTGAGGAAAAGTGAGCACCGTGGCTGTTCACAGAGCTTTGGGTCCACCACTACTGCTGTGCCTGGCATCTCAGCCTCCCCTCTCTCTCTAATCCCCTCGCAGCTATCTGCTGTAGTGCAAGGGTAACCATGGCTGGGCTGCATTTTTTTTAATCTTTTCAGGCTGCCAAAACCCAAGCTGTCAAATACAAGTTAACAGACCGAAAACACAGATGTCCGTTCCTGACTGAGTTTTCCATACAGACTGGACGTGCTCAGAACAGCTTTTAAGGTCAAAGCACTGGTCCCTTTTACCATGCCTGCCTTCCCTGGCATTCAGTCATTTATTGCCAGTGGCGTTCACTGCACCCGTCTTCTGTGAGCATCACTTTTCACACACACTGGTTTCACACAGCACTGGCACAGGACATACGTGGTTACAATTTATTAGGGTCAAAAGCAAGGACTTCCTGACACATATCCCTTGTGTAATATAGGGCAGTGGGGACTGAAGGTTTCTCAGCTGAAATGCTTGATGCTGGCCTGAGGCAGGGGAATTGGAAATCTGAAGGAAGTATGTCTAACGACCCTTTATCCTTCCCTGGAAACAAAGGTGCTCTGCTTGCTCGCACACCTGAAGAGATTTGACCTGCACATGTGCAGGCAAAGATACGGCATACTTGTATTTTTCATGTGTTGCTCACAAAAAATATAGCATTGGAGGCCTCTAAGGTTCTCTAAGAGCCTTTTTTTTGCCACACAAGCCCGGCTGCTGAGCACCTTCTTTGTCACCATGGCCCAGACCTGCTCCAAAGGGCAATATACCTGCCCTCTCTCAGTTTCTGTGTCAATGAATCCTCAGCTTCTCTGCTGACACTGACAATAAAACCACGTACTCAATGAGCAGATCAGATCTGTCACTGTACCAGTGTGGGAGAAACCTTTTCATTTTATCCTGATGAATATACTAGTCTGCCCTCCACCTTCCCTGTTTCATTCACTTACACAGTTTCTCTTCTGGACCATAAAAACTTTGAGTGCAGGGAGTGTCAGATCTGAGACAAGCTTGTGTACGGGCCACCACAGCGGGTCCTGGGCAGGATGGCGTGGAGAAACCTTAATGATAGTAATAGCATAACCTGGTTGTTGGAATCAAACAATTTCTGCAAAGGCCATCTGAAGGGCTGATTTCAGGGCACTGCCCAGCTCCCCTGGACTTGGGCTGTCGAGTGAAAGGCAGGTTTTGTGTGTCAAACTGCCAGAGTGAAATCCACCTGACTTCTGGGACGCTCACCCCACCAGAACTACCCCTGAGAAGCCACAGCTCATTTTCAACAGTGCCAGGGAAACTCAGAAGCTGCATAAATATTAAAGTAAGCTCTCTCCTAATTAGACGATCAATAAATCGCAGCAAAAATTAAGTGAATACAATCATTCCCTGCAATACTATATAAAGTAATTTTATTGTCTGTAACTCCAGTCCCAGCTACTTAAGGTGAGGTAGTATGTCTGAGTTAAGTATCTGGGATGCATTTCCAGACAGGTGTATTATTATTATTTCTGGGGGTTTTTTTGCTTTTATCTGAAGCATAAAGAATGGGCCACTGCCAGAGGCAGGGTACCAGGCTTGACAGACCAGTGGTCTGATCAAGTCTGGCATATCCTTTGTTCCTCTGTTCCAATTTAATGCCTGCTGGGAGTGAATTCCAGTCATGTGGGGATGTTTTTGCCAATGAATATTTACCAACATCCTGACTCCCCTAGGAATACAGTTAAAAAACCAACTCCCAGGGAAGTGAACACATACTAGAATAAATACTTAAAAACAAGCCACAAATATTTTTCTTTAATGGTGAACTAAACAACATATTGGTTCACTTCACGTGTACACTTAGGACTAAACCAACCCAAAGGCACATACTCCATGTGTCATGGTTACAAAACCTAGATTTTTAGGCCTTTTATAAGTCTGTTGTGTCATCTTGTAAGAATACATTATTTTAATGACCCACGATGTCCTTACAATCCAGTAGTCAGGTAGGCAAGTGGTAATCTGATTGCCTTAGCTGCAGAGAAGCTGACTCAGTAAATACATAGATTTGTGTAGCTAACCCCCCAAAATCCTAATCCTTGAATAGTACCAGGAACTCCTTCATCACTCTGAATCCATGTGTATGTCAGTACATGTCATCTTTATCAGCTGCTTTCCCAGTTCTGTTTTGAGGACCACTTTATGCTTATCTGCGGGAACTGGCTGATGATGCAGCATTGTTCTACCTCCCTTCTAGCTGCTAAACTCCATTAAAACAAGGAAGAAATCAATGATACTCTTCCCTGGTGTCACACAGAAGAGTAAGTAATTGCAGCAGCTTTGGAGATGGCATGTCAGTAGTTGAAGGAGATGAGGTGGGGTCTGTGACCATATGTGGAGGTGGAGGACATTGCTACTGGGTGATCTCTGCTCCAACAAGTTAATGAGCTTCAACCCCCCACACTGGATTTTTTCAGCTCTTGAAATAACATCATGGGCAGGTAAATGCAAACTGTTCCTGGCCTCAAACACATGCAGCGAGACCCATGAGGACAGAGGGCATCTAAGGTCTTCAGCTTCCTCTTCCCTAAATGAGGTTCACAAGAAAGAAAAATACCTGCACAGGAGCTTTGTAGCACAGCACTGTTAACACAGTGGCTGGAAGGATAGATTTGGTCTCCTGGAGTACCAGGGGCCATGCATTATTCACAGTAAGGGGTTTATTTTAGTTCTGCTTGGCTGTCTGAGCCAGTTCCACTTCTAAGTCCAGAAATACAGCCCTGGCCTATGTGGCGCTCAACGAAGCAAAGCTGGCACCCTCAACTTTCAGCATATCCATCTGCTTTAAATTGCAAGATTTTACTATAGCCCACAAGAAGAATGGGAGACCTTCTGAATTTTAAGCTTTTTACATTGCATTTGGTCATGTTTTCTGGCATTTCTCTTTAAGAAGGGTTAGAAAGTTGGTGGATAGTTTTTGTGTGTATTTTTGTTTATTTTATGCTGAAAACATCCTGTAAACCCTTGTTGCAGAGTCTATCATTTCAAGAAAAAAGAAATCAAAGCATCACCATGAAAGCTCTGGCACTGGAGGTACAAATGCTCTGTTCTGCTCTGTGATGTTGACCTGCTGTCCTGCACACAAATCCCCAGCCTGTAGAGGAAACAGAGCTTCATGTGCAAAAGCTAGAGGCTTTTATGACCCTGTTTCCCACTTTCATGTGCAAAATGATGACAGGGTCAGGATTTTCTCAGACAGAGCTGTTTTGGGCAGAGAGCGATCTAGTGTTGCCAGTTTCACCTTGACTCATAGAAATTTGGAGCTCTATTAGAGCTCCAAATCCTGGCTCTTGGAAGAGCATGCCTGCTCCCATCCATGCCTTGGCTGGCACTGTCCTTCTCCTTTCTTGTGCAAGGAGACCTCACTACAGGTCTGGAAAGAGGAATGGCTCCGTGGACTTTCTACTTCTTCCTCCTGCCTTATTTGTGTCTCACACATACAACTAGTGAACATCTGCACCTCATTGGTGAGAGCAAATGAGCAGCACAAGGGAGTTCCTATTGGGCAGCCTGAAATGGGAATACATCTTTGCACCTCCTCTATCTGATTTGGGGTGACGTAGATCTGATTGCAGTGGAAGGAATGAGACAGAACTCCAGGGTATATACAGGTCATCATATAACCACAGGAAAAGTAGGACAGACAATTTTACATTAACCTGTAATGTTAAGTACTTAATCAACAACTTAAATATTCTTCAAATTCCCAGCTTGATTGACAGCACCTGAATAGCTTTCTGCAAATTAAGTGGGCTTAAATTTAAGCACATTAGGGCTTTCTAGTTAGTATTGACAGTCATAACCAGGGTTTCAGCTATGCATATTTATGTTACAACACAGATAGGGTGTTCAATCTAGATTAGGAGGATTAAGGAGTTTTTAGAGTTCCAAAAATATATGTAATGGACCAAAGCATCAGAAATATGACATCTGCTCTAGTGCATGATTTGCAAGAGACTGTGGGTCTGTTCCTTTGAGAGTGTTATCATTGCCAGAAAATTCTAAGTCCTAAAAAAAGTGTCAACTATAATTTGCAAATACCGAGCCACATTCCTCACTCGGGGCTTTCCAGGGCAGCCTGTCTACTCTGAATCTGTCTAGGACACTTCGCTCTTTTTAGTGCCAGAGAGTCTCACAGTTTTAAATGTACATGTCTTCACCATTCTTGCAGGGTAGCAAAGTGCTGTCACCAGTCTTTTAAAGATGGGGAGCATGAGCCTTTGGCTTGCCCACAGCCTCTGAGGCAAAGCAGGGAACAGAAAGGCCGTTTTCAAAACCCTTGTTTCCCTTTCATCCTTCCTACTGGGTGGCTCTGCTGTTTAGGCAGCAGCTTCTAATGCATAGGTCTGCTGGTGAAAAAAGTGCACATGAAAGCAGTGGTTCGACCTTCAACCACAGCAGTCTGGCTGCATGCTACTGGTTAAAAACCAAGGTCCATCCACTCATCAGAACAGGCAGTGTCTCTATTTTTACACAATACTCAGCAAATAATAGCCACTTTGCAAATGATTAATATTTTATACCTGTTATTCGTAACTCTGCCTGTCATTTACTTGGGTGCCCTGAGTGTTACTGCTAGTTTATCATTTCCAGAGTGATCAAGTCAGAATTCCTATTTGCAGGGATACAGTTTTTGGCACAGCTTCCACACCACTAAGAACAAGGCTCATAACTACCAGCAGAAAGGAACTGTACAAGGGCTTTATAGAGCTCGTGAAGGCTGTTTTTAATGCCTCTCACTCAGTTCCAACTTGCCAGGAGATACAGTCCTGAGTTAAACACATTAAACGCTGCCTACACAGTGGGTTTCAAAGACTATTTTTTAACATGGGTTAAACGGAACCTGAATTTAAACATTTCCCAAGCCTTTCTCTCCTCCTCCCACCCCAAAATTGCATCAAATATTTCATATTTGCTAGTTCTCAAAGCCTGAACCCTGCCATACAGGGCATGTAGGCCGAGAGATCCTGAATACAGCTGTATGAATAATGGAATTTTTTTTATTTGGCGGCCAAAACCGTTACAAAAGATTGACCCCCCAAATATTTTCCTCAGGCCAGAGAGAAAGGTGCATTTTTTCTGCATTACCTGTCCTTACCATTCTGATAAGCATAAGTCAAGGTTAAAATAAAAATGAAAAGCGTTTCCTTTTATTAAAAAGATGGAAAAGAATTATCCAGAAGTTACAAAGTTTTCTTCCTGTTTTGGGGAGAGAGTTTTTGTTGGGCTTTGGCCCAGGTGGTTTACTGTTCACATACGCTGACAGATTTGATTCCCCTGCAAATTTCAGGACCATCCAGCTCAGTAAAGGCAGCCACGGTGGCCAGAGCTGGGCTAGGCATAACTTGCTCAGGTACAGGCTCTGCTTATTGAACAGCTTGTACCGCAGTAGCTGTTTTCTCCCGCAGCAGTTCCTTGGAAGTCTAACAGGGCAACTTGCCTTCTAGGCCAAAGTTAGGTGCTAAAAATACAGCACCTTTTATCATATTATTATATGTAAACAATTATCCTTAAACCATAAGGCCACATCATCAGTCTCTGTATTTAGTGTGTCACTGAGAAAATGAAAGATTTTGGGTAAAGACCTATTAGACACCTTGAATAAACACTGGTTTGTGTTTTCAGAGATGCCCAGTACACACTCTTTCAGCATCTCTGAAAACGCAAGACGTGTCTGTTTTTCTCTCTTTTTTTTTTTTAAAATATTTAAAATTAAAAGTAGCTGTACTTTGTGCCCGATGCAAAAATAGCAACCTTAGGAACTCTCTGAAAGGAAAGAAATTGGCAGTGGATTCCCAGGGGTGGCCCCCTTGGACGGCAGACTTGGCAGCAGCGAGGGGCAGAGGCGGATCGCATCCCTCACCCCAGCCTTGCCCGCCTGGGCTGAGCAGCTCTGCCGGAGCTGCCTCCCAGGGGAGAGCTTCGGTGGGGAGAAAAAGAGCACGTACTAATGTAGCTGTTAGCTGCCGTCGGCGGGGAACCAGGCGGAGACTGTGTGAATAGTTTAGGTCTAATTTGATTAGGGGTACGCCGTTTATCAGCGTTAAGCAACGCCAAGTTCCTCGGGTCCCGTGGCAGGTGGGAGCGTGCTCAGGGTGGAGTCGGGGAGCGCTGTGCACGCTGCAGGGCGAAGCGGGGAACCCTGCGTGGCCGGCGCTGCCAGAACCCAGCCTGTAGAGAGGAGATTTAAGTTGTCCAACTAACCGAACCTTTATTAACAGCGTGTCTCCTCGGCTTTGTAATCACATCCCTGGGAAACGGCGTAACCTTTTTCATGCCAAAATAACATTTGCATGAGGTAAGGAGAAGTGGTTTGTTCTTGCTTGAGGGCTCTCCCTGGTGCAGAAGAGGGTTTGGTATCTTCCACCGGACACAAAGAGCCATTTCCAAGCGCCCGGGCAGGAGGCCACGGCGAGGAGCCGTGCGGCACCGGGCTGCGTGGCGGCGGCCGTGGTGAGCCGAGGGCAGGCTCGGCGCGCTCCCCACGCCGTTTGCTTCACCGTCTAGACGCTGTGGCTTCTATTAGATCAAATTCAAATTGGAGACACGGCTCTGGCAAAGTTTCCAGAGCAGTAAAACATTGTCAGAGAGAGGAACAAAGCATGTAGCCTGTCGGATTTGGACCAGCTGCAGCCTTGTCAGCGGAGGACAGAGCTGGTCCCAGCAAACGCGCTCTAAAATCAGGGTGAAAAGCAGGACAGGGAATTGCCTGAAATCTGTTGGCTCAATTAGAGATTCTCGGTTACTTCCCGTGCTCTTGGTTGTTAAGAATGTAGCAGTGCAGGCTGATGGCAAGAGGATTGATAGCAAACATAATGACATTTTGTCTCCTGCTTACTGGCCTAATATTACATTATTGCCACAATAAATCCTCCGGATAGCGCAGGACACATACCCTAGACATTCAGTCACTTCAGACCTACACTTCTGACTATCTGAAACACGACAGGCACCTAGAGAGACACTCTGCAAGCAGCAGGATAGTTCAGACCAGCAGACCCAGCACTGCCAAGTGCTGAGTGTCTGTCCCTGCAGCTGGCTCCCAGCAGGGCTGTGTATGACTGCTGCCATAGCATCTTGTGCAGGGACCCCAAGCACAGCTTGTTCACAGGGGGTGGATGCACTTTGTCCCACTAATTATTTCTTATATTTGTCTATCCTCTGCAAGTTTGCAGATGATACTGAAATGGGGAGGATAACAGGTATGCTGGAGGGCAGAGCTATCACTGGTTAGAGGTAATTTAACAAGCTGGAGAAGTGAACTAGGAAAAACTTCAGGAAACTCAACAAAGTCCTGCATCTAGGATGGAACAACCCTGGGCAGCAGGACAGGCTGGCTCCAAGCGTCTGACAGACAGCAGGTTGGCAGAAAAGGGGCTGGAAGTCCTGGTGGACCACACATGGGGTATAGAGCAGCAGTGTGCCCATGTAAAGGCAGTCAGCTCCGCACTGAGCTGTATGAGCACGAGCGAAGGCAGGAGGCTGAGGGGTATGAGACTGCCTCTGAAGCACTGACACAGTGCACACACTGGCACAGGACACCTCTTTTGGACTCTACATCAACCAACTGGAATGACTCCAGAGGAGGCCACAGAAATGGTGAGGGGGTTGGATCGGATGATGTGCAAGGAAAGGCTGTGAGCTGGGTTTGTTCAGCATGGGGAAGGGAAGGCTTCAGGAGAGGGTTCCCCAAAAGGGTAGACAGAGTTAGGCTCTTCAGTGATGCACAGCAATAGGCAACAGACACCAAGTGGAACATGGGAAATTCCAATTAGACAGTGGGCAAATCTTTTTCACCAGGGGGCACGGGAAGGTCTTGACACTGCAACAAGTTTTCTAGGGAAGTTATACAGTCTCCATGCTTGTAGATATTCAAAGCGCAGCTGGTCAAAACCCTGAGCAACTTGCTGTAGTTGACCCTTTTCCGAGTGGCAGGTTGGCAAGATGACCTCCAGAGGTCCCTTCCAACCTAAATTAGTCTATGGCTCTAAGGCATTGTCCAGGCTAAACTGGTCAGTTGGTCTCCTCAAGCCTGTGCTCCAGAGCACAGTTCCTGGTCAGGTTCTTTGATTTGCCCACTAAAAAAGACCTTCACTCCTTATTGAGACCTTAGGGAGATTAGCCAGGTAAAAAGGTGTGCAGTATTGGATTGTGGGAATATGCTCCTTAATTATCTGCTGTAAACTTTATGACACAAATACAGCTGTGAATGGTTACTTCTGCTGCAATGCTAGTTCTACCTTTTCTGGAAATCACAACCTGAACCTGAGTCCTTTTGTTTCTTAAAATTGATTATATACTTCTTTTTCTAGCATTGTAAAAGCCTCAGCTAAATACTGTTAGTATTGTAAAACATTTAGTCACATGCTCAGTGATTGGATGGACATGTTTGATGAGACCAAAGCATTTTTATCATGTGCCATCTTTAGATTAAAGTCAGAAGTGTGGCACACTATATTTTTAACTGGGATTTTCTGTCCGCTGCCTGTCTCTGTCCGTTTTCATTGTCCTAGTTGTTTGCTGCATGCAGAACTACATGATGAGATGTGAGAATTGTGCAGGCTTCAAAATTAAGGAAAAAGACAGCAAATGCTGGCATGAATATCCGTTTTGGATTTCCTCGCTTTCTTTTTTTAACCTATTTCAATTTCTTTTATTAGGCATTTTGAATTACTTGCCACGAAACTACTAACACATGAGTGCACAAGGTATCTGCGGGCCAGTCCACATTGCTGATCAGCTGAAGCCTGGACCAGGAGCCTGCTTAGCCTATGTTCATTTATATCTCAGCCCCTAAACCTGGGTTATGGTGTCACTTCCGACTGTGAGCAGGACTTTTTCTAACCCCAGGGTCACTGGCCAGCGAGCTTGTTAAGACAGACTGAATTTTTCCCTTAAGCACTATTTAAACAAGAGTATTTTTCCTTCCTGCTGAAGATAATAGTCCAAGTTTGTAGCTTTCAACCACCTGAAGCTACCATGAGCTTATAAAAGCTCTGGCAAGTTCCTATGACTGCTTGTATCCATTTTTATGACACTGGGTTGTAAAACAAATACATTTTAAGGCCTTGTCCTAGCACTGCCCTGCATGGGGGTGGTTCATTCTGTCATGACACTGTCCCGAGAACCGTGCTTTTCGGTACGCATTTTCAGGCTTAGGGCACAAAGTTATACAAATTGCTATCCTGCACATGTTCAGCTTTGTCTGAAATGGATAGAGGCAAGCAGGTTCTGCCCAAAATAGGAATGCAGTCTCCTTCTGGAATATGGTATATGCAGGAATTCACAATTATAATCAGCTAATGAAATAGAAAGAGATGAAGTATCTGCAGAGGCAACCTATATATCTATATATCCTAGCTCTGATTGCCTTGAAAAACAGAAAATAATTTCCCTCGTCCATTTGAAGAGTAATGATTGCAGTTAAGTATTGAGTATCCTTATATGCTAAGGATATTCTTAGCAGTGCTTCCAGAGAAAAGAGTTGGCCTGAAATTAGGAAATGACAAACCATAAAGGCCTGTTAGATCTTTCTACGTCTTCCACTGATAGAAGGTATAAGATGGAGTAAAATAACAGCATTACATTTCATTGATTTATTCTAGACAGGATTGATTGTAGCACAGAAACTTCCTCCTTTAGGTTACCCAGTGCACAAGTGCTGCATGTACAAGTGGAAGGACTTGTCAACTCTTCAGAGACACTTCCTTTGTAGAGGTGAACTCTTCACTAGAGTATTTGACATACACAGAGAGGAAGGTGTTAATCTGTTCATATCCAAGGCACAGTCTGCAGGCTGCTGGTAATTGCTGCCCCATAAATGTGCCTGTCATGCCTCCTTAGTCTTTAAATATCCAAACTCAAAATAGATGTCTGTGCAACATGTTGAGCCCAGCACTATTGTTTTGTGAGGCAGTATTATTCATTTAGCTTCAGCCAGCTGCTCTCTATATTCAGCTTGGAGGAACAGACTGGAATTTGTAACCAGACAGGCAGGCTGGGAAGCTATAACTTATTCCCTGGTCTGATAAACCAGTGCATCGAAAGTACAGTAAACAAACGCCCACTGGAAACCCATTCCAGTGCTGGGTCCCCTCCTTTCCCCCTGCCACAAATAGCAGTGATCACAAGGGAACCTGCCTTCATAAACAAATGCCCTAGACCTTAATTCTAGTATCAGCTGCATGACATAGTGTTACTGGTATGTTAAACACGGCACATAACAGCAGGATACACTGTTAGGTCACACATGGCAATATAAAATACTAGGTAAGGTCTATGCCTTCTGCTGGGTGGGGACTTGGAGCAGGTCAGTTGTTTGTTACTACATTGCCCTCTACTGACAGATGCACAAAGAGGTTGAGACCCTAATTCTGCTGAACTCGACTCTGGGAGAGGCTGTCCTGTCACTTGTGGTGAGACAGAAGCACGAGGTGGTTTAATGACCCAGCCTGGCAGGATGTATCAGCTTTCATCTCCTTTGGTGGAGGCACCACTTATCTCAGTCCCAAAGACATGTGCTTGGCCATGAATTCATGCTCTCCACTGAGAAAGTCTCTTTCTTTTCCTTTTTTAACACAAATAAACATTTGTCTGAGCTGTTTTCTCTGCATTCTTCAACCTTTTGTGGACATTGGAAGCAACCACGTGCATAACCCAGCTGCAGGCAAACAATCATGGTGATTGGGAGGGCCTCCAGCCCTTCTGCAGCTGTGTGGAGCCTCAGCACAGGCACATCCTCTTTGCAGTTGTTACTGCTCCTTGAGGAGTGTGAATGTTCACGGGGCTGGGATAAACCAGGAGGTCTGCCTCTGCTTCTCCCTACAACAAATATCAAAGCAGAGGATGACTTCTCCTGGGCCAAGAGTTCTCCACTGATGGTTGTGACTCTGCGGTTGGCTGTGGGAGTTGCCAAGGCTGACAGAGCAGTGGGCTAAGCGAGCACAGTCTTGACTTCATCTGTACATCGCAAGCACTCACTTGGCTTGTTTCCTGCCTTCAGCAGAAGCAGTGCTGTCTTCTCCTTGTCACAGGCTCACACTCTCCGTATGTCTTTGAACCACCTCCAGCAACATGTGGGTTGCAGAGGAGATGGCATTCAGCCGTGGAGCTGTAGTTCAAAAGGCTGAGAGTTGGCACATGAGATAAAAAGATTATGAACCCCTGCTCTGGGGCAGTGGTGTATTTTACTAAGGTAGTTATCTTTTTCTGGGCTCTGTTTAGTTGAGGTGGCAGGAAAGATTTAATGAAGGCAAATGCAATTCTACAGCTATGAAGTCAGGACAGCAAGGGGAATTATACTGAATCTTCACAATTAGCAATTCATACAAGCAAGACTCATTTATATATGTTCATGAATGTAAGGAGAAATCTCAGGTGCTATGTATTTCCCCAAGGGAAATTTCCATTAGTGACTTTGCCATAACAATCTAAATAATACAAACTTTTTGTCGGTGCTATGTGGTATTTTCTGTCTCAAAAAAGACTGTTTCATACCAAGAGTAACCAATAGAAGAAACACGTTCTTTGCATCGGAAAAAATATATACTGCACATGTGTGAAAAGAGTGAGTACAGAATGTGTGTATTTGTGTCCCCGCTTCAACAGGACCCATATGATTAAACTCAGCACAGTTGCTTCAGGCCTGGATTATTTTCATCCAGCCGTTGGTGGATTTGAAATGTTTTCAAATATCCTAAGAAAACAAAACAAGTGGGAACATCTGGGAAGCTGATGGGCTGTGGTGTGTGTGGGACGGGGTGAGTTCAGAGGAAGGAAACCAGCCATTGATCAGCTCACCATCAGGTGTCATCTCCGTCCCTGGAAATGCTGGCGAGGAGGGAAGCTGAACACGGGAAGGAACTGAGCAGCAAACAAGCCATGCGTGAAGCCCTGAATAAAAAGTGTAAAAACAATGAAGCTTAGGTAATAGGAGAATTCCTGCCATGTAGGAAGAGGAACAGGCTGCAACTCATTCCAGCCCAATCACTCCAGAGCAAGCATGTAAATCATCTGAGTGTGCGCACGAGATGCTATTTATAGCTATTGGTTGAAGCATTTGTTATTTATTGTTGTGTTTATACAGAAGGAAACCCCCCAGTACAGGAAAGGATAGGAAAGATGCTACTCCAAGTCTCCAGTGTTTCCTCCTATTTATATATACATGTGTGTGCTTTCCCTGGCTTTATTTAGGTTCATGTTCTTTATTTAAAAAAGCATATGGATTAATGATGGCAGCACTGGTAAATGTTTATTGACGCCGGTGTGGTCCCCCCCCAGGGGCCGGAGCCTCCTGCCTGGGAGTTCTCCAAAGTTGGGGGGGGACCCCCAGGCTGAGGAGCATGTGTGTCTCCTGCCAGGTCTTCCATTACCTCCCCCCTCGAGGGCACAGGAGGGGATGAAAGGCAAAATGTTCTGGGCTCATCTTTACAAGAGGAATAAATAAGTGGCAGGCAGAGGACTCTGGGGGCTTTGGGCTGCTGGAGACCCTGAGGAGGAGGGGGCAGGAGAGTGAGGGCACAGCATTGGCTTTCCACTGGGGAGTTGGCATAGCTCAGTTGCTGCCCACCAAATGCCCCAGGCCAACAAAATATGTTGTTCCAGCAGCCCGGTGGCCATGCACCCCCCTGAGGCTGCTCAACCGCCACCAGTGCTGCCTTGCTGGGAGCACTGGTACAGGGGAAAGGGAGGAGCCCAGGCAGGGACCAGCCCCTTGGCCCACAGACATGGCTCTAGGTCTGGCCACTTCTTGTTCCCAGTGGCCTGGGGATGCTAAAAGGACACTCTTAAATCAACAGCCCTAAAACTCTGGCAGGTTTGCTTAATGGGTAACCATCCAGCTCTCCTTTACTGGAGATCTCTGTTTAACCCTTTCCTAAAACACAGGCTTCAGTTCTGTCCTCCAGAAAACATTACCTGCATCTTAGTTATTGGCTAAAGGTGTCAATAGTCCCCATCAACATAGATGAGAGTTTAAGTACTATTTGGAATACCAATGCTTTACTTTTAAACAATACCCATTTGAGCAGTAAATCCATTGGTGTTTTTCATACAGATTTTCCCCTTTGTTACCATTACACAAACTTATTATGCAGGGTTACACCATAACACTTGCACTTCTGTACTTCAGTAGACACATACACAGTCCCCTCTCAATGTCTTTCAGAGATAATCTTTCTGTCTTTGTAGCATAACCATGATTTGTAGTGTAGCACCTGAATTCCTTTGACTTGGAAAAGAAAAGCATCATCTTACTTGTTTTCTAAACACTTCAAAACCCTTTCAGCAAGCAGTCTGGGGATCTTCACAGGTAGCAATATTTTGCTGTCATGACTTGACCAGCTTCCTCAGCTGCAGTGAAACTCCTCTGAAGCTCTACTGTTGCACCTACACTAATACCAGATCATTTGGCTTGTTAGTGCACACAGCTAAATTTGATTTCTACATTTATAACCTCTCTTCAGGCTGAGGCCTGACTGGCTCATATGTTCAGTGGTCAATAAAGAGTGGACACATTCACCCTTTGGGCACACATTGCTGCAACTACAAGTGGGGAAGTTTCTTTACTTGGGCCCTTCTTGCTGAATTGTCCTGGAAGCCATGTAGTCAAATAAAAATGCATCTTCTCCTTCATATAGTTTCTCTTCCTTTCTTTGCCTTTCCCATCAAAACCTGAAGCATGGAGAAGTTGGATTGTTCCTCCATGGAGGAGTATCCAATTGTAGAATCGCAGAATGATGTAGATTGGAGGGGCCCTTGGGAGGAGATCTCACACAGACCTCACTCACAGCAGATAACTTCCAGCTTATTAGCTAACTGAAATTTCTTATGTTCCAGCTTGCATTCATTGCCTCTTGCTGTGCACCACCAAGAAGAGTCTGGCTCCATCTTCTCTATTTCCTCCCAGTAGGCAGTTGTAGGAGCCCTGGCAGCCGTCCCTCACCAGGCTGGGCAAGCCCAGCCCTCTCAGCCTCTCCTGGTGCATATGATGCACCAGGCTCCAATCATCTTGGTTGGGCATGATCCAGTATATTAATGTCTAGCTTGTACTTGAGAGTACAAAACTGGACATGGTACTGCCAGTTTGGCCTCACACATGCTGAATAAAGTGGAGACCCCACTGGGGACTTCCTCCTTAGTAGCAGCAACCTGCCTGGGATCCACCTTTTCATTTCTGATTTCCCCTCCTCACAATTTAGGAGAGGATGGAATAAAAAGGACAGAAGAAAGCAGCCACTTTTAACTTTCCTTCCTCTATTTCATTTGTCCACAAAAGCTGAAGCAGGACTCTCGTTTAATGTCTTGGGAGCAAGGAAGAGGAGGCTTTTAGCTCAGGTGCTGTATTCTGTGTATCCGATTTTAAATCACTTGCATTAATAACTTTATGAAAATAGAAAGCAGTTTTTGCAAAGAAGAAATTCAGTCTGCTTTGCTCTCCCCTGAAGTGAAAGCATTTCTCTCTCTGCTGAGTGCACCTCCCAGCATCTCACAAACATATGGTCTCTTAGACGTAAGTGGTGCTCACCTGCTTTATTGTCTTTAGCAGAAAGGAACTAAATATATAACAGATGCTCAAGTACCTTGAAATTAATGTATTGTGCAAACAGAACTGTCATCACACCCCTTGCAGTCACATTTTTCACCTGTGGTATGCTTGTTTACCTGTAGCTTGTTTTGACAATGTGTTACATGTTTTTTTAATAGTTTGGAAAACTCCCAGCTTCAGAGCTGGGCTGGTGCCTCATTTCCTCATAGGTGGCATTTTCAGTTTTAGACTATTTAACCGCTGCTTAAAAATCAGATAAATGCAGTCCACTGCCTCTCTTTTATTATATTTTTTTTTGAATTGTGCTAAATTCATGCTTGTTAACAGACATTTTGGCAGATAAAGGTACCTAATCTTTAGACAGCAGAAGACTTCACCCTTTTTGATTTTACTTGGAATGGATTCAGATATGAAGTCTGGACCTGAATTTGAATTCCTTGCATTTCAGAAGCTCTCAGATCAGACTTCAGATTTAGACCATCACAAAACACAAAACAAAACATACATTCTGTGTCCTGAGTCAGGTTTGGCTTTTTTTTTTTCTTCTCCTCATCACTTTCAGCAAGCAGGGCTTGAATGAGGATTTTATCTGCTCTCATATTGCTCTTTGCTGAAAGAAAGCTGTGTCATGCCACTAAGCAAGCAATGTCCTCAGCACAGGGACTTCAGTGTGTCTTGCATGCAGTGAGTTTTTCCTGTTCTATTAAATGTTCAATCTTCATATCAGAAGGAGAGGAAGGCTCAGCCTGGCTTTTACGGTCATGGTTTTTATGACCCTGCTTCCATCTGTTAGGTGATTTGTACTACAACCCTCTTGATACAGAGAAATAAGTAGTTGGCCCTTGTGTCCTCCTAAAAGGTCTTTATTATTGCTGGAATGGCAGGATAAGAATTGGACCCATCCTCTCCTCCTCATCTGTTTCATGGCTGTCTTGTGTTCAGGGCTGTCAGCTGTTCTGCACGCAATGTATGGCAGGTGCACTGCAGGGCTTACCTGTCCTAGGGCTTCTCTTATGGAAATGAAGAGATGGGGAGATTTGTTTTCTCTCTAGATATATAAAGCTACGACAGAAATTATGGGTGTATGGCTAGTGTGCTTGGTTTGAGGGTATGCTTGTTTGTTGAATTTGACCACAAGGATGTGAGCATGCACACGGCAAAGCTATGGTCAAGTGATGAACTCCTGTGAGATGCTGTGCCGCTGAGGACTTCTGGAACTTGTCCTGGGGGCTGCTGAGCTGCTCCACAGCTCACACCTAGGGCAAGATCTCTGTCTGTCTGGACACCCAACATAAAGTCAGAGAAGGCTATGAAAATCTGTTGATATTCAAGTGGTTTCAGCCCCCATCTCCTCTACAGAATGTTTGAAAGCCTTTCTCCCAGCACAGGTAAGTCAGAAGGACTAGCTTTTCCCCAAATGAGACAGTTCATTGGGGTGTTTAAATGGATAGGGAAAAGAAGCTCAGTTCACACATAGTGAAGCTTCCACAGAACTGGTGTACCTGACTTGCTGAGGGAGTTTCTCTCTCTCTTTGATCCACTTTGGCTCCAGCTCTCCAGTCTTGTCCTGTTCTTGTGCTGACAAAAGAGTAACACCTGCTAGAGGAGCTATAAAAGCCACATTGCCTCCACCTGGGACACTCACTGCAAGAGCACCAGGGGCTGGGAGGGGCAAGCCCAAAGCCATTGGGGCAGAGGAGAGCTGTACCTCTGCCTCCTGGGAGAATGAGCTATTATAAAAGGGTGCAGATAGCTGTGCCTGGAGGGATAGAGACTGTAGCTCCAAGGATGTGAGCCTCAGATGGAGATAAGCTACTGCTCTTACCGCAGGACTTCCATATCTTATTCTGGGTATGGAGAGAGGTGCACAAGACAGACCTGTCCTGAGTGTTTCCAAATTGCTCTGCAGGGTAAGTCCTCACCCTGCACCTTGGTTTTCATCACTTCTTAGTCATAGGTGCTTGACTCCCTGCAGTCATACAATGTGCAGAGAGCTTAGGCATGTCACTCTGGGTGGTGGGTACTAGTTGATACTTACTTAAAAACCCTTTTTTGGGAATCTAGCCCGAGAGATGTGCACGGAGTGTATGGTGTTGGTAGGAGTTCATTGCTCATGCTTGCATGCTGCTGATCCATAGCCAGCTAGCACTCTGCACTAACGCACACCACTCTGGGGTTGTTTTTAAGCTCCACCATGATTTTTGGAGCTCTGTTCCAAGACATCAGTCTGACTCTGGGGTGCTCCTTCCAGGCACGGTGCAGAAGACAGCTGTGCTACCTGACTGGTCTCCTCTTGTACGCTGTGACTGTGGCTCTTAGTCCCCAGCACAAGAGGAGGCAAGTCCTTCCCGGTTCGGCTCACAGGAGAGACAGTGCCTCCTCTGCTCCATGCACCCGCCGGGTGGGTCAGGTCTCAGTACAGCGCAGTCAAAGGCAGCCCTGCACCAGCACCATCACTGAGACAACACTCTGGTGTAGTGTCTTGGTTGGGGGGGGGGAAAGACCTCCTAACGTTAGCACACCCACCATCCAACTCCCTTCTCCACACTTGCTCCAGTAGCTTCTTTGACTTCACTGGGAATGTCTGGAAAGGCAAAGTGAGCAGAGCCTGGACTTTGACATAAGAGAGAGGGCTGTCTTAATCTCTGGCTTTCTCCTGCTGTTCTGTGTGTCAGCTGATGAGCTTCATTTACATGGCACGTAATTCCCCTTATAACTGGGTGCTAAACCGTGTTGATCTCATCTTAAAAAGTAACAGCTTCCAGGATCAGTCCCTGCTGCCTCTGGCATGAGTTGCAAGGTGCCCAGTAGATCAGGTCCTGAGCACGGATGGTTTGTGGGGGAGAAGGTGCAGATTGTCTCCCTGCAGCTCTCCCCTTTGGGGCTCCTGTGCTCAGGTGTGCCTGGGTGTCTGCTGAGGCCCATTAGGCAGTGGGCAAAGAGCCTGAATTTTAATCTGATGTGAGACAAATGAATCACAGCTTGGATACTGGAAGTTTCTATTTAAACTAAAAGGATTGTGTGTTGTTTTCATGGATTTATTCTTTTTTAGTACTTTGAGAATATCTAGAAGTAACTCAATAGCTGTCCAAGTCCTCAGACCTTGAAATACTTTGAGGATGAGATAGAGTAGAAACTCTTGTATTGGTAATAAAGTAGTTTTAGAAGCCAGAAAAATCTTTGGGAGGAAAACGAGGTGTGTTTACTTTATGAAGAAATCATCTAGGAACAACTCAGCTTTGCAAAACTGTTATACTATACTACTGTTATGGGTAGTTAAGCTTTGGCCAATTTCTTTCAGTTCTGTAACTTCCAGGCTGCAGAAATGACCATCTGTCTTGGTGCCCGGGCTTCACTCTGTCTTTCAACTGCTTCAAGTTGCATCTCTTAGAGGTATTTTGTGTACAGTTTCATTAAAGGCAAGAGAATGAATCCTTCTCAACTTTGAAGAATACATGACATCTTGCTGCAGTTTTGCAAGCAGAAATGTAATACTTTTCACTATAAGAGCAGAACTGTAGAAAATTGGGAACATTTGTATAGCACATTATGTTCTGGCCAAATAAAATTTCAATAGGTGTTCAAATAACAATGACCTAAATTAATTTGACCCTCATTCTCACCTAAAATCTTCTGCCTTCTTCCAAGAGTAGATTTATCTGACTTTAGTTTAACCGTAAGTTAAGGCCAACCTGGTCAACATAGGTTTGAATACCAGCAAAAATATATTTGAATGCAACTCCCTGCTAATCCTGAGGACCTGCAGCTTGTAGGTGCTTTTCTGTATTGGCCTCTTGTGATTTACTGACCTGAGAACAATTTCATGAGCAAGGAGTAATTAAGTCTGCTTCCTACAGCATCAGCATGGGCTTGGTAGCAGAGTTTGGCCACTGAAATGCACAGCACCCCCTCGTGGGAACTTGCACTGCTCCTCTACTCCCTTCAGACAGAGCAGAGCAATCATCATTTTCTTTGCAAACCTGAAGGCTGATTTTTCAACCATAGCATGTCTAATTTCCAAAATCCATTATGGTGCACCTGCAGATGTCAGTATAGCCTAAAAAATATATCCTTAAAAAGAGGGCTCCTAATTAGTGAAGGTTAAGCCATTCACACAAAGTTCATGACTTCACTCAAGACTTGGGGTTTTTGTAAGGGAAAAGGCTCCTGCAGTATGTCCACATGTTTCAGCCCACAAAATCAAGGCAATTCAATAGGAGAAAAATGGGGCAGAGGCTGGAGAAAGTGGCTGGCACAGCACAGGTAGGAATGTGTTGGGGATTTTAAATTTGTGCAGCAGTCAGCGGCTGTGGCTCTGGAAAATGCAGTCTTGACTTCCCTTAGAGGTGAAGCAGTTGTCCATCGGCGTACCTAGAAGTTTTATTTGGCCATATTTCTCAGAGGAACACGTGCTGAAATAGTGTTTCAGGACAAATTATTTGCTTTTAGAACCCATACCCACCTGGGTCAGCCTGTACGGTCTCAGCCCAATACAGACTTTGCAGATAAAATATGGACAATTGCATCACTTTCATGTGTTCATAGGAGGTTAAAAGTGTGCCTTTGGGTGAGAAGCTGGCTCCTTTTTGTTTCGTGTGATTTCTGCCTTGGAGGAGGAGGCAATTATGGAGGCCAGGTTTCCTGCTCTACTCTGATTATTTTAGAAGAATAATGAAAATGGGATGGTTATTCTTATTTTGTAAATCATGAGGCTAACCCACTGTGCTTGAGGCTACTGCCTGTCTTGTGAGCTGATGGCTGTGCAGCAGAAGTGTTTCTTTTACAACTCAGAGAGATTATGGATGGATGTGCCATGGCATCATTAACCATAGCAGTTCAGGGGACAGCATGAGAAATAAGAGCAGCAGGTGGAGAGGTGGGGAGGAGAGGGTGACTGCAATGGCCAGGTGAAACAGTAGTCAGGAGGTGAAATGGTAGTTAGGATGGCTGCAATCGTGCATCTAGCAGCAAGGAGATGGTTGTGGCACTGCACTGGCTGTGAAGCATGAGGCATGAGGTTTGATGGTCTGCCAAAACAGCAGTCTTGCTTCTGCCAGGGAGGACGAAATGCTTTGCAGGAGGGTTGCAGAGGCGTTTGCTGGGTTTTCCCTGCAGGCTCAGTGGTGTGTTGAGTTAGCTCTGTAATGTAAAGCTACGTGTATTTACATCATAACTTTGCAGCCTACCCGAGGTAACATTCCCTGGAACTGAGCAGCAGATGAATGTCAAATAACTTTCTTAAAAGGAACTTCACCCTAAGCCTTTTAGGAGCCTAGTTTATATCAAACACCGTGGGGATGTAACACAGCAACAACCAGCCTGTGAGAAGAGCAGGGACAATACAAATGTGGTATCTCCAGGGATTACTCAGAGAAATTGAAAAATGTCTGTATGTGGCTGAGCCCACATCTGGACAAGAAAGTACCTATGTGTATATGTGTGTCACTCTTTCCCTTCCCCCAAAAAACAAGTGTTGATATGGGGTCAGCTTTTTTTGTTGGGAGTGGGGGGTTGTTTAAAGGTTGGAGGGTTATAAAAAAGAGTGTCAGCCAGCACCCCTGATCCTGCCAGTAGTCCACATGCTAGCACATGGTCTTCATGCCTGAGTAAATCAGTGCAGGGATGCCTGGTAAGGGTTTGCCTCGTACGTAAGCTCCGTCCTGTGCCAGTCGTCTGTTGTTGGCTAAATAGGGCCCCATGAAAATGTGTGACTAACAAATGCCTGAGTGTCCTATTTATAGGTTTTTGTGTCACAGGCCCTGGGCTGAGTTCACCTGAGGCTTTTGCCAGGACAGACACTGCAAGTACTTGGTCAGGGTCTAAAATTATGCCAGCAGATCGCAACACAGGGGCAGACACAGAGCAAAGGGGACCACACAAACCTAGCAGAAGGTGAGTCCAGGCGAATGGGACGCGGATGTGACTTCTCATCTGGGTGTGTGTAGTACTGTTCACCCATGGATGTGATGCCCCAGCCATTGCTGGGGCAAACCTGTCTCTGCACCAACAGTGGAGTGCACTGGGAGGACAGATGCTCCCAGGTGTCAAGGCTGAGCTGGCAGTACATACTACACCACCATCTGCTCCAGCCTCGCAGAGTTCGGTGCCTGTTTGTTGATTAGCTTATCCCCTTAATCTGTGTGCTTTAATCCAATAAACCAGTACATGCAGGAGGAAAAAACAGCGGAGGAGTGAAACAAAAGCTATTTATTCTACCCAAAACAGTCACACTGAGCAGTTTAAAGCTGACAGCACAACAGTAAACAGCCAGTGTCTTTGGCTCTGAGAGTTTGCCCTGAGCCAAATGGAGCTAACAAGTGTCCCCCAGGACCAGGTTTGTTTTCTGCTTTGGCCGTCACCTGCTCACAGGACAGAGAGGGAAAACTGTGGTTTCTCTTGCTAACCTCTCTCCCCTTACATGGGAGCATACGAACCCCTGTTGCTCTCAGACTGAGTTGAAGAATAAAGAAATGACTGTAGAAACAAAAATCTGAGTATGTCTTGTCTTGCTGATCTACTTCAGATCGCCTGGTTTTGCATATGAATAATAGCGAGGTGCCATCAGACTCAGGTCATACCCTGAGCCCCAGATCTAGACAGAAAAGCAACCTCTTTGCTTTCTCTAGGACCCACTGCATCACCACTGAACTGCTCCTGTCAGAAGTTTCTGAGGTTGTGGAAAAACTGGGGACCCGCAGCATCCTTGTGCCTGAGGCTGGGGCAGCTAAGGAGAGGATGTCAGGGTGGGCTGAAACACCAGTTCCATAATGCTCTGAGAAGTATTGTTTTCCCTGCCTGAGCCCCAACAGAGCAACTGAAACGATAGCTTTCCAGGAGCCATATCAAAATTATCCCTCAGGATAATCTCTGAGTTGCCTGTGGCTACTGGTCAATAGTAGATGTTGAGAGGAAGAATATGATCAATCTGTCTATATTTTAAGGGCTCATCATTCATTCCTACCTGTTATTCCCTGTATTTGGAGTCTTCCTTGGTGTCCTCAGTAAACTTCAGTTAAAGCACAGGCCCTGAACTGCTAAGCAACACAATTTGATGAATACCAGCAGTGCTTAAGTCAGGTTTTGCTGGAAGTGCTGCAAACTAAAGAGGCAAAAGGGTGCTAAGCCGTTGCATGCCTCACGTGCCTGGAATGGGTTGTGTGATGCTGAGCTGCCTCACCCTGGCTGCTCTCTGGTGGTTTTGGTACTAACTGAATCACTAGCAGCTCTACATCCTACCACTCTCACAAGCAAACCTCCAACAAGCAAAGCTGCAGGCAGGCGAGAGTGAGAGTCCCAGAGGAGCACTTCCCAGCATGGGAAAAATGTGCAAAAGAGAAATTTCTAACTGGAGTGCTTTCCTCCTATTAGGTTTTCGAATAACAGATGTTTCCTTCTGACATTTCACAAAACCTCCTCTGTGAGGTTTTTGTTGCTTTCAAGACAGTTTCCAGTAAAAAGAAACTTATAAAATTGCCTACTGTTTAACACCTGTTTAATATCAAGGGGAGTGGAAACTCATGAAGCCTGTGCTGGTGCTAAATGACCTCTCTCTAAACATGTCACTTCCAGTTTCAGCTCCTGCCGTGCTGTGAACCAGGACATGGCGGTGTCTTTGATGTCAGATAGGGATGAGGTGAGCGTAAGGATGCGTGCAAATACGAGACTTGCAGGAGGGTGGATTTGCTGTGCTGAGTGCTCTGGCTATGGCAGTATGTGTCTGCAGCAGCAGCCAGTCAGTCAGAAGCTTTAGAGGAATTCCATGTAGGTAATTACGGAATAACCTTACTAAGCCTTGTTACTCAAAACCTGTTTAGGTCTTGAAATATATAGGCTTAAATACCATGAATGAAGTGGCCTCTTATTTCTTTAATGATATAAATATACGGCACATTAACTTGAAGGCTTTTGGCACAGCAAGCCTGCAACTTTGTGGGTTATGCCGCAGGGAACAGAAAAACACTGTGTTTTCAAAATACAGTACTGGAATAAGAGCAGAATGATGATGTAATTGCTACAGTCTGCTTCCCTCTCTACTCACACTTACTGACCCTTCCCAGCTCCATTTGGCTTTTGCCTTTTCCCTTCCTTGTAACCTACTCTAACCCACCTTGATCTCCTTCTATTGCTGCATCTTAGGTACTAATTTCTGAGGCAAAACACGACAGCCTTTATTTAAAACCCAGTATCTCAAGCAAATTGTTTTGTACCAATGTAGTTTCAAAGAGCAGCAGCACATAGGAGAAGACTAAATTCTTCTTAGCTAAGCAGTAGTGAATGGTTCAAGGTTAGTAGCCCTTTTCTTTGGATATGTTCTTTTTCTATCAAAATTGTTGGGTACACAAGCCATCTTCCCCCTCTCACTTGATGTGATCTTCCCTCCTTGAGGGTGGTTTTTGTATATGTGTAAGGGGGATTTCAGTGACAGATCACAGTCAATGCAAAATTTCATGGGTTTTGTATTGCTCTAATGCTGACGCTTAACTGTCTTCCTCATATAAATCAGCTAAAGGGAGGCAGGATGCTCTGAGAAGGTCTCTCTAGCAGACGTTCTTCAGACCCTTCTGAAATGCCCAGAGGAGGCAGTGGGAGAGCAGCAAAAGTCTCACACATTTCTGCATAGGACTTGTTATGTTGGTGTTGTTTCCAAATTCACCCCATGCCTCAATACATCAGGAGACAAAAACGCAGGCTTAAAATCCGACCGCACTTTGCCCAGGTTCTCCGTGAGCTCCAGTCTGCAAGCTCCAGTCACGTCTTGCTCGACTGGGAGCAGAACTTGGTCTGCTGCATACCCACTCCCGAGGCACTTAGGCAGCTCTCTGACAACCTGCCATGTCTAGACACAGTAAGGTGAGCTGAGGATAGCTTAAGATAAACTTCCATTTTCCTCTTCCCTTATTTGGACTTAGAGCACAGTCTTAACTTTGTTAATTACTTTCTTTGGCTTGGCAGATTACTGTGAGTGGCACTGCGCCAGGATGACATTATAATATTAATCTCTCAGTGAAAGACCAATTTAGGGCTCTATGTATTTTCTGAGCTCTTCCCAACATCTGTTAACAATTTGGGCACGAATGGTCATTTTGTTTTTGGCAGTGGGTACAGCCACAATTCCAGTAGTCAATAAACCTGTGATGGGAAGGGAGGAGACTGGAGACCCACTGCCTGGCAGCCACCGAGGAAGCCCTGGTAGGTTGGGTTCTGTCCTCTTCTGCTGCTGCTTCTTTGCAAGAACCTAAAGTCAAAGTGCTCACGAAGTTCTGGGTGCTGCAACGCCATTCCTTGCAGCACCCGATCCCTGGCCATCTGTAATGTAAAGCCCTTGTTCATCTCTGCTTTCCCTGTGATGGGCATGTGGTCTCCATAGGGGGGATGCATGACCTGGCACCCAGGAGGTCTACTGCTTAGAGCCATGGGTCCTGCCATTTGTGGGGATCATTGCCTGGACTTTTTCCTGAAGCAGTCACCAAGGACAGGCTGAGAAAAAGGCTTTTCTTTCCAGGCCTGGCTGGAGGAAGACAGGATGGCTCCAGTGCCATGCTCCTAGTAGGAGTGGCACCACTTGAAGAAGTAGTGGGGTCTGAATAGTAATTCCCCCTGTCCTGGGTGGTTGCTGTTGCTCCCCTGAGCTCTGGTCCATCCTAGGCCAGTGGTGTGGCTGTGCTGTCCTGTCAAGTTGCCCCAACCCCAGCGGAAGAGCCCCATGGTCATCTAGAAGAGGGACAAGGAGAAAGCAGAGATGTTGGGCTGTGTGGCCTGTGATAGAGGATGAGCACTGTCCCTGTGTCTGTGGCCACCACATGATCAGTGAGTGTAGAGCATCCACAGTGTGGGGGCCTCTGGTACCTTCTGAGCCAGGTGAGGAGCTGAACGCTGGGCTCATCCATGCTTCATGAGTGCTCTGATGGTGAAGCTGGAGGAAAGAAATGGGAGGTACCAGCAGTACTAATACTGCCATGAGGTGCTTACTTGGTGGGAAAGGGACTTTTAAACACATGTGTTTTCTGTAGGCTCTGAACTGTGTATAGAGCAACCTTCTTAGATCACGTTTCTGAGGTGGAGAGGAGGAATGCCAGATTAGGGTCTTCAGGTCAGGTTATGCAAGGTTACGAGTTTGGTTCAGGCTGGCCTGAGGTGTCATGAAGTGCAAGAAGGAGAAGCGCAAAATCCTGCACCTGGGCAGGAATGGCTCCATGCATCGATATATGCTGGGGCCACCCAGCTGGAAAGCAACTTGCTGGAAACCAGCACCAGCAACTGGTGATGACCAAGTTGAACATGAGCCAGCAGCGTGCTCTTGTCGCAAAGGCAATGATATTCTAGGCTGCATAAGACAAAATTTTGTCGGCAGGCTGAGGGAGGTGATCCTTCCCCTCTACTTGGGGAGTGTTGTATCCAGTTCTGGGGTCCCCAGTACCAGAGAGATATGGACATGTTGGAGTGAGTCCAATGAAGGGCCACAAAGATGATTAAGGAACTGGAGCATCTCCCCCGTGAGGAAACACTGAGAAAGCTGGGACTATTCAGCCTGGAGGAGAGAAGGCTCAGGGGGGATCTTGTCAATGCTTAGGAATGCATGAAGGGAGTGTGCAAAGAGGACGGAGCCAGGTTCTTTTCAGTGGTGCCCAGTGGCAGGACCAGAAGCAATGGGCACAGACTGAAACACAGGAACATCCCTCTGAACATCAGGGGACATTTTTCACTGTGACGGTGACCAAGTACTGGCACAGGTTGCCCGGGGAGGTGGTAGAGTATCCATCCTTGGAGATACTCAAAACCCATCTGGACATCCTGGGCAGCCTGCTTTAGGTGTCCCTGCTTGAGCAGGTGGGTGGACCAACTGACCTCCAGAAGTCCCTTCCAACCTCAACCCTTCTTTGATTCTGTGTGCTTCTGACTCTGTTTCCATCAGGGTAATGCTCCAGGGACCCTAAAGCCATGGATGCTGGTGTGTCCCAAGGGATGGTGGCACTGACTGCCCATTTGGACCACCGGGATCCTGTAATGCATCCATGGCTCTTCACTGACCTGCTGCTGGCATTACAGCCATGGCATGAAAGCTTCATGGATAGCCATCTGTGTGGCTGGTGTTTCCAGCACAAATTAAACATGCCAGCCTGGGGTTAGATGCAGGGTGGACGCTCAGGAATGTCCCTCTGGATCTGTGTGATTCAGTGCAGCCTGTAATCTTTTGTTCCTTTCTAATTTTTGTAGTATGAAGAAAGCAAATACGGAAAACCTTGTTTCAATGCCCAGTTTGTTGCAAAAGATCAGGAATGTCAGGGCTGTGTAGCTGTTTGTAGTTGTTTGGAGGGCTGTAAACAGCCTGGAGGACTCTACGCTGGGTGAGAGGTTTCTCCTCTTTCTCCTTAAAGCTTTTGCTTCTGCTCGCTTTTGGAATTAAATAGGAACAAATTAGGAAAAGAGTCTTGCTAGCAGGAAGGACAACAGGATGTTTTTTTTCAGCCAAAGCCACGGCAGTAGGCTTTCTATGAGTTACCTTGTGTTAATTGTATGACATTTGGTCGTGTTGCTTACAGCCATTTCCGTACCTGTCCCAGCTGGCTGCCTCCTCGCACCCGGAGGCTGCGGCTCCACCTCAGCCAGTTGCTCCCCAGCTGCCTTTCGTGAGCCCTGCTCAACGTGCTTGTGCCTGGCACTTCAGATGGCGGCTTTGGCAGAGCTTTGGGCATTTTGACCCTTTATTGCAGGCCAACTTCCGCCGCAGCCGTGGTCTCTGTAGGCTGTAAAGGCGGCACAGTGCCCTTCCTTCACCGTGGTTAGCTGCGGCTGACGGCGCCGTAGATGCAATCCTCTCGTGACCCGTGCATGGGTTGGGGTTTTTTACCGAGCCACCTTATCTGCAGAAACATTTCCTGAGTTACTCTCTCATCCTGCATTGGAGATACGTTCGTTTCCTGGTGTGGGTAGTTTTGTTTTGTTTTCTTTTTTTTTTTTGCCTTGCTATTTTTATCCCTTGCTTCACTTTTATAAAGAGTTTTGCTGAGCCCTGTTTCCAGGCTGCTCATGGGGAGAAGCTCACTTCTGCAGATGCTGTCCCCCACCCTTCTCGGCATTCCCTGCCCCCAGCCTTAGCCTGCTGGGTTTATCTCCTTTTAACTCTCTATCCCTGTAATTTAATGTTATAGACAATCTATTATAAAGCCCAGCCAGGATGAGGTTATGCCAATCACGCACGCTTTTTCTATAAACACATCATCTTGCGCTTTTAAGCGATCCTGTGATTTGAACAGGTGTGTAAATCTCAGCAATGCAGGGTGGGGTTATAAATAATTATTTTGATGAACAACAGAGACACACCTCTGACATTTTTGATGCCATGAGCATATTTCTCACAAAACCTTTAATTTTTGCATTCTTTAAGTACAGTGAATATTGACTTTTCCAGTGGCCCAGTTACAATGGGAATCTTTGTCTTGTCTATCCATACAGGTTCAAGTAGGGTTGTTGAGCACTAAATGAAAAGGAATTCTAAAATTAAGGTTGCTAAAACAACTTTAATTTGGTCCCTTACTGACAAATCCAGTCTTAGTAACTGCACAGTAATTCCTCTTTTCTACAATCACCCATTCATCAGCAAACAGAACTGACAAATGAAGATGCTCTTGAGCACATAGTTTCATCCCCAGGGCTCCATGTCATTGCTGCCATCCCTGCCCTGTGTCCCCCTTCTGGGGGCTGGCACCCCAACTTTTGCTCCCCACTGCTTGTGCCCCACGAGGGGAGGTGTGGGAAGCTCAGTTGTCTCCTCGCTGCCCCTCAGCTGGAGCACATTCAGTGCAGAGAAATTTTAGTTGACAAACTCCAGCCGGTTTTTATTGCCTGTGTGCAGTTTGAGAGTTTTCAGAGACTCAAAAATTGGCCAAATTTGGTCAGGCTGAGTGGAGATGGCAAAGGCCCATCACTAACAGGAGGGTGATCTCTCAGCAGGTTTCTAAATTTCTGCCTCGAACAATAGATGTTCTAATGCTCCCTAACGAAGGGTCTGTCACCTCGGGGTCTTCCCCTGAGCTCCTTCTGAGGCTTCTCTCAGCAGGTTTTCTGATGGCTCCTCAAAGATTATGAACCAAAGCAGAAATCCCACATGGCAAACCTTGCCAAAATTTTCCAGTTATGATGGTTTATAATCCACTGGAAAATGATCTCGTATTAAAGACTTTTGGACAGCCTGAAGTGTTTATAGTTATAAATACTGAGATGTTTCAAGGAAGGGATGGGGGGAGGTGAGTGATTCTTGCTGGAGGATGGGAAACACAAAATGAAGAGTGAGGAAAAAGAAATAGAAGGAGATGGGAGAATATGAGAATGATTAAAAAGAACTAAAGGTGAAGGCAAATTGCAGCCTTCTCCATGTATGAAAAAAACCCAAACCTGTGCCAATGGTTGGGCTTGGCTGAAACACCTCACCTAACCATGTCCTGGTCCCGCAGCACACCCACCTGGTGCCAGGTGCTGTGATGTTAAAGCAGTATTTAATTCCTCTGGTGCAAAAATCATTTTAAGCTGCTTTCAACCACCTTCTAGCCAGATACTGCTCCTTGGCCTGAGCTGGGTACCTCCTTCTGTGAGTCTGAGCTGGGATGCAGGGAAGATGCTCGGTGTGTGAGACCTGAGCATACTCCACAAGCATGGTCCCTGTCTCCGGTGTGCTCCTTTTTTCTTCCTTGCTCTTTTGGCTTACCATGTTCGATGGCACACAGGTGTTATCTGCTCTTTTTCCACTCCCTGCAAGCTGCTATCATTTTGGTGGCTCATCAAATACCCATGCTAAGACTGGGCAGAAGGTGGTGGTGTGGTGTGTTGCTGACTGGAGAGGTGGGAGCTGTGGGAGCAAAGTGTTTTCTGCCTGAAACAGTCCAAGCATCATTAGTCAAGCCCCTGGCCTGAACAGAAACCTCATCTTCTCAGTTCTGTGCAGTGGCAGGATGTCACCAGGACCAGAGCTCATGGCAGCTGTGGGGAAAGGCAGCACGAGCCCCAAGTGATCCTTTTCCAATCTCCAATTCTGATGCAGCATCTAAATGAAATGCCTCCCTCTAAGAACCACTTTGTATTTTGATCTGTGCTGACTCGTGGAGCTGATGGAGTACCTTATTTCAAGCAGGTCTGCTCTGTTAGGCCTTTCAAATAGATCTTCCCAGCAAAGATAAAAGATGCTAAGAAGTAGGTCTTACAGCTGCCCTTCAGACTCCACTCTCTGCTGTATTAATCCAATAACATGTAAGATGATAGACGGGAGTTCTCAGGAGATGTCATACAAAGTGTTCACATTAAACAAACAAAAACCAGTGCAGTTTTCAAAATGAAACTGTTATAACTCATAGTGCCTCTGGCCCCAAGAGCTCTGGCAAGCCTAACTTCAGTGGAGATATAAGACTAAACAGTCTTAATAGAAACACGCAAGAGGTGCAAAATGTGGATGCAGATTGTGTGGCCATGCAGACCCAGGAGCTGGGCTTGGAAGGGATGGAAAACTCAGAATTGGGTGGCTGCACTGACTTGCATGAGCCTGAAGCTGTTTTTCTTCCCTCCTGACTTTTGGGACATTCTAAGTATACAATATTTTTAAAATAATGCTTTCGAGTCATCATGTTATTTTATTAGCTTAACCAGTTGAAATGGGTGGTGGTTGCTTATGACATGAATGAATCTGTGCTTCAGGATGGGAGGAATGCGTGTGAAGCTTAATTAAAATTGGCAAAGCACTTTCTGCCCCTGAGCCCCTGGTGCGATGTAGGAGGGACAGCGGGACCTTGCTGCTGAGCAGGGATGGTGGGGACAAGGTGTGGAGGGGAACACCTCTCTGGGAGCAGCGGCAGCAGCACACTCAAAAGCATCCCCGAGGGGCTGTAGGAGTGTTAACATCAGAGCTGAGGCTGCATAAGAGGGAGGCAGCTCCTGCATAGACAGTCCAACGCAAACATTTTGCCACCAGCCAAGGTAACTTCTAGAAAATGTGGTGTTGCCCGTGTGCTGCTTTTATGCACTTGCACATCACCAGGTGCCAAGAGGAGAAAGGGGTGAATTTTTGAAACATTCTCCATTTTCTGTGTTTGCTCTGGGACTGGACAAATATTTCACATTAACTATGCTCTTCTGCCAATTTTTGTCATGAGAGCACAGTCTCCGAATTGTAGAGCCTGTGAATTATAGTGGTAAACGTTGTATTGCTTTGACCTTTCGAAATGTCTCCAGCATGATTGGCTGCCTGTCCTCCCCTTCCCCCAGAGGTCGGCAGGTTGTAAATATAGGCGAAATGGAATAGCCAGATAATCAAATTGAACCTATTTCACTGCAGTGCGGTGCAATCACGGCGCAGTGAAATTCCATCAGCATTGGAGGCTGCATTTCAAATGCCACGGAAATCACTTTGTAACTGTCCACGCGACTCCAGGAGCAGTGTTTACCGACTGCGACGTTGTGGGCTCTGCATTTTTAAGCCTCCTTTAGCAAAGAAAAAAGAAATCTCAAAGCCACATCAAAAAGAAGAAGGAACAGGCTGCCATTTAAAAAAAGGCTCAGCATCTGAAAAAAATTGCTTTGACATATAGGATGATTGATAAGTTTTATTTGCCTTGGGTTTTTTTTTTTTTCTTTTAAAGACACTAAAGTGATTCCTCTGCTCTGGAGCAGATAACAGAACAGCTTGCTGCTTCACCTGAGCTCACCTTCTTCAAAGAATAAATATATTAGTCATTATTTTAGCAACACCATTGAAGTACAGCACATAGGCAGTGGTACAAAAAGCGCCATAACTCTAGCTATGCGTGAGGATGCTGGTTAGGAGCAATGTCCTCTGACCAGGAGAGATGAAAATCTGGACGTTGAAATCTGTATAGATGATTTTTCAGCAGCGGGAGCCAAGCGCAGCGCTGTCTTCTGTTGCTTGCAAGCCCAGCGATGCTAGCAGTGGGGTAGCAGGGCATAATTAATGTTTACTTATAATCAGCATCTTTCTGTGCCAGCAATCATGGCAGACTGAAACTAAGCAGGGGAACCAGAAACCCTGCTGCTTTCAGCTGTCTGGAACAATAATTACACAGTGCCACGGCACCTCTGGGAGTCTGGCACCATTTATCCTCCCTGACTCTCGGCGTTGGTTACCTGCCACAGAGCAATCCCCAAAGCAGCCAATCCCCAACATCATTTTCATACAAAAGGTGGAGAGAATGATAATGGCTAAGCTATTGCTCTGCCTTCAGAAAGCTGGGCTGATGGCTTAATTGAGGTTAAAATAAGCTCCAATCAGAGAGGTAAAAACCTAACAGGGCTACTTAATCTTATATAAATACAAGAGAGATACAAGTGCATGAGGAGAGAATAATAACTGACTCTGGTAGGGTTTCTATGGAGAATAATCATTAGCCAGGCAGTGAACAGATTGGACTGGGAGCAGCCTATTTAGCATTCATGCCCTGGTGGTAAAGGCTTTGAGCTGGAGTCTAATTTGAATTTTAGGGTTGGGTTTAAAAAGAAAAAAAAGCCCCCTGTCTGGAGGAAAGCAGCATCGTACTCATTTTTACCCCAGACTGCACTGAAGAAAATCAACTGACTTCTACTCTGTGACCTAAGTGTGGTTTGTCTAATATAAGGGAGAAGTAATTGCAGGACAGAAAGGCGTTTGGTTGACTGGGGAGCAGGGATTTACCTGACCCAGGGCAGTGTCCCCTAGCCCTGTGTGTGCCCCCCAGCCCCCCTGTACTCTTTGTAAGGGGGAGAAGGCAGCCCAGCCCGCCTGCATTTCTTCAGCACCACTGGGAATGCTACCAGAAAAATAAATGAAAAGAGAATCTTTTTTCTGCCTTACGGTTTCATTCGCAGAGTTAATTCCCCTTAAGAGCTTGAAACTAAAATACTTCTTTGGCAAATCACTGGGAAGGTTTGGAAAAACTCAGATGTTTTTATTTTTCAGGCTTGTAGGTTGTTGCTCATCTAAGTTTTGGTCGATGTTTTGATTAGATGTTAGATTTCAGAAGTATTTGAAAACACTTCTTGCATGCAGCAGCATTTCCAATCCAAAGTAAGATTTCAACCCTTTCTGCTTTGTTTGTTTACCAGCTGCTTGCAAGAGCACCTTCTGTTACAATTACTTTCTTTTAAACAGACTACGTGAAAAAATGCAATAACTAGCTGGCGATGTGCAGATCCTGCCAAAGTAAGGTTTCTAGGCTCTGTTTTTCTTAGTGTGTATCCCAGAGATGAAGTGATGTCTTTCCTCCCTCAGCAGCTCAGCTGACACAATCACATACCAGCTGCAGCGGGGATCTGGCCTCTAGATCTGTAGTTGGAGCCAGATAAAGTTAGAGACATGTATGATATTGCTGATTGTATTCGAGAGTTTATTTATTTTAGTGTAACAGGAGATCCCTTCTCTCCTGCTACTTTTTACTTGTAGCTTAGTATTTGTTATAGCGCATCTTGTTATTGTACAATTTCAAAATCATGTTACATCCGCCATGAAAGACTCTGTGGTTTGCTATGAACTTCTGCAATAATTCGCTTAATAGCTTTGCTTACACTCCCCCATTTTCCCGATCTTAGTTGGAAGTCCTTCAGCTTATGTCCATCAAGAGATAAAAATAAACTGCAGGCTGCAGCTCGGTGTAGCTGGATGCTCCATTATGGTTGTGAAGTGCAAGAGTCCTCAGGAAAGCAATGAAAAATTACCCCTCTCCAGGCAATGAAAAATGTCAGGAGCCTCCCAGTCTCTGAGGCCTTAACGGAGAGTAATTATGCTGTGAACAGATTGCTGTACGGCAGAGACCTCGCAGCGCTCTCAAAGGGAAGGCTACGAGACCCCTTTAAAAGGGAGACCAGAGCCCTCACACGGCCCTTTCTGGGAGAAAGCAGGGAAGAATAAAAAGCCCATATGCCCAGACTGGCTGGCTTCAGGGAGGTGAGCCGTCCTGTGCCTTCCAGAGCCACTTGCAGCCAGGAAAATAAAGGATAGGCATGCCCCAACAGATAATTTGATGGGTGTTCTGAACAGAAAAGCTGAGATCTTCATTCTGCTGGTAGCCAAGCTCTGCAAGACAGTTGAACAGACAGGCAAGGAGTGTGAGGTTTCAGGCAAGGAGAGGACTTGGCCAAAGTTTCCCTGGAAAAGCTACCTGTCTGTGGGCTGGCGAGCATCGCCTGTCTTCTCCACGGCACTCTTCAGCCAGAGGATCCAGCCCACCCTTGGCCCAGGCTGTTGCCTCCAGAGAGGGCCCCTGTAGGGCGAGCCATGGCCACCCCAGGAGCCTTGCCGCAGGGTGTCGTGGCTGGCTTGGTGAGGAGCCGGGGCCCTCCTGCCCACACGGAGCTGCATCCAGTGTAGGACTCAAGGAGAGGGACGAGGGGGGGATTTTTGCAGCCTGGTAGCCTTCCAGACTGTGCTCTGCAGAGGAGAGATAATGAGGAGGATGACCAGGACCAAGGACAACCGATGTGATCGGGTCAAGGCAATTCTGAAGCGATTTGTGTTTAATGGGTAACAGGGGCCAGAATTTGCTAGATATTTCACCTCCCTAGGAAGGAGTCTGACAGACCCAGTTCATTATCCCCAGAGAAGGTGACAGTGCTGTTCTGCCGGCCTCAAGAGGAGCAGGGTTAAGGTTGCAAAAAGGGAACTAGAGTCCTCCTAATCACGTGTTCCCTCTCTTTTAAGTGCTTTAACTATAAAAAGTGACCCTGCAATAGCTCAAGATGCTGTTGGCCAGCTCGGTGGGGAACTGGGCTTTGGGGGAGGGCGGCAAACTTTGCCAGGGTTTGTTTGCAGGGCAGGTGGGGGAGGGCCCAGATGGCGGTGTCAAAGGAGCAGTAACTCAATCACCGCGACTCTGCCATCTGCTCTGCCCTGGGTTGCAATTCCCATCTCTTCCAACTTCACCCAGAGTTTTGTGGCTTGATTGGAGAACACCTTGTGTGAATAAAAAGGGAATCGGAGGCTCTGCTTTGCAGATCTTGAGCTGTCTGTCAGGAAGGAGACGCAGGCACATCTTCCACACAGCAGCTACTAGCCCCCAGACTGCCACTGCATGGCTTTACAGTATTTTCTTTTCAGGGTTTAAGTCGCAGCTTTTCAGTAGTGTGCAGCCTTTCCACGGGTGCCTGAAAACAAAAGGAGATTCAGGCTTTGCCCCGTTCCTCCCAGTGATGCAAGTGTGGTGCTGAGCAGCAGCTCAGGTGAAACAGGAATACGGAGGTACGTACTTCCCATTTGTCAGAAAAATCTGCTAGACCAGGCCAAATCTGCTGGTACCTTATTTTTATTTTAATCTTGGTTCTTAATGTTCAGAGCCTTGACTTTTTGTACGCAATTATAAGATGCTGAGAACCTCTCCAAGTTAAATAATTCGTTGTCACCACAAGCTTTGTCTTGACAATTATAATCAAGCTAAATATGTTTGGTGCTTCTGTCTCCGAAAACCTCTTCCAGCTGCCACAAGGTATCTAACCACACTGTCCTTCCAGTGTTGGCTTTCGTGCTGTGGGTAGGAATGTAATTCCAGCCTTTCCTTGGCTCCCCCGTGCACAGCCGGCGGTGCAGCTCTCCCAGACAGCCTCGTTCACAGCAGGTACAGGTAAAGGCAGGACAAGGTGGGTACCACCACGGAGTCTCTGCGGGAGCCACTACAGGCAACGAGCAGGGGAGGTGAGCCCCAGGGTCTCCCCCAGTCTGTGGCACTGGCCCTGCCTGGGATGTTTGCCAGGCCTGGCAACGCGCGCCAGGGAGGCAGCAGCAGGTTGTGCTGGGGCTGCTGCTTTTGGTGACAGCTTCTGAAAGAGATCCTTCCTCTTCCCTCTCCAAGCCTGTGTTTTGGGGTTTGGTGCATCCCCCCTGCAGTGCCCTGCTGACAGCTGGGGAGGCAGCTTGCTGGTGCTGCCTGGGGCTACACCAGCCCTCACCCCCAGCCCAGCCCTGGGAGTAGCTCTTTCCACCAGTGCTCTGGTCCCTGGTGCTTCTGCAAAGCTTATCTTCGCACGGACAGCAGAAGTTGCAGTTACCTGGGTGTTGATATCTCCCAAACCTGTTGTTCTGGAAAGGAATAAGAGTGAACACCTCAGACGCACAGCCCTAGCACAGCTGTCCATGATGGTTTTCATTTTCCTCCCTCTTATTTAATTAATGCCAGTTTTCCTTGCCCACACTTCTGGGTAGATATGTAAATTTTGGAGTGCTTTGATACATCAGCTCTTAATCTGAGCTTTTGCTCTTTCCAAGGACGTGTCCCTAGAGATGTCAAGCAGACTGATTTGCACACCTTTCTTCCCTCAAAACCCCACAGGGCAGGCAGGGAGCCCCAGCCTGCAGTGACTGCCCCGGCACGGTACCTACAGCACTTGCTTTAAGCCACTCTGCTATATGCAAAACGGGGCATAGGTGACTAAGTGCTGGCTAATTGCTTCAGGAAGCAAAATGTGCCTTGGTTGCTCCATAGCTCCAGGGGTCGTAAGGCCTCTAGTCCCACCACTGGCTAGAAATGAGGGATTGAGGGATGGATTCAGGGACACCCAGACCAGAGGTTCTGTGTCTGCTGACAGTGGGAGTTTCCAGGACACACCACTGGGGTCGGACAAGCCCATAAAGCAAAGGCTGGGGATGGCCTGGAGGGTGGGTAGCAAAAGGTGCAGGAGGAAGTGAAGAATATTCTGCAGCTTATTTTTATTTAGTAGGTGAGTGCTAAAGGCATCTCCTTGAGGGGAACGTGAACGCACACTTCCCTGTCCCGTGCTTGAACCAGCTGGCTGTGTGACATCCAAGGAAAGATGAAGAGATTGAGTTTGCTTGGTCTAGGGAAGGGAGAAATGAAATGCAGTAACCTTTTATAGTTTCATGGGCTGCTATTTCCTGCGTAGAAATGCAGGGAAAAAATGTCTCCACGTCTACATTGCAGAATGGGATAAAAGCAATGGATAAGGACAGAGCAAGGAAAAAGAGGAAAGCGAACTGCAGCAAGGGCTATTTAGACGTGCAAAAACAAAAACTTTCTGAGTGGGATGAGAATTATGTGCTAGATAAAACTGTCTGGGAGACTCTACCCTCTCTGTCAGTGGAGGTCTTTAAGAGCAGCCCAAACTGCTGCTGGGCCTGGGAGAAACACAGCTCTGTCTCCCAGCCCTGCCTTCTACAGCCGGGGAGTGCTGCAGGTGGGCTGTGTCTGGGCAGGGACAGGCAGGGGCCCTGGCAGGCTGCCTGATGGCTCGTTTTGCCTGTTTTTTCCCAGAAAGGCTTCCCTCTACTGGGCTGGGGGAGAGGCTGTTGTGCTGAGTGCCACGTCCCATGGCAGGACCGTGCCAGTGGGGCTCATTCATGCCTGGCTCTGCATTTACACCATTTACATACCAAACAGAGGATCTACACCACCTGGCAGCGGCTCATGGCTTTGAGGATTTCTTTGTATCTGGTGTGAAGCGTTTTAAGGAGGGAAGTCTTTGTGGCTGCAAGCACCCAACTCTTCTATTTCAGGCTGCAGTGAAGAAAGAGTAACTTTAACAGGGCTTTATTGAACCCGTGGTCAGTAGAGGGGACAGTGGCAGGACAAGGTACCATCACAGCCATCCCAGTCCCCAGGAATGCTCCAGCAGAGCAGGGATGTGAGTGCTGCTGTGGGTGACAAGACAGGTTTGCTCAATGGAGCAATGCTACTTTAGGAGAGAAAAGAGGATGAAGCTTTGGCCAGGAGAAGCACTTTCATTTGATACAGCACATGAATGGCCAAGTGGAAACAAGGAAGCCAATGGCTAAATAGAAGGCAACATGCCAACTTCATTCAGAGATTCTTTAAAACCAGCGAGGACCATTATAATCGTGCTGTCTGGCCTGCAACATGCCACAAGCCTTAGCTCATGACCCAGCAAATTAGAAAGGCAGCAGGAAGGAAGGAAAGGCTCGAGTCCCACCTCTGGCTCATACAGCACGGGCATTGCTTCACTGCGCTGCATCCTGCCCTCACGTGCTCAGGCTTTCTTTTTATCTCAGGGATGCAAAGAAAGCCCAGAACGCATTAGGACAGCCACCTGGGGAGTTGGTTATGATTTTTAAGAGCTAATGATGCCGCCCACTGTTCAATGTTTATAATAAACTGTCTTCTCCCCCTCTTAACTAAATTGTGTATGTACAGGGGAAGAAGCTGTACCCATGAGCGCTTGGCTTGCTGCACAGAGCTGCTCTACTCCATGAACAGGAAAGGTAGACAGAAAGTTATTTATTTTCATGCATTTGAATGGGGTAGATTGGGAAGCTTGGGCAAAAAACCACAAAAAACCAGACGATTATGATCCTGACCTATAGCCGCAGTGCCTTAGAATCATAGAATCATAGAATCATCTAGGTTGGAAGAGACCCTTGGGATCATCGAGTCCAACCATCTACCCTAATCTACAAAGTCCTCCCCTACACCACATCCCTCAGCACCACACTTAATGCAAACCTGAAGGTTGTGCAGTCCTCTTGACAGCTGGCTCACAGCTCAGCCTACACAAGCGATACGGATGGCGATTCGATGGTTGTATGGAATTACATTGCTGTCCCTCCGACTTGCACCAATTATAATACCTAATTGCTGAGTTTGTGGACATTTCTGCAACACAGGAGTAGAACAGGCCCTCCGGGAAACAGGGGAGCAGCACACAGCCTGCTTTAAATATTACCTGGAACGGACTATTTTTTAATTCTTCTAGTCTGAGCTTTTTTTTACCTTTGGTTTTTTTTTTTTTTTTCCCCTTTACATTACCGTTTAGCATTAATGCTGATGACTGCCTTTTAATGAGGTGTCTATGGCTGAGTGGCCGTGCCTCAGCCTCCGCAGGCGAAGCAGCGCCCTGGGCAGAGCACAGCACAGCACATTCCAGCCCTCGGGCTCCAGGCTCTTGTACAAATAAGGAAGCAAATGGCCCAAGCCAGATTGACTTTCAGTGCAGCAGGAATAGCAGGTGGGTGGACGCAGGAAAAGGAGAGATTAATAGGAAAAGAAGTCTTATCTTTAAAACTTCAAAGAGAAAACTTAGAGCAGGACTAATGTATCCGCGAGAACGGCACTTCAGCTATGAAACAGCTATTTCATAGGGGGAAATACGATGGTATCCTTCACTGTACAAAATGCTTTAAGGGAGTGCCAGAGAGGCTCTTCCTCTGGCACAACCATGTCTCCATTTTTCTTCACAGAAGAAAGCTGTGAAGTTGAGCAGGTCACACCATGTGTGTTGGCAGGGGCCTTGCCACAGCCAGTGCCCACAGACGATGCTCGGGCTCGGTCCCGGGGCGAGCATCCCTGCAGCAGGCAGGTGAGCTCAGTGCCAGCACTGCCCAGCAGGAGAGCCTTTCTGTGCTGCCCAGCCCTAGCTGATAGGAAAGGTCTTCTTGGAAAAAGGTGTTTTGCAGTTCTGTTTCTAGGTTAGGTACCTCCTTTTGCTGAAACGAGTAGCTAGGGCAGGACACTTGTGTGCAGAAAGCCAACAAGCCACCCCCAGCTCAGCATCACCCTCTTGGGAAAGAAAAAGCAGAGAGCACTGGCACATCAGTAGCCAGGGGTTTGATTCCAGGCATTTGGCTGCAGCACGTGATGAACTAGACAAGCTGGTCAATGCTTAACATTTATCTTCCAATGCCTGATGTAAAAAATGACAGCTTTTAATTACAGTATTTAATTTTTTTAGAGGACAGCTGTTTCTTTAACACCATGAATTAACAAACTACTCTGAGCAGATTTGTACGTACCTGCAAAGCTGAACTGGTTGCGAAGGTAGTTTAGCTTGGGGCTTTATTTTTTTCTGCATACTCCCACTTTCCAGCTTCATACATTTCTTCCTTCTGGTGTGCTGAGATTGTAACAGACAGGGTGCTCTTCAGGATCCGGTGCCACAAGTTTCAGACCTCAGATGAGGCACTCAGTGCCACCAGAGTAATGCTGCCAAACTGAGAACAAGTTTATTTTCGTATTGCACGGATGCTGTTTGTGTATTCAGGATTATATTGAAGGAACATAGTTTTTGCCTCTCATGAGCACTCAGGTGTTTGAGTCAAGTGAACCCGGCCACAAGCTCTTGGCTGAGGAGCTGACACACAGAAGCTGCTCTGGAAAAGCCCAGAGAAAGACGGGTGCCGCCATCTTGCAATATTGCTTGAACTCCACCTGTTTACAGAACAATTCACCTTTACAAAACATAGCCAGGCCTTCATCTGTATTGTATGAAGTGGAAAAAGAAGATAGATAGGAAGAAAAAGAGGAAAGAAATTTAAAAAAACAAAGCACACTCTTGATGGCCTTGCTTTGTCCCAGGTCTCTGGCCTAGATTGCAGCAGATTTTCTAAGTGACTGTTTCTTTGCTGTCTTGCTTGTCCATCACACCTGCCTTGGCTGGCTGCCTTTAGTGCCTTGCATTTACTTACTCCCACACCAAGGGTCTGCTCTCCCCTTCCCTCGCCAACTACATTTCAGTGCAAGAGGCTGCAAGACGAGGTTATACCAGAAATAAACCTGGTACTATCCCTGCTTGTTCCACATCGCGGTTCTGAGTTTGCTGTCTGCAGCACAGATTTCTTCTTTTGAAAGCAAGTAGTAGCTAAGTACCTTGACAAACTCGAATCCATTTGGGGAAGCTGTAGGAAACTCTAATATTAGAGCTGCCATTTAATTCTCAAGGCAATAAAAAGGACCAAGGGGCCGAGCCGCCTCTGAATGTCTTTCATGTTGGTTTGTTACACAGTGTGATCTTGTTTTACAAGTGCTCTGTTTACAAGAATGCTATGGCAGGAGGAAAAAAATGTTCATTTAAGTCCCACAATCACATCATAGGGCTACTTTTGTAAAGGTCTGATCCGATCCTACCAGCTGCTTGCCCACAAAACTTTGCAATTGTGGAGGCTAATTAAGATTCTTCAGAGGAGCTCTCCTCTCCCCGGCAGTTGCAGGAGGCCTCATTAGACATGCTGTACCTCCCCCTTCGCCCAGCAGAATGCCCCACTGTGCTTGGTTTACGTTATGGCTTATGAATTAACCAATTGATTCTGAAAATATCATTACTTTGGGGCTAAATAAAGCTGTTCCCTTTACGGGGAAAAAGTCAGGGCTCCACACAGGAATAAACTGATACTGCATTACCCACAAACTCCCTTCTCTCCCACGCTGTGCGTTGAGGATGCACTTGCCAGGATACAATGGGTTCAGCACAAAGGGAATTTATCCTGGCTTCTGGGAAGATGGGGAGGAGAGTCTGGGCAGTGAGCGTCACCCATCCACTCTCACACAGGAAGCTTTATTTACACGCAGCTCTGATTTTTAAAAATTAGTCTATGTGAAATGACTGTGTGTATTCACCTTATCTTTTTGTGTGTCCACTTTTCTCTCCAGCTGGGAAGTGAAGAAGCCCGTAGCTGGTACAGATCAAGCACATCTGAGTCGCTTGGTGCTAACGCTGCATGGCTGAACCATAGAGCTGAACACAGCTCCAGGGCTGGAACAAAATTTCAGCTGGCACCGATACATAATATTCGACCTCCAGTATCTCTGAGAGGTTATGGTTGCAAAATTTATATTCAGTCTTTAAATTGATTTTAAACCAGAACCAAATCCAATTTAAAGCCCAAACTGAGGAATATATAAACTTAGTTATGTTTCATGCAATAGAAATAGCTTACCCCTGCTGTGTTTCTGCAAAAATCTGGTTTTGATATTTTATTTTTTTAAAGAAAGCTAACTGCAGGAACAAGACAAGGTATTTAAAGCAGTGAAGAAACCCAATGGGCCGACACAGTTTCAAGTTGGTCAGGACAAGAACAGCATCAGCTTGGACAACCTCCTCTTCCTGAACGCTTCAGGTGTTTAGCAACACCTCTTTCATGTAAAAAGAATACCCTCCCCAAACTAAAAATGAGAACATTAAGATGTGACAATGTCACCGCACAAAACCATACTATATATTGTAATAACAAAATGCTTTATTTTGGGGGAATACAAGGAGAAGTGTGACATCCTCATTATCAAATTGTTTTAAAAAGGCATTCTTTCTTTGAAAAACGTAACACTCATACAGAAAAGGTGACCTGCGGCTAAGCCCTCTCATTTAGCAGTGGGAATTCTTCTTTATTTTACAGCTGAAGTTGGGATTTGAATAATCTATAGCAAGAGATTCCAACTTCGTTGATATTTTCTAGCAGCTTGGGACACGGCTGCCGCTCGGCACCGCTCCGCTCCGACAGCCTACCGGGAGGCTGAGAGCACAACGCCGAGAGGGAGCTCTCACAATTCTCACCCAGGTCGCTTTGCAAACCACAAGACTACACCATTACCACAAGAAGACAGTGAGAAAGCCACAAGGTAACTCATCTTCTCTTTTATCTCCGCAGACTCTTCATGCAAGCCCTACGCTCGTGAAATTCTCGTACCGCTCATCCGAGTGCACCTCAGCACTTCACCACACGTCCCCTTTGCTGCGAGCCAGAGCTGGGCCGGGAAACGTGGACAACAGATCAAAGGTGAAACGCAGTTATTTCCCCCATGTAGCTGCTTTCCAAACAGTAGGTTCCAAGTAAATTGGGGTATGCTTTAAAGACCACAAATTTATATCCATAAATGACTTCCGCCCTCTCTGAACCTTATGTTAGAACTTAAGTTGTTAAAAAAAGGACTGGGAAAGTTCCTAAACCTGTGGGGTTATAAAGTAAGCATTCATCTTTTAATCCAGCATGACAGCTCTTTGCCACGAGCAGTACCCGTGCTGAGCAGTAAGATACAGCTATCCTACTGCTTAAAGGGGGCTCACGCTGTCTGAAGCGGGAATGGCAAACTCTAAGAGAACTAACAGTTTTCTTTATTCAGGTTAGACATAACAAATATGTCAGATACAGCAGTTAGTCTAGAAAAATACATTTAAAAAAATCTTCAGCAGACCATGCTCCCTGTAACAAAATCTTTCAAAACCAATTTTACAAATTATTCTACATTAATGTAAAAAGAAAATCTTAAATTTAGCATCATGGATTCCATCAAACATCTACCTATCTATCAAAACATGAGTTTCACTATTTGTTGATGTTAGAATTCATATTACATTTTTCTAATGTATCCTGTACATATTAAATAACCTAAAAGGCTCCTCTTGTAGTGCATTAACAATTTAGCAAGCACACTCAGTATTTCTCCAGTACCATTTGCATTACAGTTATTTGCCCGCAAATGTAATTAACATCTAAAAGTGCACACAGTTAGGTCCCCCCTCCCTCCCCGTAACCTGTTTCCCTGCTGAAACCCAGACCTCCACTGGAAACATTATGCTACTGTAGCTAATCTACCCAGGATTAGAAATGTGTGACTAAAGTGTTCTTAACTATACAGGAACTGCATTATATACAAGAATCAAAAGGACAGCCTGTATTTACATCAAGAAACTTCCACTACCACAGCATTATACCAAGTACTCAATACAGTGTTACAGTTGGTATTTACTTAGGATTTTAGCTTTAAATCGGTATAACACAAAACTTAGCTCTGGAAATACCCTGAAAAAATGAATATGTTTATTAAATATGACTTCTATTATGCCACAAGACAAATATCCATTGCTGGATATTCTTACACGTTCAGTGTTTGAAATAGTGTGCTGTTCTATAAAGCAACTAAGGAATTCCAGAATGGTTGCTGGGGAGAAAAAAGAAAAGACAGAAAAGAAAAAAAAAAAAGAAAAAGGGGAGGAAAAAAAAAAAGAGGAGGTACCAAGTGAGGAATTAGATCTGTGTAACTAAACCAAACTGTTAGCACAAGTTTAAGACAGTCACTGCATGCAGAAACCCCTTGGAAAAGTGTCATACAGATCCGAGTAGGATGTAATACACAAGCTTAAGATGTAACTTCACTGAATTTTTCCATATCAGTTGGTTTTCCTTATCAAGTGGAAGAATTTTAAGATTAAATTCCAGATTATCCAGTTTGAGATTAATAGCTTTACTCTCCAAGAAATCCAGTGTATGAACCTATATTACATTTTTCCAACACTACTTAAAAAAAGGCAAACTATAAACTTCTCAATTCACTTTTTACATTGAACTTTTCAAAGAAATCCAAAGTGTTGTCTTTAATTCGCATTAAAGTGGTCAAACATTTCTCCTATTTCTCCCCTCCCCAAAAGTGCAAAAAACAAGTTGCTGCTTGGTCCACAAACATAATCCATCACATACAGCGAGAGAATTTCCTTCTGATGGAGCACTGCTGCCAGCCCATCACTTCCAGTTTCTACTCCAAGAAAAATGTCAGCGTCCAAAGATGGAATTCAATTCCAGTAGAATTAATTCTACAATCTGATTCTGGTATACTGTGTGGACTGCTATGTTACCAGTCTCTTTCTCTGGTTTTAATAATGTTGGACCAAAAACTATTGCTACGCTTTGATAAGTCATTCGGTTCTTTTCTCCATTTTCTACAACTCTGAAAGAGAAAAAAAACACACAAAAAGAGACTTATCAGTGTTAGAGTAACAGGATGACAGGAAAAAGACGCAGTCCAAAGCAAATGACTATTCACATATTTATTTAAAGAGTAGTCTCATTTTTAGGACATACAGCTGCTGTGATTCCCCTCTCTACAGAAAAGTTTTGTTTTTAAATGCTCTTCTTGATCTTCTCCCTCAACCATAAGGGCTTGGCAGTAAACATCACAACTAGGACACAGATTGTCTAAAGTCTGTTTGGTGCTCTGCAAGCTTGTATAAATACAGACTGATAGATTGTTTTCATCAAGTCCAATATAGGCAAGAAAAATGCAGTTTGGAACAGTCACTTAGTACTTTTAATTGGATTATTTAGCTTCAAGGAAGGATCAGCCATACAAGTCATTCCTTCTATGTGCTACTTACCTCTTCAGGTGTCTAAAGAGTACCTGCATAGTGTCCTGATTTGGTTTTGGCAACTGTTTGATTAAATCTTTAACAGCGTGGACACGCTGCCTCGGTTCTTGTTCTGCAAAAGGATGAGGTGTAGAAACAAAAATTCAGTATTTTTGTTTAAAAATTTAGCATAAAATTTAACAGACTGGGAATAAAAGCAAGTGTTTTGAAGTGCTAATATGAGATAAAATACTGCCACCTCCTGACCGGACCTTGCATTACTGGCAGGCAATTTTAGGTAAGACTTAAAAGACGTTCATCACCAAAACATTTTTACTGTCCAAAATAATCACATGAATTGTACACATTGAGCAGAGCTTATACAAAAAGCACACGTGTGTTTTCCAGACTTACTTATTGCATTGACAAAGTCATTGAAGTGATTATAAGTGAAGAGTGGCTCTGGCAATTCTCTGAAAAACATCTTTAGAGCTCCTGTGATGACGTGAATATCTTCCCATTTACTGTCATTCAAGTCTAGTTTCTCATCTGAGAGAGAAAAACGAATAATTAATTTTAATATTTTAATATTTTAACTATTAAAGCTTTTTTTTTTTTTTAAAACAAACTTAACTACTCTTCTGTATTTATTGCTTTTGAAGCAGCAAAGACTTTCTGCTGGGATATGGAGCTACAGCAGTGTAGAAGGGGATACAGAAGCTCAACCATTACAGAGATGGCCAGACTCTCCCTGCTGCACTACACACAGCTCCCCCACACCCAGGGCACTTTCCAGAGGGGAAGAGGAGCTGCTGACATAACACAGAATTTACTGTTAGAGCCTGTCAATCAGGAAACGAGGGGTCAGACTGTAGACGGGCTACTGTCCTCTTCCTGGTTACAAGCTGATTCCCACTGAACAAAACACGGAGATATAGCCACGTGAAAGGGGTTTATACACACAGTATGGCGAAGAGGAGCCATGCACCCACATACTAAAAAGCAGCAGCAAATCTTGCTAAAAAAAGCATTAATTTACAATTTTAATGCTAGTTTAATATGCTTACTGTTTCTCCACAAGATATGAAGTTGTTTGAAATACACACACACACCCCCAAAATTCTATTACCACCTTTCTTTAGAATTATGCTCTAGAAGTCTCTACATTCTACATAAGACCAAACACCTCCAGGATGCTAGGGTTTTCAAATGATGTCCATTATACACAAAGATTCTGCAATTTTGAAGTTATTCTACTTTAAGGCTGACAATAATTTCACATGAAAGAGTGCAGTTATACAGTAAGAATTTTTTTTCTGAAGCTTTCTACGAACTTCAACAATTTGAAAATATATGCAACTGTAATAAAGTTGAAGGAAGCTTACCATGATTGACTGCAAATCTTAGCTTCTGTATCACTGCAAGATTGCCACTAACTCGGTATAAGCCGTCAATATCTAATCCTAAAACAAAGGGATAAATCCATTTTAATACCTTACACATGTATGAACTCTGCAATCATTAGGGCTGCCTCTTTATATGCCTACTCAGCAAAAAGAAAGAAACCCACCTTGTAGCAAAGAACACTTGGTTCAACAACAACAACAAAAAAAAAACAACAACAAAAAGAAGTTAAACTAGCTTTTTTGATGGGCAGGGCATATCAGAAGAGCTTTGGTTTGCTGACACAGGCTTGCTAGTGTCAAGCTCACAATAACCTCCAAAACTTCATTCACAGTAGACCAGCAGTAACGAGGCAGTAGCTCCAAGTTTCCCCAATGAGCCTAGGTGTCTCGTCTAAGATGCTCTTGGTGGGTGGGCAGGGGGTATACGGGAGTCCAACATGCAAGAATCAAGTATTTTGTGGATGTTCAATTTTTTAATGCATGGTTAAGAAAAATCAAATCAAGTCATGCATAGAGAGCATCTCAAAGTTGTCAAGTGACCAGGTTTGCATGGAGAAGGAATGATGTGCATGCACACTCATCACTACCCAACCGCCTACAAAACTAAAACGCGTAGCCCTTGCCTTTACAGTACTGCACACTCAACCAGAAAAGAAGAAAACTGTGTCTCTGTGGTTGCTACTGCAGTTACTCAGAAGTGATTAGGAGGTAAAGAATTTAATTGAAATGCCAACTGAATGCAGCATGTGAGTCAGTGCCACTGAGCAGGGTGAGTGTTGCCAGAATACCTGCAGGTCCCTGTAGCTCCTCAAGGAGTTGTCTGATGCAACACAGCACAGTTACCAGCACCATCTGACATATCCCTTTTCCCCATAATCCACTAGTCATTCCTTTACAGAAAGAACTGATTTGAAGTATATTGGCAGTGGTAAGGAGAGTTGGAGAAGTGGGGAAAAAAAGCTGTTCATTTCTGTCAGCTTCCCCTCAGGTATTTAAAAAAGGAAAACTTCACCACTATCTTCACTGCAGTCCTGTCTTTAAAATAAAAAAGAAATAAAAAAAGAAAAAAGAACAAAGCAAAAATAACCCCTTTCTCACAAACTGCAGATCACAAACGGAATAAAGATTGCTGTTACAAGCAAGGTGGCAGCTTGTCGAACAGGAGTAAGGCAATGGAAGCTGTTGTTCTTCCCCTCCCAGGCCATAAGATAGCAGCACTGAAGAAAATGACTACAGGCTGCAACAAAATCCTAAATGAAGTTCCCATAGAAAATGCCTTAAAATTCACACACAGTATTCCCCTGTAACACTTACCCTGATTCTCAAGGGAATGTTCTCAGATTAAGACTGGTATATATTTGAATGATGATTATGGAGATTCCATAATCCGCTCTCAGTCATCTTTTCCAAGAGATAGGGCAATGACAACAGCAAGAAACAAGCAAGAAAACCCACACATTCTACAGCCAAGTCAGAAGTCACAGCCAACATATTTTCAACAAAAAAAGTGAAGATGTCCTTTACATCAGACAACCCAGAATGTCATATGTAGCTTTCAAACATAATTTTCTGTTATCAGACTTATTTTCAATGAAAGCAAACAAAAATTGAGTCATACGTGGACCCTGATAGTCTCCAGAATTGCATAAAACTTCACATAACCATCTGTGTAACTGGCTGCAGAACACCAAACCAATAGACTTGTCTTCTGGCAGTTAATGCATATGCAGAGCAGGAATACAACATTTTCCTAGAATTTTGTTTCAAGGAAGTTTTAAAATAAATGATTGTTAACATGCTTAAACCTTCCAAAAATGAATGGCTGCGCTTTGACAGTCTCTCTCTTTCCATCTGGAAAAAAAACTCGATGGGCTGAGCACTTTTATTACTTCTTGTAATCCCTCTTTCCTTAGAGCGCTGTGCCAGGAGGTTCTCCTGCCTTCTCCTCCAGTTTGAAATACACCGAAGCAGATCAATTTCTCAGACATAAGATACCTCCCCTCTCCCCATTTTGGATCCCACTTACCTCCCCACTCCTGAAAACTCACTGCTAACAACAGATACAAGTTTCAAATTATTTTCCCCAAAATAAGTCTACATTTTAAGCCTACATTTTAAGTCTACATTACGTCTAAGCATTTTAAGGATTAAAATGTTCAAAATTAGGTAGTGTGGTGAGGAAGAGAGATTCAGAAACAAAAAACATCAACCATACCATGTTCCTCAACATGCTCAATGCACAGCTTCACGAACTTTGGCACCGTGCTGTTTTCTCTTTGACACAAGCTGGTGAGATTGGAACCAAACACTTGATCTGGAACCAAGTAAAGAGACTGATTTACAGTGGAACAGGACTCAAGTGACAGAACTAGTTCAGGTTAAAACAAACCTTTTAAAGGGCAAAGACTACTGGATACAATTGTCGTAGTATTAGAGTGAAAATAGGAAAGTTTTGAAAAGAGCCCTCAGCAGCTCCCAGCAAGAAAAAGCTCCCGGTGAGAAAGCGTGGCAGCAGTTACACAAGCGTGAGTGTGCAAGTAAGGAAATTTGCTAGTGAAATGATTTTAATCCATCAGAAGATAACGTGGTAAGAGTTTCATAATCATTACTGCAATGAGAAGTGTAATGGATTCGAATATCCTGTTACACTCCATTCCTGTTCCTACTTCAAAATACATTTACTGTAATCTTTGTTTAAAAAATCTAAACTAGCCAAAATGAAAGCTTTTGGAGTTGCTTGGGGAAAAACCCTGTAAAATTTCATCTTTCATTGCACCTACTGTTTAACCCAGCATTACATATTGACTTACTTTAATGTAGCAAATTTAACTTCTAACATTTTTAAGTTCTGACATGGATTTGTAAATGGCAGACCTTTATATCACAGAGCTCTGAATGGATGTAAATATGACTACACATATGCAACCTGGCTGCAAGGTTGGAATCTAAATACAGATACGTATGGGCAAGGGTTATTTTGAGTCTTGTTTTCAAAACTACACAATCCAGGGGCAGTGTTTTCTATCCTGAACTGAAGAAAAATGAAAATCAGCTTGGGCAGAGACCAGGTTTTTGCAGAGTCTTAGAGTATTCCAGCAACATGTTAACTCCTCGTGTTCAGGTTATGTTACCACCAAAATCTCTCAGACCCATTTCTACGGTTTTCACCAAAGATGCCCAAATAACAGATGGCCTCCCCTGTTCAGATGCGTGAGACTGAAATAGGGTCTTGAGATAGAGAGGCAAACCTCACACTCTTAAAGGGACAAAAGTTGGTTGTTTATTTTTTTAACACGTTAAAGAAGGTATGTAAGTGGCCATCTTCGCTGTACGTAGTAGATCTTACTTCAGAGCTTACACAAGAGAGAAAACGGTCTTGCATTTGCGTCATCCATAGCATCCATAGCCCATTTTTCACACTTAGTAATTTAAGCAGATTCATTAATGGCATTTGCATCTGACTAGCTCTTTGGGAAATCCAAACAGCACACCAGACCAATTATACAGTATGAAAACTGGCATGTAAAGGTATTATTAGTGTATGTGCGTATATGGCCGGTGCCCCGAAACACCTCAGTCCTGCTGCTGCTACCCGGGCAGCCAGCTGTATAAGCAGAATCAGTAGCAAGGGATTGAAAAAGCCCACGCAGTAGAAAGCCAGGTGAGAATGCAGCTGTAGCAGGTAAAGCAATGCAGAGCAAGTAGCAGAAGAGAATACTAGTGTGTAACAAACCGATTTGCTACAATTGCCTCTGACTTTAATAATTTCCACATACCCAACAATCATACTTTTTCCTCACATCTTAAAGTAACTTTTGTAATTTTGTTTTTCCACAAAACAAAAATTTAGCAGTTACTTCTCTGCTTAGTGCATGCTGTTTTGAGGGTTTTGGGGTTTTTTTCTAGAACTTTTTGGGTTTTTTTCTGCTCATACTGGGTTTGCCAAGTTTTCCATTTACTATGCTTGTTCTGTAGCAGTGACAAAAGTACACAGGGCTTTTAAATAAAGACTTACTGTATGAATGAAAAATACAGAAATGTAAATCTGTAGAGTGCAGATCCAACTTTAAAAGTTTACACCATGCTTTTAAATAAAAACAAACTCTCCATTCCTTAATGTCTTTATTAAAAATCCAATCATCAGCACGCATGTGTACAAATTAAACTTGGCTTAGCGGTCACTGTTGCTAATGTCAGAAGTTACGTCACTGAGCCATGACATGAATACTAAGCTGTAAAGCAGAGCAAAACGTCAAAATCTGGGAATAATGCCTCATTATCCCAAACAAAAATTCCATCATGTACAGTTAAATTATATTTGCAGATACACAAATATATCAAATGCCGCATGCAACAGAAGCACACCTGTTAAAGTATGTAGTTAGGCAAATCACAGAAGGATTTGGTCTGTTATTTGCCTACCCATATGCTATTTTTACCCTAGTAAAGCACCACCTAACAAGTCCTGCTAAAGCATACGAATAAATAGTTTTACAGTGAGTACCAAGTCAATAATTTACACAAACACATTAACTTCAATCTGTGCAAATACTGTTCTCTCACAGTTTCTACAAGTGTCACAAATGGAAATATATATTAAATTATCAATTCTTTTATAAGTTTGATTCAAGAATATCTTTAAGACTCATTGTTTGTGAAACAGTTTAAAAAATGTATACATTCAAAAAAGGTTAGGGAAAAAAGATGTTTAAGTCAAGATTCCTTTAGCCTCATCCTGGTTTGCTTAAATATTTCATTCCTTTTGAGATGGTATATGATTGTCTGGTTCCCCTCAGACTAAAATACCCTCACGAAAGAGATAAGCACATGCATTCAGCTCTGTACCCAAAGGACTTCTCTTTCCCTTGTATGCACAAATGGTTCTCAGCTGTCTGAAGTTTCCAGCTCAGAACAGCAAACCAAATGGATTCTCTAGCTCGGAACCACTCCATATCCAAAAAGGCTCTTGAGCCCTGAATTTTCACTGCAGTTCTGCCAGTAATGAGCAGAAGGAGAGGACATCCTCCATGAAGTTTAGTGGCAAGTAGCACTGCTCAGAAGAGTAACAATCAATCACCACTTCCACTACACATTCAACACTTTTGTTAAAAGAGCTATATACATGTGTTTTACTCTAAAACTAGACCATTTTAACCCCATTTTACACATGAACTACTAAAGTCAGATTTTCAAATTATTTCCTTTGTTAAAAAGGTTCATTTACCCTTAATGTAGCCTTTCTCACGGACAGCTTGTAATGTAGGGCGCCGTGTAAGAAACTTCTTGAGCTTCGTTTTGGTCTTCTTCTGATCTGTGGAATCTATATTGCTAGGTGTTTTCACTGCTGAAAAGAGAAATGCATTTGGAATGAATATCCACAGATCAAGCACTGCATTTATCTGCCAAGGAACCAACATCTTAAAAAAAAAAAAAAAACAAAACTCAAAAAACATAAAAACACCTATTAAAACTTGCAAATCATCAACTTTTTTATCCTTAACTTTCTGGAACTCCTCGTAAATAGCATCCATTTTTCAAGCCACTGAGAGACAGCCCTGTCACAAAAAATTTTTAAAATCGAACGCCGCCTGTGAAACTAACTAAATGGAAGTTTACATATGGAATTGATATGTAATTTCAAAAATATAGCTATGTTTCAAAACTGGTACTAATTTTCATTAAGTTAACTATTTTGAAAGAAATAATTACTTTTTTTTGCAAATTACATATAAAGCACAGAAGTACAAGAGAGAAAATAGTCTGCCTGATTAATATATTTGTGCGCATAGGAAGAAATTTTTATGTCTAAAAGAAATTTTGCTCCAGAATTCTGAAGGTGTTATTAAAAATGTTTAGATTTCCTAAATAAGCCAATATAACATCATTAAAAGATTATCAAAATTGCAGTTTAATAGTGCAAACACTTACAGATGCTGTACTACAGACAAAACCCAAGTAAAACAGTTCAATTAGTTTTGAACATGTAAAAGCACAAAAGAATTCTTATTCAAAATAATTTATGAAAGTCAGAAAAAACAAGCGTCTAATTACTTCTGTGCATTTGACAACACCTTGAAAATAATCCATTTCACTACTGCCTATTTTCTCCTATTTTTCATGTGTCACACAGCAGGAGCTGACTACATTTGGTATTTTTTCTTTTTTTTTTTCCAATTATGACAAGGAAGAAAATCTCCTATCTGGTACCAAGATGTAGAACGAACTATATCAAAACCTTTTGCCAAATTTGAGTAGTTTCATTCCTAGCTGTCCTTTTGAATTCTTCTCTACTTACACATAATACTGAAGATGCAAAAAATAAAAATTGGCATTGCTAAAAATCAATTAATGGAAAATTTTCAACTCACAACGAAGTTTCTTAGAGTCTTTATTCTCTTTCTCTTTTTCTTTGTCTTGTTTTTCCACCCCAGGGGAATCTGGTACATCATCTTCTAATGCTTCATCAGACTCTACTACCTATTAGATTTAAGAAGACATACAGTGATCAGTTTGTGAATTCGTAGAACAAAGCATTAACACATTTCCTGTAGACAGTTCTACAGTATACATTTCTTTCCCTATAATGATATTCAGTGGGTTCTTTCCTGAACTCTAGATGCTAAAAATATTTTCAGAGATGATGCCGCTCTCACTGGTAGAGTGAATAACTTTGAGAAACACTATTTGATCGTAAGACCCAATAAAGAAGTTTTGCTGGACACTGAACAAAGTACAGTCTTTCATGATAATGCTTCATTACATCAACTAATCAACAACAGAAATGTGGGTTGTTGGGTTTTTTTCAAATCCAGTAGACAAACATCAGCTATTTCATGGTCTGCTACAGAAGCATCTGACTGGTAGAGCCTAAGAAACATTTCTAGAGCATCTACCCTATTTCTGATCTCTTTAATTAAAATTTTCTTAGAAGAAAATGGAACTACTAGTCGGAAAATTACACCACTGTCAAAACATACACTGGACTCACTCTGAAAAAGTAAATATACCAATGCCTAAAATTCTTGCCCTGTGTTATTGCTCTCTCAGCATATTCTCATTAAACACAGTCAAGTGAAAATGTAACTCGTGTTGTAGCACGGAGGCAGATACCAGAGTCTGTTACACTGCTCACCTCCAGCCTCATACCTATGCTACACACGACTGGAGACATATCAGAAAATAGGAAAAGAAACTTCCTCTGCTGTCAGTGCAACATACTCCCTTCCAAAACCGCGTATTTCCTTCTTCTACTAAAGTGAACTTGACTTCTACACAGTTACAAAAATCTGCCTGCGCAGTGTCTGTTGTTACAAGGAAGGACGTTTTAAAAATAAGGCAAGGTTGTGTACTCCAGAGCACTGAAAGAGCAGAAGCGTGACTTTACTGACTAAGTTGCACTTTAACTTGGGTAGATGCTAGCTTCATTCCTTGTTGCTTTTCAAAAGCTTCGGATAGCCTTTTTACACATCAAAGATCAAATGCTTGATCACTTTTCTGTTGATTAAATAGTTGGCACTACGCTGTCTGATAAAAAGAGATAATACAGTATTTTGCCAGGTCTTTTAATTTGCACTTTAAGTGCAGCCTTATTAAGTGAATAGCAGTATCAAATGCTGATTAACGTATGTCGTCACTCCCTTGGCTGTCCTCCCTCCTTCACTCCCTGTCTATCCAAATCTTTCAGGTCACTGAAACAGAACAAGTATTTGGCCACCGAAGGAAGCTCATTTCTGAGCTGGAGGTCAGCCCACATCTCCTGGTTCTTAATTCAGTGGACCATCCACCAGGAACGGCCATATCCTCCAACTCCTGCCTACACTCAAGAAAACCAGGAAACGAAGATGTACATGAAGCACTAGGAGTTGAATAACATTAACTTGAAAATAGAGCCTTTACTATTCAAACACGTACCTGATTGTTGATGGTATAGTTAAGAACTTTATACCATTCATTAATAAAGCTGTCATTGTCAGATTGAATTAAGAGCTCAGTTCCTTGACGGGTTTTTAGCTTTAAAGAAATAAAAACAGGTATCATCAGAATTGGTAAATACACTAGAACTCAGAAGTGAAATTAAACTTCTCCCTTGTATAACTTTTAGATAATATATAGCCACTCAAGAACGCTTACCAATAAAAACATTCAGTAAGAGTCTGCGTAAAATTTAAAAGCATATCCCATACAGACATATTAAAAATGGACATTTCTTGCAGGTATTAAGATATATCTACATTTGAGCAGGAAGAAATGTATAAAACTCAATCAAAGTTTTTGATCTTAAGTTTAGAGAAAAAAAATCTTAAGTCATTAAAGTACATATAACTGTATTTACATAAAATAATTCACCTCAATAACATTCTTTTTGCTGGATTTGTCCTTTGAGGCCCAGTCAATCAATGCCCCTTTGAGATCCACCGTAAATTCTGGCTTAGACTGATTGACACCAAACTTCTGGAAAAAAAGGAACAATGATGACAAACTTAAAAATAAAGAAACTCCTAACAGGTACACAGTCTTGCAATCCTCCAAATAAACTATACATTATTTACAGTCTATACAATTTAACCCAAATAGAGTACTTTACCACAAATCAACAGGCAAGGTATCAGGAAAACAAAAACCACACAGAAAACACCCTTTAAGCATGCCTATTAAAAGCTGCTCTAAAGCCCTTAAAATTCCCTAACTTTAAATGCCAACCAGATTCCAGAAGAGCTTTTTTTCCCCAGTCACAAACGGTAGAAGTTCATACAGCAGTTGATTGTAGATTGATCCTAGTCAAGACAGTCACAAACTTTAAACAAAACTGGCTAACAAGTAACTGAACAACAACAAAAAAAATCTGTCAGTTAATCAACGGTTGCATTTAAGGCCAAAAATCAAACCACATATAGTAGCTTTGCTAGACAGGAATCACATCACTCCTGCATTTAAAAAGTACTTTTAGTTTTTACGTTTTCATAATACATATTATATATATATGTATATCTCTCGTATGGTGGGGGTTTTTTTCCCAACAATGCTTTCACTTTATTTTACATTTTTCTGTAGAGCTTCTATTGCAATACTGGAGCATATCCTAGCAAGTAAACAGAACTCAATTTCACTGTCTAGCTACTAAACAAACAGAAAATAAACAAAGTGACAAAAAAAAATAACAACAACCCAACAACGACATTTAACCCAGAAGTACCCTTCAAACAATTTGGAGGCAAACATCAGGGAGCTATTTTCAGCTCCTATTTTTGCATTTATACTAGGTATCACAATTTTTAAAAATCGAGTACTTTTATTGGGGTTTCAAGCTATACCACATAGCTCTGAAATACCATTCCTCAAGGAAACCAATTCATTGACCCACATAAACAGAAAGCTCTAATTGTCAGTAAAATAAGGGAACGCTGTTAAGTCGCTTGGTTGCGGCACAGAAATGTAATGCTGTAGTTCTAGGGGAAGCTTGTAGCATCTGATCCATCAGAAAGGTTCTTTTCTATTTCTTTAAGCAGCCTTTGATGTGCGAATGCTGTTCGTGTCACAGCTCTGGGGGACGTAAGCCCCAGGACAAGCTCCTTGCTGCGAGCACAAGTTTCCAGCCTGTACAACAGCAGCCATATCCAAGGGGAGAAGAAACGGTTCAGAAAACAGAACTAATCTGCTGCTTCTGATTAAATTCCCAGCATGGATGTTAATTAATGCTAATTGTGTTTCAGAAAGGCTGTTTACCACTGGAAAATCTCCCCGCTTTGAGTCCTGAGGGCAATTAAGTCTTGAATGGAAAGTAGCATCTTAACTTCTTTATTTTACCCGTGAAATATCAGAATATTTCTCATTTACCCAATGCCAAATAGCACTTGGGAAAAAAAAAGCACCTTCCACTTTCTAACTTAATTGTCGGATACCCCTTCCAAGAACATTTCTTATTAATTAGAGCAGAGCTTTTGAGAGAGGCCCAGCTCTCTCCTGTTCCACAGGAACAATCTCTGGGCCATGATGGCTCCTGCAGCTGTGGGCGGCTACGCAGCAGCTGCCTGTTTGAGAGGGATTCACATAACTGCTTCACATACAACCAAAGTGCCCCAGCCCCACACTTCCTGACAGCCTAGATCAATCTCCCTGCGTGTTGGAAAAAAAATTAAATCCATTTATAGAGTTTGGCACTGGAGAGAGCCGGAGCCGAATGGCAAAGTCCTCTGCAGGATCAGGGGAGGATTCACTAAAAACACTGCCCAGATGATGCTCAGAAGCATGGTGCTGCCAGTTGTCCTAGATATGAATCTGTTCTAGAGTCACACAGCTGAAACACAGTCACAAAGTCTGACAGCTTTCTCTAGGAAAAAAGCCTAGTCATGGGATGTGCTTATGCTAGTTATACAGCAAAGAGAACTTCTGCTTTTTCAAAAGAATAGGTTTAGGGTTTTTTGCTTTAGACACAGATGCTGTGTAGCTGAAGAACTGCCTTGAAGATGTGTCCTACATCAATAAATAGAAGGTCTTCTCAATCTTTTCAGGAGTTCTCTCCAAGTTCTGGAAGCCTCCACAGGACAAGCCACGCAGTCCATATTGTAATATATTCCAGCATTCTCTGGAAACAGAACTGGATATTATTTATGGGAAGACTTTGGATGTATAAGGGACAGCTGCCATTCTTGTAATTCTGTTTCTAATGAGCATTGAATAGAACGTTTTAATTCCAATTCAGCTGCGGATGGACTGCACAGAGCTGAGCAGATGCTTCCTTGTGGCTGGTAAGGGAGCTCCAGAACTTACTGCTTTAACAAAAAAAAAAAAAAGAAAAATATAAAGATATTCTATATAGACATAGTACCATGATGGAAGTTTTTTGAAATCAGTCTCTGACAGGAGTATTTGCATTCCAAATAGTTTTCATGATAATCAACTGAGCTCCTGTATAATCAGCTGTGCAATACTGATGAACTGTAGTGACGTGCACGTAACATCCTTGGCCATAGACACAGTGGTATGACACAGTAAACAGGATTTTGCACCCAGATGAAACCTTGAAGAGCATTTATTTCCTTGATGTTTGAGACACTTATCCACTTTTGGTTAACCACCACTGATAACCACTGATACTGAGGACATGCACCATTACAGAAGGTTGACAGACGAATCCTTCTAAGTGGTTACCATTTGTTGTGTTTTATGTGCCTCATTGCTAAAATTTGGCAATAGCTATTACTACTCATTCACACCAAAACTTGAGACACACCTTCTTCCAATAGTTGAAATTTAAATTTCTGTGAAAAGACATATTAAAAAAATCCACAGATTTCCTTGTAGAAAGTAGCATTTTAAAGAATACAAAACTGTGTATAAATAATCTGTTCCAGTCTTCCACTTACATAGCAATGAATTTGACAAAGAAAAGCTAGTTGCATAATTTTTAGCACAAGGTTAATAAGAACAAGCCTACAGTTAATCCCCCTTTCAGGAGAAATCTAAAACTTAAGGTACTGGTCATCAAAACAGTCATTCTAGAAGTCTCAGGAATCTTAACCAAACTCAAACATACAGTGCTCTCTCTCCCCTCTTCAGGAACTACAAGCCAGGATACCAAAATAGTTTTAAACATCATCAACATTGTAAAATCCTCAAGAAGTCAAATTATTGAAACATTGCTTTTAACGTCTTCAGTATGTGATTTTTTTCCAAGAAAGGTTTAGATTGATTCTGATAAGAGTGCTGAGAAAGCGATATTAAAAACCAATAATGCAACCAGTCAAGCTTGTTTGTTTCTTCTAATGGTAGAATCATTATGTAAATTCCTCCTCACCCACCTTTAGCAACAAGCTTCCATACTAGTTACCAACACTTCCAGTTCCTGACAAAGAGCACTTCTGTGCTTGGCATCTGCCCTTTGAAACACGACTAACTACAGATGCTTAAATTATACATAAAGAGTCACACAAATTTACATCAGCTTTCTGTATGTGATATATACCTCCTTGAGCTCTTTTCCTTTCAGCTTTTTATGCATAACATTTACATTTTGGGGTATTCCAATTATAGCTAGAATTAACCAAAAACATGTACATCATTGCATCAAAGGCATCATAGGTACTTTAAAAACATCCTAAATTAGTTACGTTAGAAAGAATTAGACACAAAATATTTGTTAAAAAACTGACCTTATCATGCTGTTTATTAGTCAAGACACTAGTGGTCCAAACAGTCGTAAATTTGAGATTATAATTCTGGCACTGATGAACCAGATACTCTTTTTACTTTGTTCATTAGAACAATTACAGGATTATTGCAATACATTAGTGTTAATTTGCACGCTGGGTGACTTTCGGCAAACAGGATACACAAGGTGTTATATGAAGTGACAAAACTTAAACCTTGGAAAAATTCAAATTCACTTTCAAGATTAGTGGCAGATAGCCTTACAGTGACAAGAGGCATGCAACAAGAACACATACAGTGATAGCTGAAACTTGGTCAGAGTTTACATAGGTGACAGCAGGTCGACGACTGAGAGCATTTTTCCAAGAAGAAAGCAGCGAGAGCAAGAGCTCAGGAATTGAGCCCCCTTGGCAAAATGACTTGATGAGAAAAAGGAAGAAAAGTGATGAAGTCACAAAATGTACAGAAACGAAGACATGGTCATATCAATCACTAGATGAAAGCTAAGCAAATATTCTTCTCCTAAGATGAAGAAATGTAATCCTTATGATGTGTCAAACTGTTAGACTTGACTTCATTTTATTAAAATATTAACACAGAGTTTGAGAGGTGAGATTTTTAACACCCCCAGAAAAATTCACAGAGCAAAAGGAGCGTGTGCTGAATATTTAATTACATATTTACAAAGCTAACTGTGAGTATGCAGGTATATAACATAAAATCTTTGAAAGAGATTCTCCCTTAATATTTCCAGGTTCACTTTATTCTGTTTAAACTGCTGATATTTATCTTGGTGACCCTACTCCAATACTTGACAGTACACATACCTGACAGTGTCACACAAAAATACTGTGACTGTGATACTTTTGCTACACTTAAACTATCGAAAGAATTTATACCTTTCCCCCCCTTATAACTGTATTTGGAAGGTATAACACAACTCACACTAGTGTTCCTAAGCAATAAGCAGAGTTGCATGATTATCTTTTCTGGATAATTCATTTGGGCACACACTCATTTGTAACAGGATCATACATTCACAAACAGTATCTTAGTTTAGCATCGTGTGTTTTAATGATATTAACACACAGTTAAAATAATGCTTTTTTGATCTACAGCTACATTTGGATTAACAGTATTAGTAGCTGTAATAGAGTTTTTGGAACTTGACTAGTTACTTGGGTGAAATGTTTTACTTTCTAAACATGCATATTTATACCTATAAAACTAAAGTACTTTTTGGATCCTTAGCTATAAAAGTAAATTGCAGAAGTTATCAGTTTCCATCATTAATATTAGCATGCTGGAAAAATAACAGTATTCTTTGTGCTTTGATACTAAATATCAAAGCTTACCTTAGAATGGCAAGGAATTTTCCATTTTATGAAGTAGGGTGATGAAATTGAACTTGACTAAACAATAGACAATGACTAAAGAGCATGAAGGAAAGTAAAGGAATGAGTTTTAAAACCCTCCAAATCCTGCTTCAAAGCTTACTTTTTAAGATTCTTCAATATTTCTTCAACATATTTTGTTATAAAAGTTACATTAAAAAAAAATTCACAAGTTCTGTTCCTTTTCTTATGGCAATATTTTTCTCACTGATGAATAATGGCAATTTTATTTACCTATGCCTTTTTCTGTGCTTTGTCTCTAGTGCATACCACGTTCCCTTCCCCTCCCCACACATGGTGTGGGCAGATCTCCGTAGGTCGCCAAGTCCACTTCCTACCAGACAGTATAATTTACCTTATCTCATGCCTCTCTATTCTCTTTCCTTCCTTCTGCTTGACTACCTTGCCCAACTTTACTCTTTCCATTCTCTTCTACTCCAAATGTTATCATCACCCCGCCTTTTTTTCCCCGCAAACACCCTTTCTATAGCAACAGAAAGGAAAAAAAAAATGATGTTTCCAGCTCTGAAATGAACTCTAAAATGCTTTAGAAAAGAATTGTCAATACCAATTCACTACTCAAAAAGAAGCGCAGCAGGAGAAAGTGAGCCAAGTAGAAAGATCAGCAAAGCACAGCAAGATAGTATATATCTGTAAGATGCAATTCTGCTGAAATTCGCATGATAATACACTGGAATAATGAATACTGAGTCTGACCTCTCTTTAGATACTCTAGGAGACTGACACAGTTTAATGTCAGACCTCCAAAAGTAAATTGTAGATAAAAGAACCATTTCTATACCTATTAATGTGGGAATGCAGCTGAATAAATATAGCACAATTAAATAGCACAATTTAATTATAGTGCTATTAAACTAGAGATGATATAAAAATTGAACAATCATCATCTTCAGTGTGACATTTCTCTTTAGGTCTTCATCAGACATCAAAATAGATAAAAATACCTGTCATGCACTAGGCAGATATAAAACAAAATATGAAATCCAGCAAGGCAAAGACTAAATGATAAAATAACAATACTACATTATTCAAATAGTCCAATGCAACAAGCCAAGTGCCAGACTATTTTCTTTATTACATATATCACATTCCAAATTACCTGGTTTATGAAAAAATATCCACGGGCAGTAAAACAAACTGTTTAGACAAACAAAGTACGGAGCACAAAAATATTTGGCCTGAAGCAGAAACTTCAAGCTTACAGGGCACCTGAATACCTTTTTATCAATTTCTTACTTATCAAATATAAAAAAGTTTCTGAACTTTCTGAAAGTAAAACTGGTTTTCTTCTCATCCCACATCATAATTTTTACATTAAACTATTTTCCTGATAACTTACACACACTTTTTTTTTTCTAAATTATGCATGCCTACCAGTATTTAAGCCTTACAAATAAGAGGCATTTTATTTATTGTGCTTTACGTGATTAACACTAAAATTAGGGTGGGGGTTATTCTTGAGCTTACCCAGCCAGTTCCGCTTCCTTGAGTTTTAGTGAACAGCAGCGATGAACCTTGTAACACTGCCCATGATGACATCCAGTTCTTTCTGTAAATATTTGTAAAGAAACATAAGATAAACTGTCTTTGAAGGTAGATATTTAAACTGTCCATCATTGCTGCCCAGCTGACCTGTATGTTAATACACTTAACCATATATACAGTCATTAGTGCCATCAGTAAGTCTTAATTGCTATCATATTTGTAGAAGGGAACATATGTTAACAGTCCCAGCCTGACCATCAAAGTCTAAATCAAACAAAGCTAATTAGTAGTGGAAGCAGTTCACCAGGAGAAACACCATACAATTATAATTTCAAAGGGGCTAATCTGGAATACTCAGTCTACTGTGTACTTAGTAGCCTATGCCAAAGTACTGCATAATTCTCAAAGTGATTGATCATATCTAACTGGGTTGCAAGTGTCCCGTGTTTATGTAATAAGCTCATTTACATTGGCAATAAAATACTTGCTACACATCTAAAGAATGCAGTAGAAGAAGAAAATTAGTTGTTCCAGCTGTCTGACTATTTGCTTTTATGCCTGAGTACCTGTCCTCCTGAGGTAAAAAAAATAAAAATCTTGACAAGTCCTGACAATCTATTTCCATTTACCAAATATTAATTATTATTCAACAGCTCTCAAAGTGACAGGATGGCCACGTTGCATCTTCCTGTGTAGCAGCCCAGTAGTACAGACCAATGATTCCAAAAGATGCAACCTAAGTGGTGAGAGTCTACTGTACCAGCAGCAGCTCACATGAGCCACTGTCCACCCTTTCCTACCAAGCTTTTAGGAAGAGATGTGAGGAACCGAGCTGGGGGGCAGATGTGCTGCCCAGATGCACTGGACTAGGTCATGGTGGCTCTGGAAGATCAGATGGGTGCTGACTATTTAATCCTCAAGAAAAGCATGATTCATGTATCAAAAGTCTGGGAAACGCTGATTTAGATAACACAGTATTAGACCTAAATGATTACATTAAAAAAATTAAAAGTTAAAAAGTAAACCTAAATTAAATCTGAGGGTGTGCCTTACTTCTGCAGTATTTAACACCGAGTCTTTGCTAAACACCCAAAATGTAACTTAGCATTACTTGATTATACATTATGATTTATAATGTAAATGCCTGCCTGCAAGGCAAAGAAAGGAAGTTAGAAATTAGGTCATTCATCACCTACAGGGAGACCAACGTTGGGCAACACATTCTGCTTCAAACCCTTCACAAGCAGAGTGAAGTAAGAATTAGGGAGCACACGACATGTACGTTTCTTGGAAATTAAAGGAGATGAAGTGAAAGTCTGAAAGGCCCTCTTACACTAATTCTATCCAAGGAACAAGACAGGTTATAACCTATACAGATTTTCTCTTAAATAAATCAATCCCATTTTTAAAAGCTGTCTCTCATCAGTCCACCTTCATGAAATCACTGCCCTGTGCAGAGCCCTGGCACGCACGAGCCTCTGGCTCTCTGAAGTCCACTCTCTTTAGCTCACTGAAAGAAACACATACTTTGGGATAAGGAACCACTGTGTTCTCCCTACAGGAAAACCTCTAAGGCAAATTCAGACAAAAAGAAAGAATGCTGTCCTAATACACAAGTCAGATGCCTTACACAAACCCTTACACACATGTACTTCTAGAATTCCAAGACTTACCGAACTTTCTTCCCATTTTCTGTAAGTTTTGTCACATTCAATAATCCATACTTCTCTTGACCCTGTAAGATAGAGTAAGACATAACAAATATAAAAAGAAAATCTGCTTCTATTGCTGTCATGACACTGAATTCAATCCCTCAAATAATCAATTTCTGGCAATGAGCTATCTTTGCCCAGGTTATAACTTCAAGAAGCTATACAGAGATCAGCAAAATCAAAATTCCTCTGGGGAAGTACTCATTCCCATTCAGAGGATAAAAAGCTTTCCTTCTTCAAGGCCTAGGTTCTTTGGGTTTATTTGTGGTACTAGACAGAGGAAATTTTAAACGTAAATTTTAATGATTTGTGTAACAGCACATTTGTGTTTGTTTCTTTTACTAAAAAAGGAGATGGCTGACAAACAAACAGCCCAAATTCTCTGACAAAATTCTTCCAAGTTATTTTAACATAATTGCATATTTTAAATAAAAGATGATTGAAATGCATAAAAATATTAACATATTCATTTCAAAAACAGATGAGTGAAACATTGATGTCCTATTTTTTCCTATCCCCAAGCAAAATATTAGAATTTTAAACTACTTAGTTATGTCTTGTTGGTGAAAATAATTTATATTGGTATGTCTCTGTGCAAATTTGGAGATCAGTCAGCGAAAAGTGGAAAAAGAAGACTGGTAAACAAGGTTATTTGCAAGTTTCAAATATCTGGAGTGAGGATTTCTAGTTTCTATGAAAAAAAACAAGCAAACAAAAACAAAACCCCAAACGTTTGGAAGAATATTCTAGGATAAAAAGGAAAACCATTGATTTATACCCTTTGTGACTCTGAGGATGGGGTAGCAAATTCTATCATTTTCTCCTGTCACCCCAGCCTTATCCTACTAGTGAATAGTGCAAAAGGAAAGTTAATATTTTTTTTTCAGTCAATTCCTTTTCATGAACAGCTTCCAGTAGCTCCTAATTTAAAAACTAAGCCATTAGTTGAAACAAACAATCAACTAGGGAAGGGATCCAAATTAGTTTTATCGTAACAAAAGTGTCCTCAATTCTAGATCCAAAGAAAACAGAAGATACACCCTCTTCAGCATTCTCCTCTAAACCTCAAGTTTAAGTGGACCATAATTGCAGAATACAGTATTGAAGAGAAACTTTTTGCTGGAATACTGTGACAACACTCTTATGAAACAAATCTATTTTTCATGAATCTTAAAAATTTTACCTACATATTTCCAGCACAGCACATAAAATAGAAAAATGAAATGTTTTCAAGACTAATAGCGTTTAGCCGGCAGCTTAGATTTTATTTTGGTCCAATGGTAACTGCTACTCTTACTCAATCTAGTATCTTCATTGGGCTGGAATGCTTTCCCAAGCCAGTGATCTATACGTTATTTTCCAAAACTAATATTTTCATAGAAGAAATGAGGAACTTCCCTTACTCACCCTCCAAAACCAAACAAAAAACGTAGCCCATTTTTTAGCTCCCTTTATTTGTGATCCATGCAGAGCACCACTAACACCTCCTAACAAACCTCTGGCTTTAGAAAGTGGCCTGTTGCCATTTTTCACGGTGACTGAGCAACCCATGACCACTTTCTCAAATAAATGATGGCTTTAATAAACTAATCATGGTAGAACAAGTGGGAATGCTCCAAAGAGCTATTCAGAAAAAGTATCACAATGCCCTACTTAGCAGCAACACTAGGGGGTACTAACGGGAAAATTAATGTAATCGGGGAAAAGGAAGTAGAAAGCAAGTTAAGAATCAAAATACACAAGAATTAACCAGCTTTCTTCATAAGATTAAATCCCATGGGACAGCTAAAGAAAATACAGATTATTTTTTTCTATTATCTAAAGCAGCAGCAAGTTCTTCTACAAAATACAATTTTAATAATTCAAGGTCTGAGCCATATTTAAAGAAATCATAATACATGCAGCAATAATTGCTTGTGTGTAAGGCTATCAACTATGCTTGCTTAATAAACAATGTTTATTTATTGTGGAAAACTGTCCGAAGAGTTGTAAGAATTGATCAGCATGAATAAGCCACAGAACCATTCCTCTGTGTGCAAAGTAAGAATGAAAGAGGAGTAGTTGTGCCTCTAATGCCCTGAGCTACCTACTAAAGGGCTGCTAAAATCAATCGAGGCACATGTTCTGATACTACTGTAGTACAGTTCCAATTTTTTTTAAATATAATAAACTTAATTTTTTAAATTATTTCCCACTGTTTAAAAAGCAACAATCACATTTAAAATATTAACATATTCTTTGTTTCAGTTTAACATTCATAATGACTTTAACAAGCTTAAGTTTTCTTCCCAGTAGTTATTCCTCTAAATCAAAAAGACACAGTTTATTTATGTCTTTTCAAGGAGACTGAAACACCAGTAAAAAAATAAAGATATCAAATACTCCTAACTATTTCTGACCACTGACAGTGAGAAATTCTGTGGAGAGGAGGGGTTTGTTTCTGCTTTTACCTTTTGAGTTTCTAGGTAAGAAGACATGATTGTTGGAGGAAGTAACCTGAGTTCTACATAAATGGACATAACTTAATTCCACAGCCACTTTTTTTAACTTAATCTCCTATCGCCAAGCTGTATATAAACCAAAGATATTTACATTTTTTCTGAAAGCACAGTTGGACGCAATGTGTTCCTTTTAGAAGGTAAAGCCTTCAAATAGTTTTATCCCATTATTTTTCCCAATAACAAGTAGGCTTATGCTCAATTCTCTAATCATGAATAGCCCAGTTTCTACAACATCTACTTATCTATTAAAACACTTTGCATACTGACTGTGGCTTGATGCTTTGGTGAAGAAGGAGAGGACTCGTTTTCAGGAAAACTGGCCTTAGAAGCAGTTGATGATTCCTATAAAATTCAAATAGGCAACATAAGTTATTATCTTTCTTACAAGTCCTTTAATTTTTTTTTAACCCTAAGGATACTCCCTCCCTCTTTATACATGCTCACACATTACCAAAAAAAAAAAAAAAAACCCACATATTTTTAACCTGGTATTATATTCTCAGATAGTTATATTATAAATGTACTTACTAAACAATATTCTTACAAGATTTACAGAGAACAATGAAACTGGGTTAATTAGCACATATCCATTTGAAAAAATGTAAATACTTACTGTATCAGCTTAAAGCAAAGCTTCCATCCTTATTAAGGGGCAGATTTTTCATATGACATTGCTATTCATTTATGAAGCACATTTATAACAGTAACTTATTATAGGATACCATAAAATAAATATCAAGATTTTAAAGAACAGGTGACGTTCCTGTGTGGTTAGTAAATATAAGGTTAGTACAATCAATTGTTATACATGTAGAAAAGCATATGGCAGCTCTATTAATTTTTGGAAGTCATGATCATTAGTTTCCTTATAATCAAACACTGAAAATTTCTAAAGATTCAGGCTTTTGTTTTAAACTAGATGTAACTATGGACCAAATGAAAGTACTAAATCTCTGAAAACTAGAAAAATTGCCAGTCTGGAACAAAAAAGGCACATGCGTTTCTTCTGAACTAATGATTGCTTTGTACAAAAATAAGCTGCTTGAAAATCTTGTAAAGAATTTCAAACGGAAGGAAAACACCACTCATTCTCTGTTACTGTTAAATGCTTCTCCTCCTCCCTCTCTTTTAAGTCCCTTGGTAGCTCTCCCAAATTCAGTTTGCTTTTCCAGCATTGCATAATACTCTGCACACCCGTGCTTTAAAAATCACTTGTAAATCTACCTACAGAAGTGGCCCATTAGTTCTTTTAGTAGCACAATAACAGAGCAATCCTAAGAACAGCCTATGTGTTCCTTATTTTCAGATGTCTGTAGGTGAAAAAAAAAAAAGTTCAAATAAGGAAATCAACGTTGTCCCTCCCAGGAAGGTATTTTTTTTCTGCTTACCATTTTTTTTAGATGATGGCTATATACAGGTATGTGCCAATAAGCAGTTAACAAGTACATCTGATATCATCAAATTCTGTCAGCCATGGCAACCCACGCTTTTACTCTGACACATTTCAAGCACTCTTTTAACTGGCTTTTTTCACAGAATTGAGTTGTGTTGTTTTTCCAGGAAAAACAATTAAGGAAAATAAAAAGAAAATAGCTTCCCTAGGAGTCAGTTGAAAAGCTAACTTGTGGTTGATGTGCCTATCCAGGTAATACCAGTTGGTTTTCTGCCTATTTCAATCTGAATTTGAGACAGTTTTCATAGAGTAAGCAACTCTGGAACAAGAAACCCAGTCACGAACTATTCCCTTTCCATATACTAATTTAAAGGAGAATATATAACAGTGTACTTGCCAGTGGTAATAGAATGGGTGCATCAATTTACTAAACAAATTTTGTCTTTCCACAGAACACTAGTTTATTACTCCACTACAAATTTTTAATTTTCTCAAATCATTAACATTGTGCTTTATATGAACTATATAGTCTCCTTACCATTAAAAAACGCATGTTGCCTGCGTGTTTTGAAGCTGTTAAAGGAAATTGAAACTACTGACTTAGACTTTACAAATCTGGCTCATATATACAGTTTCCCTTAGTTATTACCCTAGGTATTTGTACACTTTCATGTTTGCTTCACTAAGTTGAAGCTCTTGGTATTTCAACATTGGGTCTGGAAGGAAAGTAAACAACTCCACTTATTCAGTGTTTTACAAGAGCTTCTTCATTCACTGCAGCACGACATAAAGGTCGTTCCAAAACAGAAGTGTATCTTCCGCCAAAAAATAATAAGGTAATTCTACCTTTAAAAACGAGGCTAAAACTTTAAGCTGTCTCCAGCAGAACTGTTCATAACTGTGAAGTGTAAACTGCACACGAGGCTAGAAGCGCCCGCTCAGCTGTGATTTACCAGGACTCTGTCTGTGCTGTCCTCACGCTGTGCCACAGCACGCTCGGCTCAGCAGGAGCGGGGAGGGGAGAGCAGCAGTACAGGGACCTCAGAGTCGCTCCAGCTAAACTAATGCCTGCAGGTGCAAAGTCTCCAGCCGAGCACGGTCCACTGCCTCCTCAGCACCACGTGTGATGTATTCTGAACTGACAGCTCAAAAGCTTAAGATCAAATCCAATAAATCCTACTCCGAGGAACTAAGTCAACTCATGACAACCCACTCTCCTATACTCCATTTCAACAAGGGAAGCTATTAAAACATACCGGAAACAACAGATCAAGCAAGTAACATTCTGGGCAGCAGATCCATTTTAATTACAACTACTGCGTTTTGTCTATTTAAGTTTGTCTATGACACTTGCAATTACACAGGCCCACTTACAGGCTTTTCTCCATACTCCCAAATCTATATTCATGTCATTTTCCCTGGATCTTTAGAAGAAGGGAGCTTACAATGCCGCCTCCTGGTATCTCCTGCTGAGATTTCAGCATTACGAAGTATTTCTACTTCCATGAATGTTGGGATGGGCTGCTGTAAAGTTATAGAAACCAGCAAGTCACCACCCTCCAACGTCCATTTCAGTCCCTCCCAGCTCTGCTCACATCAGCTCTCCTCACTCACGGGCAGAATGTCCCAGCACAAGCAGTAACAGCTGGGACAAAAATCAAACTGGAGGGAAACCAAGGGAAAGTCTCTGTCTCCTTGGTGGCCTGAACAGCATCTGTTACTGTACAGCCCAAAACATGCCCTAAGAAGGGACAGAAGACAGCTTTTGTTGTTACTGACCCACAGCTCTTTTCAGACTAAATGCCAAACTCAGCTCTGGACAGGACTGAAACCAAGCATTTCAGGACTCTCAGTTCTATCCTCTGTCCATATAACAGTATCACAACCCTGCTGTAACCACACACAGCTTTTCCTCTTTCCTTGAGATATTACAGTGGGGATCCACAAACAGTCACTAAAAGGATAAACCCCCTATATAATACTACTATTTCCAGCTTTAAGGCATAGTTTTCACTTTAGCAAGTGCAGCTTTTATTTCAATTCTATGAATATTTTGATTACTCATCTGCAAGCTTTCAAGTGTATTCTTACTTGGTGTTTCCTACAATTAAAGCATTCGGGTGTGAAATATCACTATACCTTACACGAGAACCTCACCCACATGCATAGTTCTTGAATTCAAATCTTAATTACACTCGACAGCCTTAAGTGAATTTGGAGACTCCGAATTGAAAGTAAAATGGCTGTACACACCAAACCCTCAACTAACACTAGTTAAAATACTTCAAGGATAAGAGCTACTACTCACAAACAGTAGTAAAGTTACCAAACAGCCCTTGGTTTTGTCAAATGTTATACACAGTGACACAAAGAACATAAGGAAAAGGAGATTTCAGAAATTCATGCATACTCATCTCTGCTAGATAAAATGCTCTACGCATCAGAAACAGTTGGTATTCCAGCACGCTGTTTAACTTGCTCCTACCTTATCGTTGGTGTCCAACACAATTGTGCTGTGTCTCCATTTTGTTAAAACTATTGGTTCTTGTAGCCTCCTGTCCAGACTCCTACTCTTTATTATATCTCTCTGCTGCTGTGGTGAAGCATTATACTAAAGAAGAGAAAAATCAAACTGTAAGTAGAATCTAATCCATGCAAACACTTGGACACACCACTCATACACCTTCACAGTGCAAACTTTCAGATTTCTGATGTCACCCAGCAAGTAAAAATACCCTTGGCTTTATTTTGCATTTAGTTTTCAGAACTGTCCTATCTGCTGTAGTCCTCTCCAAGGCAGTAACTAAGACTGGTCTGTTGGGATAATACTCTCCACTGGCAGAGAGATGTTTGATTTCTTGTGCAGCAGCTTACTGCTGATTTTACAACCAACCAACATATTGAGAACCACCAAGGAATGAAAATAAATACGAGTTTTAAACAGTCACTCGTCATGTTGCACTGACAGTACTATACCACCTGTCCAGTTCTTGTGTAAGGAAAGAAAGACCCTGTTACTCTGCAGTAAGGCATTTTTAGATGAAGAGTTACGATTGTCTGGATACAATTCTCTTTGACCCAAAGGTTTAGGAAGCCTAGGAGAGGAGACACAGGGTTTAGGACTTGCTTTTTCAAAATAATCACATCAAATTACTTATGAAAGGATTTGATGGTGTGGAATATACATAGCACAGAAAATAAATACTTAGCAGAAAATAGTTTTAAGACTCAGCAGAGCTGTAATAGTCAAGGAAAGAATGGATTTATCAGGACAGAGGTCTTCTAATAATTTAAGAGCATCCAAAGATGCACAGGCTGAGAAAACGTGAAGGCCATGAGAAAGACCCAGGATTTAATTAGATCTTAGCATTGCAGCATACTTATCATTACTAGCACTGCCATTTTAAGGCATCACCAGCAACCCTAAGGTAGCATTATAAAGAATTATAAAAATATTTCAAACAAAGCTTAATACTGAAAATACAAACAAGAAAAGACAACATCAATGTATGTTTTTTTTTAAAGTTACAAAAAATCCATTTCTATTAAGTGTCAGAAGACTGAAAGAAACATAAGGCAGCATTTGTAGAGTCATGTAAATGACTAGAATCCACTGGGTAAGAAGTAACAAAGGAAAGTCAAGTGCCCTTTTTATTTAAAAAGCCTAAAGTAATAATCTTTTGCAAGCACACTGAATTCTGTATTTCTGTTACTGATTCTACTCTAAGCACAGAGCCTCAGGTCTTCAAAGACAGAATAACCTATACCTACACACATCAACCAAGCACGGCAGAATTTAACCTAAGCAACATAAATGCTGAATTTGCACTAAATTGTATAATGCAGTTATGTTTATTGCCCAAATTAAGAACCAGGATTACCACTCCCATGGCAGCCACCATGCTTGCGTTAGCTTTGTATTTTACTATGAACAGAGTTCACGCTCCAATAAGTCAATAGAGGCTAAAAAGGTAAATTATAACTTTAGTGTTAGGTTAAATTATTTCAATATCCACAACAGTAGTTAAACACTTCCAAGTAGATGGATCTTGCAGTACTGAGAATAAAATTTGGTAGTTCGTGTGCAGATGAAAATGAATTAGTTGTCACTGTAGAGATTCACTTCTGAGATCGCACTGACTCTGCGCTGGGTTCAGCACATCTGCACTCACAGGAAAACTGCTTCCTTACAGTGGTGAGGTTTAAGCAACTCTCTGTTTGTTCCCTTGTTAAATCAAAGCTGAACCATCATTCATGCTGCAAGGAGTCTAAAACCAACTTACTGTATTGCTATTACTGTACTGCCACTCAGCAGATGTTGCAACAACTCAGCCTGCATCAGCAAACTACACAATATGCAGCAAAATTACCTGTATTACAAATAAAATCTAAACAATTTTCCATTAAACTATGTCTAAATAGCAAGGGGTTGCCACAAACTGCATTCCTTGCTGCAGTTCTAAAGCATTTAAGTGAGCAATTCAGATACATTTCTTGCTATGAAACAGAAACATTTATTTCAGAAATATATATATACACACTTCAGTGACACTGATGAGTATTGTTTATGGAAATCATCTATGAACTTTCCATTTGAGTAACTCAAGAATTTAAGTTTAAACAGTCAAAGACTTATTTTACAGTAATTTTCCTTGAATTTAAATCTATATTGAGTTGGCAAACAGGCACAAGCCTAATTACAGATGATCTATATTTAAAAGCTGCCTCTGATACCATCACAAGCCACCAGGAGTCAACTCAGCTAACAGAAAACCCCATCTTGAAGGAGAAAGGGCCTGTAAAGTAATATGAAATTCTAGTTGTACAAATAATTTAACAAGAAAGCAAAGCAACAGTATGGGGAGCTCATTAACAAAGCACTGCTAACAACTCGGGACACTGAGCCATATATCCTAACAGCTTAAATTATTTGCATTGGTGATATAAGCTGCGTTAGTAAACTAATAAGTCCTTAAAGGGAACATTTAACATTTTTGCCCCATTTTCTCACAATAGAGGTGTCAAGTAAACATTTTTTGCTCAGGTGTTTGGGTTTGTTTGGTTTTTTTTGGGGGGTGTGGGGGGGATTCTTTGTTTAATTCATTACAAATAGCAGAACACACAACTAAGGGGAAAAAAGAGAAAGCTTGTGCATTTCTTGGCTCAGGATGAGCTTCCACTTTTAAAATAAATGGATTCATCTGTGATGCCCAAAGAGAAGAGAATCACAGTGAGATACAGATACAGTTTCAGACTGCATTATCCAGCCAAATTAGCCATGCTCTAGATTGAGTCGAGCGTACTGGCTTGAGAGTAGCAGCCAGAGCTTTCAGTGGCCAGGTCTGATGCCTACACCCCTGCTACTCCTTGGTCTGCCCCACCAGCACCACCTCTCCCCCAGTGCTCCTACTTCAAAAAGCCTTGCAGTACAGTTTTGGGTCAGGTTCACTTTCAGACACTCTATAGGACTCCTACCTGCAGAGCTGTTGTCTCTCCTACAGCCATTTGCAATGACATTTCTCACTGTTATCAGCAATGACAAGCAACTAGGTGGGCTCTCCTTGCCTCCCACAAAATCTTACATTTACATAACTCTAAACAGGCTTTCTATGCCTAAGCTTTGGTGTAATGTTGAAGGCAGAGATCAGGCAAGGGCCATATATTGCAATAAACTTGACCCATTCAAGACTACACATTGCCTGGTAGGTCAATGTCTGCTACATAATGTGCCTTAATAGCAACTTCTTAGGGTGTAACATTATTTTCTTAATTCTAAAGGTTTTGATAATGCAGCACACAACTCCAAATATACACACTACTGCTCCTTGAAAATCCTCCACAAACTCAATTTTGTCCCATTACATTAACCCTTCCAGCACATGACCCCCATTTGCTTCCCATTTCCTTGCGATAGCCTCCTATCAAGAAAGGAGGTCAGGAGAGCTGTTCATGCTCTGACTGCAGGTAGCAGGTAACACAGAATTCTTGTTACAACAGCTCTTGGTGTAGGGTAAGGACACCAGCAGTGTAAATTTAGATCACACATGGTTATTTGCATTGCTGAATTTGTTCAATGCCTTCACCAGCTATTTAAAGGCTTTCTTCGCCTCGGAATAAAATTTTCTAATTCTCTCAACTGGCCAAGTGATTTAGATTTCATTTTAACCTGATCCATGGCACGGCTCAAGGCTCTGTCCCAGCCTAATTGTGACTGAAATAAAGGTAACACATCCAGGTTATTTGTAGCAGTTGTCCCTATTCTTATGGAGATGACACAGATCTGTCAGCTTTAAGAAACAGAAAAAAGATTATTCTTGGTTTGCGTTAACAACATCCTCAGTCAGATGAAAGGAACTGGGTGGGTGAAGGGAGAAAAAAATGGAAAGCAAGACAGTGAAAGTTAGTAAAGACCCAAAGTCAAGCATTTTACCTTCCTGCAATCAGAGATCAAAACAGCAGCATTTAAAAATATTCTGATATCCTAGTAACTTTAGTGCCTTTATATACTCTACCATATTATTTGCAGTTGTCCCAATAAACTGTCTGAAATTTTAAAATTTTTTTTTGAAAAATTTTAAATGTTGCCTCAAAACAAAACCACTCTGTAGTGCTACTACTTTCATTGACTTTGAATAAACTTTTTTTCATGCTGCGATGGACATAACACTTACATTACAGCTTTTGTTATTCTTATCAACTAAATCAGTAACATATTTTTCTTAAACCTACACTAAAAAAAATTGCATTTTTCTTTTTTTTGAGGACTTTATGCCCTTTCTTCCTCTAGGGAAATAAGAATCTTCATTCTCTGCCACAGGACAGCTGGGTGGCAGCAGCTGGAGGAACAGAACCTATGCAGAACAAGGAAACCACTGGGACAAGCAGCTCTATCCCAAATGTACAAATGACTGAAAGACACCTCTGGATAACCCACTTTATGCACTTTGCTGCCTTGTCCATTGCTTCACCTTCTAACCCCTCGGCTCACTAAGACTGCTGATCTTTGAAGAACACCACTGACTGCCACAGGTCCTGCTGCTTGCCCAAGCAAAAGCTGGGGGGACTTTCTCCCCCTCCCCCATGCCAGTTGAATATAAATATACACATTAAAGAGAAAGAAAAAAAAAATTACTGCCTTCTCCTACTTATCTCAGGTTTGTCATATCAGTTGCGTTGTTGTCCTTAAAATCCATCTAGATCCTGACATCAGCTAAGACCATCTCGATTTTCAACAAGCAATCCCAAATTTTATAACAAGAATGTGAAGACAATTCACTATTGCTAATGGTACTGCTTAGTGCATTGACTTACAGCAGATCCAGATGCCAACCCACACGGTACGTTACCTCAAATCAAGCAGCACAGCTCAGAACACAACAAATTTACCATAAGATAACCAGGCCTTTCTCACATGTTCTCATCGTTATTTTCTTTCACCATTTCATTGCTTATCTCCCTGGTATTACCTGTATTGTGTTTTATTGTAATTTTTCAGATAGCATGCTCTGTTTGACAGCATTCACGACTCCAGCAGGAAAATCGCTCACCTGAGTAGCCAAACTGAGGCCCCTGAGCTCCTACTCGATGCTGACAGTGCACAGAGAGTGAATTAACAGCCTGCTGGTCTATTAAGAATGCCAAAAATGAAGCTCCTCTACCTAGCGCTTCCTCCGGGGATACAGCGAGGGGAGCTAATGCTGCAGGAAGTTCTGAGAACCTCAGAGAAAGTGTAATTGCAGTATCAGACTCTCTAAATATTAACACCAAAACTATGAGTTCCCTCCAGAGGGTTCTAGCATACACGTTTTCTTTCAAAGTCTGCTCCTGGATCAGAGAGGTCAGTCCGAGGCTGGTCAAGCATCACGCTGTTAAGCCAGAGACCAGGCTAAGTGCATTCTGAAAATCTGAGACACCACTAATCTCTACTTTTTATTGAGTTGTCCTCTCTGCCTCCCCTTTAAGCTACTTCCTGAATATTTATTACATAGTTTTTATCACTTTTTTTGTCATTTTGATAGATTAGCATTTTTAAACTTTAGAAATTAGAGAGTTCTCATTCCTGAGATCAATTTAACTTTTTCCTCCCCTTAATACAATTTCTCATTTGCTTAAATTATAAAACTCTTATTAGAAAACTAGGTTTCTGGAATAGACTTGTAGCTTTTCTCAACACGATTTAGACATTATTAATTCACTACAAAGGAAATAAACATTTTATCACAGAAGTTCATTCCTGCATAGGTCACTATTTGCTGGTTTTTTTTGTTTGGTTGGCTATTCTTTTAAATAATTGGCAAGAACCAACAACTGAATGCAGCAGACTGTACAAGCATAGGAGAAAACTCAAAGTCTCTTGCAAGATGCAGTGCAAATTATGGTTAAAGATTATAATCCATTTTAAAGAATATTCAGGATGTTCTCCTCTTTCACTGCAAAAAGCTGGGTCACACTCACCGTGCGCTTTAATGGACTTTTCAGCAGTTGTCAAAGCTACTCCATCCAAGACATCACTTTTAGCCAGAGGCATTCAGCTATTCCTAGATGTTATTTAAATATACATGACTGGAGGGCTTTCTATGAGACTGTCTAAAGTAATTTACTTTGTAACAGCCCCCCACTCTCCCAACATCTACCCTCACAATTTTTAACATACTTACAAGAATACTGGAAGTGTTTCCAGTATTCCCAAGCATGTTCACATTTACGGTTAACACTATAACCAGAGAAGATTTTTAGTATTACAGTACTAGCTCAGCTAATATGCTATTTCCAGAAACCTCCAGATGATTTTTAGTTCTAATGAAGTCCAGATTATCTTCTTTTTCTGGTTTAACAGCACTGTATGACCACGCTATTCCACCACTTTGTTTCCCAACAAATCTTGGGAGGCAGCATTTGAACTAAATACACAGGGGGAAAAATGGACCAAGAGTAGGGTTTTTTCTCTAGTAACTTAATTTTCATTTAAGCAAGAATTACAATGCTGAAGTCCTTCTATGATTTTCTCACCATTTGTGAGTTTTCAGTCTACATTATTTTTCTTCAAAGAAGTTTTGTGGTCTACGTTTTCTTTCAAATCCACCTGTTCCTAAGCACTTTTGGAAGCAGCTTCAGTAAGATTTTTGAGAGACTAATCTTCAATCATGCTTCAATTACAGGTGTAAAATCTCTGCTGTATCTTCTTCAGATATATCATTACAGAAACTAGCTACACCTTTTGCTGGAATATTTAATCTATTCTTAATCTAATTTTATCTTAATCTAATCTAGCTTTTAAAGGTAAAAGCTAAGGATTTCTGGAAATACATAGGCTCTGGGACGATGAACCCAAGAGTCAATTGTTCATTTACTTCTGTTAACTTTGTATTTGCTGCCACCCAAGATTTTCTAGTTTCAAGAAGCAATTAAAGTTCTGCCCAAATGGCACATTGTGAAATAATTTTCAACGAAAATTCGTAACAGCAATATGTGATAATTTTCATATAAACAAGAACTAAAACATCAGATCACCAACTCCAAAACAGAGGCTACATTTTATTCTGTAGGTGGCTATTAATGCAATGGAACTCAGATGTCTGTTTAGAACCACTACAATATCATGCACTAACACACAAATACTACACCCCAACCCCCTATGCTAGTGTGCCTCAGGTAACAGTTCTGGATTATCTTTGTGACCTATTGTCGTTGGATTAAAGCCAACTGAATTTGCTATTTAGTTCAAATCCAAACTCAATCTATTTTACCTGAAAGCAACTTCTTCACAGTCAAAACCTTTTGCATTGCAGAAGTCATAGAATGAAGTATTATGACAAATGTCCTATATTTTTTCAAAGTGAAAATGATAATTAAATAGTATTAGATACATCCTCAGACTACCAAGTATCTCTGGCTCTGTTGCTGTCCTACAAATTCCTATTTTCATTACAAAATTAATACAGACCAGAACACACTTGTGGTGAAACTGTGTCATCCTCAAATGTACTACAAAACTCTGCTGAAGCTTCTATTTTTCTACACCTGTCTGTATAAGCATTTTGGAGGGCACTAAAAATAGACTCGTTTCTTGGGAACATTTTGTAGTAAAAAAAAAAAAAAAAATTCTTTTTTCCTATAGAGGTTTTCTTTATCATAGCAAAATCATGGATATTATTCTTCAGCCTTGCATGAAAAGCTTCGTTCAGCAAAGATTCAAGATTTTCTTTGACATTTGACTAGTTATACACATCTACTTCCCATGTCCTTGAGTACATTTTTTTCTCTTCACAGTCAAAAGTTCCACAAAAATGCAAGAAATAACCAAGTGCAATATATAAGTCCTCTTGTTGTGAGTAATTCCCATCAAAGACCCCATAGAACATTTATTGAGGAGAAGGGAAAGCCCCCAAGTTGTCGGTTTCTTTTTTAGGTCACTCACCTTCGGTAACTCCCATTCTGACCGGGAACCATCAGCGCTGTAGTAGTAAGGTCTACCTTGTTCATCTGCGTGTTTTATCCACTGCAGAGAGAAATGTGATGATAGGAAATGTAATCAGAGTGACAGTCGTAATGTAGTAAATCTCTGATAGTTGGGATTTAAAGTTAATTATTAATAAAGTGCCATCCACTTCAGCAGCACCTAGTGCACAATCTCCATTAACTTAACCACAGTTAGTTAGCATTGACAGCAACACAGTTTTCAGCTTCCTGGACTGGGTTCACTAATATTTTTTTCCTTCTGTAACTACTCAGAAAGCAGTCCTGTAATATCACACGAGAGATTGTGATAAACAGATATTTTTTGAAGATGGCATACCTCACTCTTATCAACATCACAGTGTCAGTTTAACGAAGCACAATCTTTGCATCACATCTGTGTAAGGATTTTACACATAAAATTACAGAATTACAAGAAGCTCAACCAGCAACTATTGATAATTCAAGAGATAATTGCACTTGTTTTAAAAAATGAGTTGTTCAACATTAACAGGAAAATGAGATGCCATCACTAAATAAATCATGAAGAAAATAATACAATTTCTGCAACCTCTATAAGCAACTCCCACAATCAAGGAGGTAAAACTATGACAACTGTGACTAGTTATGCAGAAAGAAAAGAATTGTAATGAACAAAAGTCTACAAGAAGATCGCACAAAAATATTCATGGAAACACTCACAACAAGGCTCTTAGGTCAAGCAGGTTTCACAAGACTGCTTTCCAATATACTGTTTATGTCAGAAAAAACATTTTCTATAAATCCCAGTGCAATTAAAAAAAAGTTTGCCAAAACATAGGTATGTGCTCAACAGATGTTCAGCAAAAATAGAATAAGCACGATAGAATTCCAAAACTGACATAAAACTCAATTATTTAAAAATTTCTTTCAAAAAAGACTCATATACATCACCTCATACACTGGAAAAGAGGTGGTGCTATAATACGGTAAACAAATCACTGTTTTAAGGAGCTTTCTGAAGTTAAAAAAAAAAAATGCAACTTTAATGAACAATTAGAGAAATGTACTGCTTTACAAATATAAACAAGTATTGTCATTTACCCTACATGGGAGAAATTTTTATGATGCCCAGAATCACAGTAAATTGTCAGTAGCAATTACATAATTAGAATAGAACATAAATCTGCTAATACAGATGTACTTTAAGAAGTTTGTCTACATCTGAAAGCAGTATTGAAAATCTCTAGTAAAGTAAAGGATGAAAGTGATAAAGCAGCATTGTTTTCAGTTCGAAACCATCCTATCTGGAAGGCCTATTAGACAAGAACAGCTTTTAAAAGACAGTGAGAAAAACATTATATTGGTATAAAGTTCATTCCTAAAGTGTAACCAAGAGGATGGGGGAGGGCGGGAATTAAAAAAAAAATTACATGATATGTTCATTTAATGTAATCTGATACTCAACTAGAATAAGAAAACTTTTTCTGGATAGTAAAGAAACAGAAAATAAGTCACTTCAGTAGCTAAAGTATCATGCATATTTTAAAAAACAAAAGGAGATACTGCTACAGTACGCTTTTCACTTCTAGAAACAAAATCTGTATTTCTAACAGTGAATTAGTGGAAAAGATTTAGGGTAAGTGATGAGAAGAAGGAAAAAGTACCTTTTCATTAGTATAGTCATTGGTATATAAGGTTTGACCATGTTCATCCAACTCTTCTGACCAACCCTTTGGAGGAGAACCATACTGACTATCTGACTGGCTGTAACAAGAACTGTGGTCGTTTTCTTCTGATGAAAGATGCTACAAGTAGTCAGAAACATACAAGGCAGTTTTGAGAATGAAAGCACTTTGAAATCTGAAAGATCAAAGATTATTTGACTAGAAAGAGAATAGTAATAAATGCAGGGAGTTCATATTTTTATCTTACACCAGAGAATAAGAGATGCATTTTTACAGTACAGAAATATTTTATATTTGCTAGGCAATTCAAAGTCTTTTCAAAACAACTGGTTTATACTGATACTTTTTTTTTTTTTAATTCTACTACACCAGATTTCAGCTACTTGAATTTGAACTCCAATTTTTTAGCTGATTTAAATTTTATTCCCACAAATTTACATTATTGAATGAAGAAGACAGTGAGTTTTAGTAATCTGCATTGCCTCAAAAAACTTGGGAGACCTGCCACCTTGTTTTCCTGGCAATATCCCAGCTTATACACCTAAATCCTTTTCTTTCCTTCCCAAACAGTATCTGGAAACACAATAATCATTAAGACAACTTGGAACTCCAGCTGCACCTCTGTGGGTCCCAGCACTTTATAGTACTTGTGCAATGCATCCTAAAATATTAGGAATTTCCACTCTTCTTCTTTCAACTCTGATGCGTGTGACAATGAATAAAGGCTTTCCACCAGGCACAGGTAGCCAAGGTGTAAGATGATTTTCTGAAAGTCAAGTGAATTATAATGTAAGGAACAAGTTTGACATGTAAAGTAGAAAAAAAGATTTTGCACACACACACACAAAAAATTTCTGTTCCCTCATACACCTTGTTCATCTCCTTACTAACATATTGTAGTTATTATTCAAAGCATCCATTCCGTGAAAGACCAACCAAACAAATCCCCCTGCATTCATCTCTCACAACAGTATCTCTACCCCGCAGTCTCCCAAGGAATTCAGCACAGATATCCTTTCACACTATCTTGGATGCTCAGCTAGTAGGACACATAACACTTACGAGGGAATACATCCTGCTATTCAGAAACAATGACAGTTAAATATTGGCTAAGGTTCAATAACACAAGTGAAAGGGTTTTGAAGAAACGTATAAAGCAGGAGAAAGGCAGAACTTCAATTCTAAAGTACAAAAAAACCTCTCCCGAAAAGCTTAAATATTACCAAAAAAAAGTCTGTGGATCTGAAACTCACCAGTTTTAAAGGTTCAGTGTTTTTAGAGCCTATGTGCTTAGTGACATTTCCAAATTACTAGCACATCATGTTTTGGTGTTACCTTTCCAAGTACCTCACCACTTGTGCAACAAAACTCCTTTCACTGACACGAGCCAGCTTACCAAGCACAGAAACACCCATAGGAAATTTTCGGGTCATTAATAACATGAAAAATATAAGTATCCTCTACACCCTAGAGAATGTGGGCATCTAAACTATGGATTAAACAATGCCACCTCTCCTGCACATGAGGTAACACAAAGTTCTGAAGTGTTTAACCACTGGGGCAAAAAAAATCTTCAATCCCATCTTTACACTTGAAGAGTTATAACTGTGGAGTTGATAAAAGTGCTATCGGTCCCATTTGAACTACTGTTACATAAGATAGCTAATTGTATACACATATTTAACTTTTCATATGTTTTAATGGTTAAATATTAAGTGCATTGATACGTGTTCAAAGTAGTAGACTTTGACATTGTTATTATTAGTATTAACAGGAATTATGACTCAATAACTCCTGGAAAAAACCACTGTTGTTCAATAAGAATGATTGTTAATGTTTCTAACTATAAGGCACACATATAATAATAGTCATAGAATCATACAATCATTTAGGGTGGAAAAGACCTTTAAGGTTATTGAGTCCAACCACAAATCTAACACTGCCATGTCCCTCAGCACCACGTCTACACATCTTTTAAACACCTCCAGGGATGGTGACTCAACCACTTCCCTGGGCAGCCTGTGCCAATGCTTGACAACCCTTTCAGTCAAGAAATTTTTCCTAATATTCAACCTAAACCTTCCCTGGCACAGCTTGACACAGTTTCCTCTCATCCCGTCACTTGTTATTTGAGAGAAGAGACCAACCCCCACCTCACTACACCCTCCTTTCAGGTGGTTGTAGAGAGCAATAAGGTCTCCCCTCAGCCTCCTTTTCTCCAAGCTGGACAACCCCAGCTCCCTCAGCCTCTCCTCATAAGACTTGTGCTCCAGACCTCTCACCAGCTTCGTTGCCCTTCTCTGGACCCGCTCCAGCACCTCAATGTCTTTCTTGCAATGAGTTACCCAAAACTGAACACAGTATTTGAGGTGGGACCTCACCAGCGCTGAGCACAGAGACAATCACCTTCCTGTCCCTGCTGGACACACCACTTCTGATACAAGCCAGGATGCTGTTGGCCTTCTGGCCACCTGAGCACATGCTGGCTCATATTCAGCTGGCTGTCTTGATGCTTCAAGGCTTAACTAATCTCAGATACCATACAATGTAGGAATTTAGCCTTCGCAGATCTAAACTTAAATGAAATTCCTGAGTTGTTACAAAGTGTACCAAGGCACGGCATTCCTTAACCCTCAGCTAGTATCAACAACTGCTAAAGCTGCATCAACAGGGGTTAGGGAACTGCAGCCAAACCACATTCAGCAACTTTCAATTTAACTTTCAACACTTTTTCCTGTAGTAACTGCCATAGGCTTTTTACATATCATCCATGCTTTTTCTCAGAGTCCCATCTGCAGTTATACTATGCCATGTTTAAATAAAGCCATCTAAAGTAGACAGCTGTCCACCCTTAGACCTTCTAAGAACTTGCTGTGACATAAAACTGAATTACAGAAAAGGTCCTCTACATCACTGTCTTTCTTGGCTTTTTTCCATTTACATGGAAAATTCTTGAGGGCAGAGGCCAGTTCATCACCAGGAATTTAATTTTTTTAAAAAGGAACAGTTAAGGTCTTTCTTTTATCTCTTAACCAGACTAGTTTTGTAAGCTCCTACTACTTCTAAAAGTCAAAATAATAAGAAAGAATACTGAGCAATTAAAGAAGCTAGCATCCCTTTAAAACCCTTTGTTTATTGTTAAACAAAAAACATGGAATGAAACTGCATCTTGACCATGTTTTAAATGTAGTTTTCAATTTAAATTAAATTACGTTGCTTTTCTACAGCGTTCTGGTTAATTTGTTGGTCTCTAACTCATAGTGTGCTCTCCTAGTGAGGTATTAAGAGGTTTGCCTTTCTCAGATATGATGACATCTCATTCCTCTTACAGTCTTGTCTAAGCTTTCTCCCAGTTACTTTTAAGCACTTCCCTAAATACATTAGCAAGTCACTACCTCTGATAAATTTTATGTGTAATTCCACAATCTTGTACAATTTCCTAGAGGCCCTGTCCATAGGACTTCACTGCCTCCCCCCACCCCATCCAAATAACTGCCATAACCTACAACTGCTTTCTTTGTGCCACATCTGTTACCAACGTCTCTGACAAATTATGTACAATTTGGCCTGGTTTTAACTATCCAATAAAATTCAATTTCCTAATCACAAAGTTCTAGGAGCAACCATAAGCTATTTCATGTTCTAGTATCTTACATATATATAAGACTGTATCATCATTCACAGTTGCCATTTTTATGTCACCTTGCCATTTTGGTACCTAAACCGATACAAACTCCTCCAGTTAGAGACACAACTAGCATTTAACCTTCCTACATAAGCTCTTCTATTACTAAATCTGAAGGGAATCAGCATAACTCAGACTAGTGTGTAAAAGCCAACTTAACTTCTTTACAATAAATTAAATCTGCTTTTACTAATTATTAAGAAATATTTGCTCTAAGTCTTCATAATCAGATAAAATTTGGGATGTCCTATATTTTATTGTAGCTTAGGCTCAAGTCTCAACCTTTACTGTAAGTATTTTGGTTTAAGTACTCAGAGGTCATAAAAAAAAATGGTGAACAAAAACTGGAGTCTGAAGTACACTCCCAAATGCACAGCAGAAGAAAGGAAAAAAAAACAGTGGGTTCAGAATCAACACGTGACTGCTGGGAAGTGGATTTACATGACCTTGCAACATATATTTCCCTAAACTTAAATTTTGATAACCCAGTCAGAGAGGATACAAATCACTTAAGGAACTTGTGCTACTGTAAATATAAAATTGCATCTAGTAAAAAATTAATCAAAACATGCATCATCCATTGGATTACGAAGAGTAAAACTTCATATATGTAACTGTCTGAAGGCCAACCTGTGACACCTCAAGCATCAGAAATAAACAGAAGAGTCAAGCTGAAATGAGTTATGGGCAATTTAAAAAAAATATAAGAAAATCAAGCTTTCTGAACATGCAACCATATGCTGAAGTCATGGTACAGTATATACTCTCAGTGAGAGTCAGAGGGATCATTTGCAAGTGGGGAGAGAAAAAGAATTATTGGATGTTCTTCCAATAAGAAGGAAGAATGATGAAAACAGAAAATCAGTTACACTTACTACAAGGAGAGTAATTACTGAAAAACCACAATCACCTTATTCAAACTAAAACGAGAGTCCTATCCAGCAAAAGGATAGCAAGTAAGAAATTAATAGACCAGCATCAGAGCAACCAAAGCAACAGCCACAAGCATTTCACCAGTTTACCTGTTGCTGCCACCAGCCTGTGACAAGGAAATTTGGCTGTTTTAATGCTTGCAGGCTTTACAGCTGCTATGAAGGCCACTGCCAAAGGCAATGAAAGGATACCTTTTTCCTTTTTCTCCTGCTTCTGCTACTAACGTCCCAGAGGTAGACTTCTACAACAGGGCTTCCAGCACTCTAAAATTTCTGAGCAGTCCACAATTAAAACTAAATAATGTAGTAGCTCAGGAGGAAATCCAGCTAAACTATGCATATTTGAAAAGGGTATATAAAAGTGAAATATGTGGAAGATTTCTTAAAAATGTTTGCTTTTTCTTTCAATCAGAAAACTGATTAAGCTAAGTACTGTTTGAACACCATAGCAGCATTTTAAGAATATTTGAACAGTAATATCCATCTCCCAGCTATCCCTTTGCTTTATCTGAACCACAGCCATTCAGATAAACACACACCACTGTCTGTCTCTCCCTAGCAACCAGCTGTATAGAATATATCTGCACCTCAAATATTGTCCCAAATCATCTTTTAACATAAAGAACTTCATGGAAAGCTTCAAATCTCTTAAGCAAGATCTGCAGCAAAGCTTTGCCAAAAGGTTTTGCAAAAGCAAAAGGTTTGCATAATCAAAAAAAAAACATTGATAGATCTACAGAATGTATTTATGGCCTAAACGTAATATATTCAAAAGCTCATACAGCCAATTGCCAAAAGCTGGGGTGGATTTCCTCCTGCCATCAGTGTTTGCTACCCATGGACCCACACACTTGGCTAGGCAGAGCTTCTAGCACGGCAATTTTAATGTTCTCATCTTCTGTTCTCTAGAATATCATTCACAGAATGAAGAAAAGGATTTTCTCAAAATTAACACAATTTGGTAACAAAATATTGCTCTCAATTGTCCTTTCTCCTAGCTTGCTCTACAGCTATCCAAGGCTCCACACAGAAATCATTCACAAGTGTGTAAATTCACATCTCCTAAGCAAATGGTTAAATTAAATGCTACAAGTTATCCAGCTAAACTTGCTTTTTATATTCACTATGATTATTCCACCTCTAAGAATTCATGAATAAAATTCAAATTTGAAGTCATATATGCCCCTTTTTAAAAAAAATATACATTTCGAAACATCATAGAACAGATAGTTATTGATAGTCTGTATAAATCTAAGAGCAAAAAAATATATTTTAATTTGATGGAAGTTTCAATTATGTCAGTATTTTTGATACCGGTGGAAGGTGCTGTGGAACCCTATTAAGTCTGGTTTTGACTCCAGAACTCTGGAGTTCTCTACATCCATCTCAGTATATAAATCCATCTTAATTCCTCTCTATGAAAATATTATTCTCTATAAGAAAAACATCACATATTTAAATTTACTGCCACAGCATTAACCAAGCACTAGCAAACACCTGTATATCTTCTGCCTTTATTTTACTGTGTATTTAAGTGATACTAATAAAAATAATTCCCATGGCCTTTTTCAATGCATCCCCATAAATCCTGCTTCTAGAAGGACCATCTCACTCCCCCGCCTTCCCCTTCTCTCTCTCCCCCAGAAATATGCCAAACACACTGAGAAAGAGAATGCACTCCATGTCAGAGAAGTTACAATGCTTGTCTTATTCTACTGTCATTTATAGTCCTATTAGTTTAAAAATATCTTCGTTTTCCTTTGCCTTTAAAAGAAAAGCTGCAATACCTGCTGAGGGACTGTAAGGCATTTTTCCAACTCACTACTCTCATACACAGTTCCTCTATGCATTCTTGTACACAAAAGCAATTGAAGAGCTAAATTGTTTACTGCTTCATACCAAGACACGTGACCAAAGAGACAAATGAAGACACTCCTTGACACCTCAAAACCCAGCGATACCAAATTCCATAGCAAAACAGCATTCATACGCATTACAGTCTCATTGCTTGTGATCTCAGAAGGAACTACCTCATGATCTGCATGGCTCTGGGAATCCCCTTTATTAATGCTTGCATCTCGGGCCCACCGCGGAGGCTTCCAGGTTCGTTCCTGTGATCCTCTGTTGTAGTAATAACAGCGTCCTGTCGTATCTTTATGGGTTTCCCATTCCCCATTTATTTGGACTGGAGCACTTGTAGGTAGTGGTGGAAGTGCAGACTGAGATATTTTCAGTTCTTGTAAATTAGCATAAACTGGTGAATCAGGCCTCCCTTGGCTTGGTGGAGTAGTTGGCTATTGAGAGAAGAAATGTATTGTTAAAGAGCAAATGGATTTTAGAATGCTCCCTTACAAATCAGAATATATTACAGTAGTAAAACAAACCAACAAACTCCCTTTTTTGTTGTTAAGTACAAAAGCACAAAGGACAGCCACAAGATGCTGGGGCATGAAAACATTAGATTGTTAACTATAAGGTAAATATAACAAGCTACATTTATTTAACACTGAAATAATTTTCTAGCATTTCTCCAGATGACAGCTGATAATTACATCTTACAATGAATTCGAAACACACTGGAATCATCATCATCATAATAATTATAAGCTTGCCTTGTTGAAAAACTTCAGCTTTACAGTTCAAGTATTGCTCAGGAACTGTAAAAAATGTGATCTCATTCAAGATAAAACATAGCATTTCTGAGATGCCACTTATTAGGTGAAGATGGTTCTCCAACCTTTCCCCCTCCCTGCCAATACAGATGATGGTGAAGGTAAAGCAGCACTTTTATCTTCCCAGTGAGATCTAAACAGACAGTTCAGTTGGAAAGATGAGCACAATGTTCTGACTACAAAACTCTGGAAAACACCTGGCCGGTTTACCTGTATGCCTTTCCAAACAGACGCTTATTTAAAAATATTTTAGGCAATATCACCAAGTGTTCTGATTACCACACCCTTCTTATAGAAATTAAGTGGATATTCTTATCCACCTAATTTTATTCATATACACAAACATAAGTAAAACAACAAGTATCTACAAGAAAACAAGACACTAATGACAATTCCTCATGAATAAATAGCTTGCTAACATGAAGGCCAGCAGAAATCATGGTTACAAGTCCATGGCACTCACTGAAACCATGAGTAATTTCAAATAAGCCACTAATGTGTTTAGGAGAGAAATACACTTTCAGGTGTTCAATTTTTAAAGTATAGTAATAGTATACGAAACACACCATACAGAACATAAGAACATCTGTTTTCACAAGAGCTGTGATGATGAGATTGTGAAAGCAGCTTGTTATTAAACCAAATTTAGTAGTTTCCCAGTAATGCACTGCCATCTCTGTATTTTAGGGCACATTATTTAGGCATTGTAAAGGAAGGAACTATGTAATTTATACCATCCCTTCCCCCTCCTTGGTTTTAATTCAGAAGCTTTGCTGCAGGCAAGTCCTTTTGCCTCTTGTTGCATCTTTCACAGGAAAAAAAAAACCTACTGCATTACATAAAAGATCTTTTATAATGTACTTTTAAACATTAAAATCATAAGTTGCTAATCTAAGCCACATCTAATCATAAATTATCGGAGTTTGCTCAGGCAAGACAGCACATTGTACCACACAATCAGATATAAACTGATTGCACCATAGCTAGAACCAAATACGGGCAATATCCACAACCAAAAGGGGAAACAGCTAGAGACGAACTTAATGAGATTAAAATGGGCATGGACTTGTTTCATGAGCCTTTAAAAGAGAAAACACAGATTACTAGATATAGCAAGTACAGTATGTTTAAGGCAAACCACAAAGGATGGAAAAAAAGAATTGCAGCACTGACAAAACCAGAGCACCAAAACCAATTGGTATCCTCCTCTACCTAATTCAAAGGAGGAAAAAAAAAAATACCTGTTACAAAGCTTGATGAACAGTAAAAGATTATTTTTCTACTATCCAAGTCTCCTCCCACCCTTTCCCCCCCCCCTTTTTGGAGGGTGTTCAAATGGCTGGCTTTGGCAGAGTTGCTCTTGAGAACACTAACAGCATAAATCACTCTACTGTGACCAAAGCGTCCATGCCTCTGTCCTCAGGGATGAACCTCGATTCCCCAGGATGGTGGGAGAATAACCTTGATCAACTTCCAGGGGCTGCTCAAAGCCTCTTTGAGGTCCCCTCATTCAAGAGTGCTTGGGTTGTTGGTTTTATTTTAATAGCTTGTCATTTGAAGCAACACCACACACCTGCACTGGGGAATGCACAAACCTTCAGGTTCTTCCTCTATTTCAAGGAAGTGGCAAAAGCAGCCCCATCGCGTGCTGCGGCCGAAGGCAGGGGGCTTGCACAACACTCACATCCTCCTAAAATTGCTCTTCCACGCAAGACAGTAAGGAGGCTTTGCTGTCTGGCCTGCATTTGCCAGTTGTTTTAATTAAGACAATGAAGTGCCATTATTAAAAGAACAGTTCTCTGTATTAATACAAGCATTTCCCAGAGAGAAACCCTATGCCACAGAATGCTCGGTACAGGTTTCAAAACATTTTCTCAAGCACCACATACATAGGAATATGGCTCAGAGGTTTCACGCTGAGGTTTTCAAGGGTTTCAGCACTATAACCAGAACAACTCCAGATGAAACTGCAGCACATGTATGTATGGGAGCTCACAGCCAACGCACTGCCACATACCTCGGGCGATTGTACTAGTTAAGCTTAAAACAGTAACACATGGTAGCAAAGCGTGATGAGGAGGTTTCTTCTGAATGCTTAGGACTTCCAAATTCAATATACCAATCTCTGGTTTTCAAGAGAAAGCCAGAACTGTTGTCCTGAACAATAAACAAGACAGAGGTTCTGTCAAGCAAGCCTCCAGCTACTTTCATTCCCTGTTGCTCTCTCTTCTGACGTATCTTTTCAGGGAGAAACACCGCATTTTTGAAAGGCACCTGTAAGTTACTGCTTTCAGCAAAGCCATCAATCTAACTACAACAGGCAGCTTAGCTCCTAAGTACATCTTTGAGGGACACAACTTTCTTATCAGGAACTATTTTAAATAACCACATAGCATACCACAATACTTCCTCATTCCTCGAGCCACGCAAGGAGGTACGCTGCTGCGTCTACAATAACGCTCAGTTCAACAGCACCCAACCTTATCAAGGCTAATTTTGTGAAGAACTTCTCATTTACCGATGAGGAAAAAAGCCAGCTTTTAGAAAGATTCCTGAAATCGACTTCAGTGTACTTTCTACCCCAGCGTTGGCAGGAGGGTCAATCCCCCCTTGCCCTTGGGAAGGAGAGTCCTGTGAGAGACAGGGCCCACGAGGTGTCCCTGCAGAGCTCCTGGACTCCCCACCACAGACCCCAGCACTTCTTTTAAGGTGACTGTTCTAAGTTTAAGACTGCCTTCTGCAAAAACCTTTCACGGTTACAAGGCAAAAAGCATATTAGTTTAACTACATTCCTTTCATTTACCAATGGATAAATCAGAACAGTTACAGCATTACCGAGACCAAAATAGTTTCTGACCACTTCCCTGTTTTCCTATAAAACCAGCCATACACAGCAAAGGGAAACTTAAATATATCCAAAACACTAAACAGCTCTGTATGTACATGAGGACTTCCAGCTAGAACTTTACCCCTGAGCTTCGTTTTTACACTAACAAGCTCTGAATGTTCATGAACGTGGAATTAAATCTACCCAAAGAGACTCCTTGTCTTCTCACTATCAGAATCACAAGAACACATCCTTCAACATGCCCGTGCACGCACACCCAAAACGCCTCTACTCAAAACATTTCAACATTCATTTGCTATTTGATATGCCTTTCAGACTTATGTTGCTTTCTCCTGCTAAGAACAGTGAAGGGCTCTTGCTCAAAAAAGCGATAAAGAAAAATTAGAAAGCAGAAATACTTCTGTGACACTACCACTTGAATGAAAATCGTACAGCCCATTAAGCACCACGGCAACTTTTTGGATATCGCTGAGCTCTCCCTCAGCTCAGTAATGCTCTTTACATTAACACTTCAGAAGTGTGCCGTACTTAAGTTTTATCTCACAAAAAAAGTCTGCTAGCACTAAATCCTTGCAAACTGGTAAGGAAGAGCGTTTCACACAGGCAGGACAAAGGATCCAGGACCAACACACAACATTCTTCAATAGGGACTGTACACACAGCTCTTTCAGAACATAGTTTTCATACAGACACTGGAGGAAGCAGATACGCGCCTTTAAATAAAACAACCTGTTAATCATTCATGAACGAACAGTCAACATTTTCAACAAAGGCCGCAGATACGCTATCGGGCCTCTGAACACTTGAACTCCGTACAACGAAAAGCAAACTTACTATACTTCACAAGGTACTTTTCATTACCAAAATGCGTACCACCTTCTCAGAGGATACCTTAAATGTTAACGTTACCTCATACAAACGGCTTGTTTCAGATGGCAGTATTTGTTTAAGTGTACAAAATTAAAGCAAACTTAAAAAAAAATGTTCAGTACACTCCAACAGGGTAAGAATGCAGTTCTGGGAGAAAAAAGGACTCAGATCTCTTCCCTATCCACCATCTAAAAATGCTTTTGGTTTATTTTCATGCAATGAGAACACATTGCATAGATGATGCCAGCAATTAAAAGACAGAAATCAAAGTTTCCTTCAAACTGGCAATTACCTTTTTCCTTTCACAGCACTCAAATCCAAGACAAAAACTTCTAAAACATAACAATTGCTTAAAGAACGATTGCAACGCTAGCCTGCCAAACATGACCTACCACACAATTTTTCCTCCTTTGTAAATAGCTTTAGTTGTCATGCCTCTGCTAGCACCTTTTCTTAGTGTTATTAACCTGAAATTAAATCCTTCCATTGCAGCAGCATTCTGACACTAGCTTCTAAAAATAATAAAAAAAAAGAAAATCTCAACTTAAAACTCTTACAAAGTAACAAGCAACAGATTGTCCATACTCATGCAAAAGAACAGCACTACAATGAAGGAAAATGAGGGAATACCAGCTCTTTGCAGCAGCAAGCTGAAGAAAGGAGAACAGGCACATCCCACAGCAGCCCGAGACAGGGAACGAAGCATCTCAGTTCCCTCAACAACCGAGCTTCTTGCCAAGGAATTGCCACTGTCCTTTTAGGAAAGCCTGGGACTTCAATACCAGCTTTATTCAACAGGAATTATATAAAAGAAATGTCAAAACCTCTACAGTTTCATTTTCATGAAGTGACAGCTTCAACTGGAATAATTAGCTCATCTCCTTCCTCTTTCTATTCTTGGCTTCTATTTTTACAAACATGTTCTGGATCGTACTTTCTTTCTAACATATTCAGGCACATTTATAACTTACTGTAATACCCAAAAATCCATGAGGGGTATTTTTCAGCAAGTCCTCTACTGCCTCAGAGGTGAAGACAGAGAACCGATTTAACAAGCCAAGTTGAAATGGGAACCCAAGCAATTTGTTATGCACTAACCTTCTCCAACCTAACACTTCACTAGATAATTCACTCTGTAACTCTAAGGAACAAGTAAAAAGAAGACAGTAAATATTATAAGCCTGTTAATAGTTGACTATGAATTTTGCACAAGCTATAGTAGTGTAAATACTATTTAACTGCATTTAAGCTCTCACATTCAGTTGATCTGCCATTATAAAGTGATAAGAAAAAAACAAATCACATTGCAAAGCAATGCAGAACTGAAATAATCCCATATAAATCATTCAACTAGAATCGTATAGTAAAGGTCATTCAACAGTTAAATGTTTAAAATGTCCCATTTAAAAATTAAGCAGATACACTCAAAGTAATTTTTTTAAATGGCTAGCCAGTAACTTTCCATCAGATTGAAAAGAGTAAAAATCAGCTTCTGATTTACTTTCACCAATTCTATCTTTTGGTCAATGTTGCATTTTACTTACACTGAATTACAAGCTGAGCTATTACTTTTTTCTATGTCTGGAGATATTTACATACAATTCATTGTAATATAAATATATCTATTAATATTTTGCTTTATGAAACTAGATTATGAAACAAAGAGTCTTAGTACATAGAACATTGTGTTCTGCCAAAAGCACTTGTGTTATTTAAGCCATTTAAGTTCCCTTCTGTTTTAGCTTTCCCATAAACACTGGGAAAAAAATCCCAAAGTTGATGAAAATATAAATCTCTCTGGTGACACTGTAATGCCTTACCAATTAAAAAAAAAAATCTAGATGTGTAGCAAAGAGCCTTAACCTAAATACATTCCCTTCTCTTGGTAGCCCGAAAGAAGTGACTTAAATTATTTTCATACTCATCAAGACAATGATGCATTAAATTGTACTGCAAAAATCCTGCAACACAGAAAGCCAAGAGGTGGCTTCTGAAGGAATTCCAAAGAGGAGTGGAGATCGGCTGCAGGAGGAGAGCTCTCTGGTACACCCTGGGCTGCAGCGGAGGGGAGCAGTTGGCTGTGGCTCTGAGTTCCAGGGACAACCCTCCTAGATCAATCTATCATGAGGGACCAATCCATGAAAATGGATGGAAAACCCTTTTTTCTTGTACACTCTACAGATTTCCCATTCACATTTCTGTAGTGCTTACGACCATCTCAGTGAGCAAAACAATTATACGTGAACTTAGGAAGTTTACAGCAATAAAAGAAAGTATATAATTGATAGAAGGATTGCAACAGTGATGTCAAATATTTTAAAAAATGGAAGTTAGATCTTACAATGGGATCCTTTGTAAAACACACACAAAGATGACAGTGTTTATCCTACTTGTACTTCGCTACTTGCACAATCTAGCTTCTCCCTTCCATAAAAAAGCTTTTGTCTAAGGATATAGACAAAGCTGGTTTTCCTATAGCAGGAAATTTAAATACCATATGAAACGCTTTACTTCATACATGCTTACACAGAAAGCTTATCCCAATTAGGAAAGAGTGGCCAAATTTATCATGTTGAAAAGTCAGCCAGTAAATTTCCTTCTCTCCTTTTTCACTCTGTCCATTTCACCATATAAAGCACTGATACTTCCACCAAACATAATGTAGTATCTATAACCTATTTCAGAAATTTAACCACCATCGTGAACAACCTGGACATGCCATGCCATGCCATAGTAGATTTACACTTTTTTTTTTTCCCTCCCACCTTCATGAAAGTGGTATTTAGTTGGGTTTTTTTAGTAAGAATGCTTCAACAATACTAGTAGAAACACCAAGTTTATTCTGTGTTTTAGTTTCACTGCTCTCAATTCTTGACCTCTGGGAAACCTGCAGTACATGTGAGAATGCAGATTTTTGAAGAATAAAGCTGTTAGGAATCACTTGTGATGTCTCTCAAGGATTATTTTTTTTTATAAAAATTAAGTACACTAACACCATAAAAACCTAACTTCTCTCCTGTGGAAAACTGTCCTGTAATATGCCAACAGCTACTGCTTTTTGGAAGGGCAGTATCACAAAAGCAGAAGTTCTTCAGTTGTTTTAGAAGCGTTACAGCAGAAAAACCTCTTAGAGTTTCAGGAGTACTGGAGAACCCTCATTTAACAAGCCATTTACTTTTTTAACTTATTTCATCTATAGCTGTACATCTCATTTGCCTCACAGAGGTTAAAGTAATTTTTAACACAGATTATTAACATATTCATGGAATACTTTTATGTTGGCATCATTACAGTACTATAGAACATCTAGAAAGTTAGCTCCTATGATATATTGTGAGGTTGGAATGGTGTTATTTGAACTCATAATATCTGAAGGGCCAAGAAAAAGTTTCCATTAAAGTCACTTCAAACTAAATAGTAATATTTTCTACACTTTACATTTTCAAAAATACAGATCCCATAGCATTGAAGTGTACTTTTGAGTGTTCAGTGCTTACACAAAGCCATGTAAAACTGGGCCTCCACAAAAAGTAAAGATGGGAAAGTAAACATCACCTCCAGTAAGATTCCCAAGTTACTCAAAAATTACTGAAGTTGTATTACTGGGCAAGCTCTAAAGCCTAAAAGATAGCCTGAGAACCATTTGATCAAACAGAATGAGATATAACTATTACCATGCAAGTTACTGAAAACCCATGACTCAGAACAAAACTTATTCTACTATTTGAAAGAAAAAGAAAATGCCAGAGCCATGAAGAATTTAAAAACTATGTACGTGTATAGTAATGGCTCCCTTTCAAATATTTTTTTTTAAATAAACAAAAGAATAATTTGCAAGAGACAGTTCTATAACACAGCAGTCATCAAATCTGCGTTCTGCCAGAAATGGTATTTAATTCCAAACACTTGACAAGAAAACACAGAACTCCCACACAGTTTACAGCTGTTGTCCTTTTACTCTGCTGTAAAAGCAGATTTCACTTGTGGGAAACTCTGCTTCACTAAATGTTGCTTGTGGCAGCAAATTCTGTAAACGTTTGTCATGCTAGTATTTCTTTGTTAGGTGTTAGAATAACTTCAAAATATCTTCGAGTTTATGAACTTCAATGTTTACAAGTTTTTAATAACACATGGAGCTGCAGAACTTCACCAGTATTCAAACAGTATGAGAAATGCTAATGTACCAGTACACTAACTGGTATACTGGAAACATGTTATGGGAATAAACTGAGACGACAAACCCCAGTAAATAATAGAGCTAACCAGCCTAGGAAACAACCACGGTATAGTATGAAATCAGATACTAGAATGATTTCTGTTGGCTTGCCTTACTGATATATTAACAAGAATATACTCTGTTATGGGCTCTATCCTTTCCTGAGCAGCCAGGCAGCTGCACTTCACACAGTTTAACGGGCAGCTGCCACCCTCCCCATCTGAGCTTTCCCTGAGTTTATTATTTGCAACTACTGTTCCCAAGGTCCTGCACTACTCGTGTGCCCCAAATCTCCTGCGGGCAGTTTCCTTGATTAGAATGTCCCACTTGGGAAGGAACAGACAATCCCTTCAGAAAACAGTCAGTGTAACTATTTACATTAACTTCCATTAACACTACAGTAAAAGCCTAAGAAACAAGTTTCAATACTGCCCAATTTATAAACTGAGAGTAACATCTGTAAAGTATGTTCTAGGGATCCTCACTTGCTTTACAATTCCAAAATACATGATTTGAAGAACTACTTTTTACATAGTGTCATGCTAGCTCTATACCTCTACAAACCAAAAATCAAATTATACACCCAAAGTCTAGATAAATTATGACAAAACCTGTCCATCAAGCATTTTATTCATACTCTAACATAAAATAGACTTAGGTTAGGGAATGTACTGGGTTTGCATGGCAAGGTTTTGGTAGCAGGGGGACTACAGGGGTAGCTTCTGTGAAAAGCTGCTAGAAGCTTCCCCTCCATCTGATAGGGCCAATGCCAGCCAGCTCCAAGACAGACCCACCATGGGCCAAGGCCGAGCCAGAGACAGGAGAGCAGGACCTTCTCTTTCAGAACCTGTTAGCTCTGAGGGAGGTTTAGCTGCACCATTGAAGCCCAAAGGTGGCTGGGAGAAGGAATTATCTTCAAACATCTAAAATGGAATCAGTCAGAGACAATAATAAGTAAAGACTTGTCTTTTTCTTTTTTTTTTTTCCCCTGGTAGAAATAAACAACAAACTGGCTAAATTAAACGAGTTACTTACCTATGCAGAGAGGCAAAGTACAAGAAATGAAACTTTGCAACAGCCTTATCAGGGAAATAGGGAACTTTCCTTGAAGGTTTAAGTGCAGGTTAGTCAACAACTTTCAGTAGCTCTTTTGATATTCCTGCTTCTGTCCCTAAACAGTGAGAAAGAACCACATTGGGGTTCTTCTCTATTTTTATTGCTCTCAGAAGGTTCTGTATAGCTTCACACATTCGCATCCCTCATCCTGAAAGGCAGCGCATTCACATTTGAGGTCAGAAACAAATAGAGCAAGCTATTAAAAATGTACAGTAAGAAGCCCTTTTATTGTACAAGTATACGCAGCTGAAATGGTGGGCTTAAGTCCTTGTTTTCTCCTAAGAAAAATCAACAGCCTGTAAGGACAAACTATAGTACCACAGTGATCAGGGCATTAAAGAATGTACCTGAAGTAGCAGAGGCCTCATGCCATGAAAGGAAGAAAGAAGTACTCCAGGTACCTCAGTCAGAGAATAACAAAGGTTTTTAAGCTGAACAAGGACAGCTCTTCCCATCAGGTCAGTACAGAACACAGCAGCAGTACGGATGAGCAAAGAGAGAAATATAATTTTGCTCACTAGCTCCTCTTGGAATTAAAAAAACCTCATCTCTGAAGAAAGTATTTCTGTTAGTATTTTGAGAAAAACTATTTTAACATAAAATACAATACATACAATACTTTACAGATGCAATATAGAATAAAATATTTTCCTTACAGCCACCCACCCCTTCCAACCACAGGAAAAAGGGTATCATACTGATGGCTGATGCACCTACAAGATAAAACTTGATGACAACTTTACTCGTAATGACTCTCTCGGGCAACAGGTAAACCAAGGTAACTGCCAAAATAAGCATATCTGGGGAACTCGGCTGTTGCACAGACTTACCAGTAAGGCATTCACCAGTTCTGGCAAAGCTAAAGGCTTCTACCAGTCTGTGTGGACAAGCACAAAAAAATGCCTATCACTCTGCATCCAATATATTACCTTACAGAATTAGAAAGAAAAGGGATACTTTTGCCACAGTTGGCATCAAATGAGATGGAAAGTGTAGTGAAGCAAAGGACTAATATAAAGTCTTAGGTATGTTGGACTATGTCTGTCTTTAAGAAAACCAGAAATGGTACACTGTTCAAAGTGCTTACAGTCACTCTTGCAAAAATCAAGAAAAAACATATCACTAATATTAATTTTTAGTAGAAAAACCTGGGTCAGGTATGGTGGGGATATCTTAATCAATTTAAGCAAGAAAAGATGCTATATTTTCCTGTCCTCTGCAAACCTCCAGGGTATATCAATGTAAGTTACAATCCAGAAGACTTATAAAACATTCAGAAACACATCAGTAAGAAAAGGGGAGATTCCTCCCCCACAATATAACAGCTGAGGACAACTTTCTTCAACCTGTAACAAAACTGATGTGGATAAAGCAAGAAGTTTCCACTTGATCTAGTCTTGCTTCCAATTTCAGACACTCCCACAGATCCAAGAGATGAGTTTTGGAGAATCAAGTTTCTCAGATTTCAGAAAAATAAGGACATGCCCCCATTCACTCAAGTCACATCAACCCTGTACTGACTCCTGTCCTGCTCGCTGCAGTGGCTAACCTGAAATATTAATAAGATAATACCCAAATAATAAACATAATAACCAAACCAGACAGGAAAATATACACAACACTATACTTCCCGGAATTAATATATACATTTTTCAGAGCAGGCAAGTTCAACAGTGGACCAACCCACTTCTGTCTTCAGAGATGACCACAAAGACAGTGAAATCATCTCTGTATTAAAAAGCTTTCCAGCACAGAATTCAAGTTACCTGAAGCAATATCCTGAAACATGCCAGACAACTGGAAATGCTTGTGCTCCAGTTATTCTTCCTTGACTATGAATTACCACTTCACAGCCCTCAGAAATGGAGCTGGTAAGTCTATTCTCAGGCACAATTTGCAAGAAAAATCCCCCCAAATGTTATGAGTTGGATGGCAAACCCCACAGCAGTTTTGCTGAGACCTGTGGCCCTGTCCCCCTGGTTCACTCTCACAGCTGCAGTGCTGACAGGAAACTTCAAGTCACTTTTCTTCCCTAAGAAATTGCAAATAAGCACATGATGAAACGAGTTGCATTTTGTAATACAAAATAGAGGACTTGCAAACTAAGTGTCGGCTTTAGGGCATTTTAAGCTTCTGGGTAACTGTAGTGTAATCTAAACGTCAGTATTTATCTCTTCAGAAGCAGTTAGTTTTCATTTTTGCAGTTCAAACGTAATTTCAGTGTGGCCATCAGGATAAAAAACAAAATTCTGTGGATTGCATGCTACAGTAACTGAGAAAAAACCACAAAATAGCACCAGTGCATATGGCATATAGTATGTCTATATTATAAAGAATTGGTGAAGGAACTAGGGCAGTGTCACATGGTCTAGAAACTTACTTTTCCTTTATTAAAATATCATTTGAATAATAACAAATGGGGTCCTCAACAACAGATTAAGCCTGTCTCCAGAAGCTCAGCACAGCCATCCACCCTCAAAAGCCAAAACTATATTGAAGTATCTCCCCTCCTTCAACAATCTTCCTTAAACATAACAATTGTGGGTTTCACACAGAAAATCACTGTATGATGTTGTCATCAAAATTTCAGTAATCAAATTTAAATACAGGTTTTATTTTCTGACTCCTCAGATAGGATGTACCACCACTTCAAATACTTCCAACTGTACACTGGTATGAAAACTGAAATAAAGGAAGGTTAAACAGCACAGATGCCAGCCAAGCTCCTCATAACAGAGTTCAGGATTATTTCTTTTAGGCACTCATTTTAGGGAGATATATTGAAGAGAAAATATTTATAGATTAGACTGATCATTAACGTGGTCAACAGAAATATTTCCTCTGTTTCACTATAACTTTTTCTAAAATTTTCAGTATAAATCAGATCGTGAAGTTAGTCACAATTACCCCTGACTGTTGTAACTTTGAGTTCTTGAATAACTCAGAAACAAAAGAAAAAAAATTAGCCCGCTACCTAACATTTGGCATACTAAGTTGAAATTTCTCACTTATAGGCTTCGAACTATCTGTTCAAGATAAAATGCTGTGTTTGCTGTAAAAGCCAACTGCGTAAGTAACAGGACACAAAAGTTTAAAAAAAAAAAAAATCCACACTTATTCCAGCTTCCTGTACTGATTTCATTCCTTCAGACAAATATCAACAACTAATCGTAATTAAAAATTTAGCCAAAATCCCCCTGCTTGTTTGCAGGTCCTTCTCATACAAAGTTTTAATAGGATGAAAGGCTTGTTACAAAGAGCTGAAACAAAGTCCAGCCTGTCAGAAATAAGGGGGAGAGGAATCAAATATTTTGATATTTCAAGTAAAGGCTCCATCTCCAAAGGCCTGCTGTCCCTGTTAGATTAACCCAGACAGGGTCTGCTAAAGATGCATTGATCATAAAGATGACATCTGCTCTTCCCACGTATGGTACTGCATTCAAACTAGAGCCATCCCAACTACGAGCTGCACTGCTGGATTAAGACTGTAAAAATCTCTCCCAAAGTCTGGCTCCAGGAGCGAGATAAGACCCTCAGATGTAAGAGAAATGAGTGAACACAGCTGTAAGTGAACCAGACCCTGCAATAAAAATAGGAAGCTGTCTTCTTCACCACGTCCCTGCCCACTGCCCCAGCAGGCTGCCTGGTATCAAGGTGGGAAACCGGGAAACACAGGGATCTTTCCTGCTTCTCCCACGATTGTAAGACTGTGACCAGTTTCATAAATTATTAGAAGTAGTAAAATAAACTGAAATAGTCGTGCTGGCTTTCTGCCATGGAACACCATTTTTCACAGCTAACAACTAAAAATGAAAATTGTCCCAATCCCTAGATATCAGAGATCCATTCCAATTTCTCAGCAAAATGAAGAAGTTCTTAAATTGCCCTAAAAAAAAAATAAAATAAAACTGCCTATAAAGCAAAAGGCAGAGAGGAAAAAGTCAGATTCAAGTATCTGGCACTAGCCCTCTCTGAAACATACTGCTGATGGTCAGAGTGAAAAAGGCTACCCTAAGCCCCTGTGCACTGCACACTCCCACTTACAAAAAGGGTCCTAAAATACTGGAAGGTAATTTAAAAAAAAAAAAAATCACAAAAGTTAGGTGGTTTTTTGACTGAAGTACGATTTACAAAGTCTTCCGACAAATGTTAAACTTTGACAAAATTAAGAGAGTACATTAAGATGGGCTAATTATACACATGCTTTTGTTGCCAGGAATCTATTTTATAGAATATGCTAGAATTATGTCAAAAGCCTTCATGTAAGAAAACTTTCATTAGGAAAGTTACCAGCACTTAGCACACAGGAATGCATTTATGGTATTCTTGTTATATACAATGTGAGGGAGTTTAGAAAACGCTGTCAAACTTCATTAAGAGGAATGTTATGCTACTTAAAATTACTAAAACATTCCAGGCTTTTTTGACTACCCTATGCAATAAAGCAAACCTATTAGCAGTGCATTATAGCTGAGATGGCAGGAATTTGCTAATAGTTTCGTGCTGATGAAGCAACACACTGCAAGCGGTGCCCAGCCGCGGCCCCCGGGCTGCTCAACTCCAACCCCGTGCTCAGCAGCCGGCGGATCAGCTGGAGCCACCAGCCTTTGGAGAACATTCTCATTGAGACTACAAGCATATAATAAAGTATTGCAGCACTATCTGCCAAGCTACTGGGGAAAAAAGAGTTTCTAAGGATGTGTATGCATTAAAAATACCTCTAGGCTGAAGTCTACAGGGAAGCTCAACACATAAAGCTCTTCTTGGAGCTGCTGAAAAGCAGCTGTTCAGCTGCAGAAAGCACAGGTTGGATGCAAGTGGAACTTTCTGGGAGTCTCCAAGAAAAATATATACTAGGGTAAAGGGTATTTTATTTTTCTACTATGGTCATCAGTAAATGATGCACCTTCAGAAGTCTGTTGCGTTTGTTTGATGTTTTAGCTACAGTGGAGTATCAGAAACAAGTGGTAGTTAAAGCATTACTGTTTCTAGAAAAAAAAAAGTAGTTTTCCATGAATGAAACAGACAGAAAACCAAGCCTATTTAAAATTACTCTATACAAGAATACTTTGCCATTGATTTCTTTGCTGTTTTCTAGAGACATTTCCATTGAGCTCCTCTAAAAAGGTGAATTATGGACAACCACAGGCACTATAGGAGCTCCTGGTTCCATGAGGGTCTGGAAGGCAGCAGTGCTGCCAGCTGCCCAGCCAGCATCCCAGAGCCTTCCGCAGCACTGCTGTCAATAAATGCAGCTTCTTTGGCTTGATAACTTCAGGCTGCTGTTCAGTGACATCTAGTACAATTGCTGTATTAAAAATAGACAGCTTATTAGGAAAGTTTAAATAACTGAATAGGATTTAGGCTAACATGACTCCAAATGCTTTTGTCTTCACAAGAGCAGAAATTTGAGTATATAGAGTGATTAGATATATCTTCTAAGCAACACTTACTGGAAGTATTAATAGCTGTGCCTTTTAAATGCCACTGAAATGGGGGACTAGAAGATGGGCAAACGGTGTGGCACAAACAGTCCAGCAACCACAGCAAAACCTACAACAAAGCCCCAAGATAGGATGAGCCTTGCAGCCAACATTCCTCCCAGGGGAACACGGGATAAGAGTTACAGGAAGGTGTCAAACTGCTAAATTCTGCTAAGAACACATGTGCATACTTCACATTTTAGCATATAGAACCATCTAAACTGAGCAGAAACTCCAGTTTTATGCCACCTTTCACCAAATCAGTACAGAGCTTTTGGCCATACTGCCATACCATAAAAAAAAAAAAAAAAAAAGAAGTATCTAGTAGCATGAAAACATTATAAATATCCACTAAAAAAAAAAAAAATCACTCTTGTCATAAAGCATGCCTTTACTGAGATGCTTAGCATGGTCACTTCATATGAAAAGATCTCCCAATTTGAAAAGGAATTGGAACAAGAAGCTGTCTGATACGTTTTTGATAGTTTGTTTCCATGGGTTTCTTTCTCCTCATAAACGTTTCCTCAAGTATTACCGAATTTTACAGATTATACAAAAACAAAAACCCCATATTTTCACACACTCTTCATTTTTCACATACATAAACATAGTTTCAACTAACAAGTAATCTCTTTAAATGGTTACATGAAAATTAGTTAACCTCCCACTTAGTCATTCACGTCATTATTGAAATAGATTACCTAAAATTTCATTATTTTAACATCAAAACTCATTTTCACCTGGCAGATTTCAACTAACAGCAAACAGATTAGATTTCCCTGTCTTTAAAAGCCACCAGTCCCTGTACTGGATCATCCTGTACTAAAGCTGCATTCAAATCCAGTATTCTTTCACATTTACCGTGTATCACTGAACAGAATTAGTGAGTTCCATGACAGACAGCAAGATTTTGTAGAAAGTGCAGGATAATGTCACTGTACAACAACTTAGAACAGAGACTGCAATTTAATTTCTATAGCGTCTTTGGTATTTTAGGAGACTGTATTTCTTTTACATCCTTACTGTCTCCCAGAAGCCCAGAAAGGGACACTCACCAGCCTGTCTGAAGCAAACAAACCTTAAGGCAAAAAAAAAAAAAAAAGTTTGGCATTAAAATGAATATATTTTTTGTTATTCCAATACTTTAGATGTGTTTTGTGCTTAAAAACACCCTGTGGCCAAGAAAAATGCTTCCATTTTGGCACTTACAGAAATGAAGTTCACAGCTCCACTAGAAAAGCATTTTAAAATTAAATTCCCGTTACAAGTCAGGCTTTTTACAGGACCAGAAGATGGCTATTTATGTATTGTCACCTCCAGTATACACACCTATCAGCTTTTTATTTTGCATGTTAAAGTTTCAAATAAACCATGAAAATTCTACATATATTAGCATCCATCATTGGAGTGGGGATGAAAAGATATGAAAAATTAAGACAGAAGGTCCCAAGTCCTCCTACGTTCAGACAACGCTGCCTCCACAATACCCCTCAAAGCTCCAGGACACACTCAAAACTTTTAGGTATTGTTAGGGCTGCTTCAACTCATGTTCAAGCTCGTGTATTTTAGTGACTTGAGACAAAGAGCATCTATTCTTACATCACACATAACATTTTCTTCTGGCGACGAAGGATAATGTAGAAATCTCATGCCAGGCAAGACACACACAACAGTTTAAGTCAAGACTTCAGTTTAAAATTCTGCCTTGAAAGACATTAATCGGATGAACAAAATATTAGTAGTAGCACATTTATGAGTTATTTCAAAATCTGAGCAAAGTAGAAATATTTTCTTTAGTAGCTGTTTAAGACCACACAAAAATGCCTGTAAGTAATTATGCCATGGTGCTCCTACAATATTTTTTTTAGTTCTCAACTTTTAACTGAGCTAGAATAGGCTACATGCACTAATTTTAACATCATGATTCCATTTAGCTAAAGCATACTAAATAGTAGGATGAATATTTTTAGAAATATATCCAATCCACCATGTATAACTTCAAGAAGTTAGAGATTATTTTTTTTAAGATCACTTCTGAGGTTTTGGGTTGGTTTTTTTAAGTGCTAAAAGGCAAGTACACAATTGTACCGTTAAAGACTGTCTCAAATTCCCAGAAATGCTCAGCAACAGGCTGTACACACTGCTTACAGCAGAACTAAGCAAAGCAATAAAATTCTCATGGGTACCTCAACTAGGTTGCATCCTTTTTTCCCCCCTACAACAACTAAAAATATACGTATTTGTCCTTTGGCTGTATTTCTTAGTCTGTTTCTCTCTATTTGCAGAGAGGTTAGCACCCAGTTTCAAGGCAGAAAGCATGAAACTCAGCCATGCATTTCTGCACTCTTTCTTCCCCTTTATTTTCCTTACACTAGCAAGAATTTGTTTCATTTTTAAGACCAGCTGTTTCTGCAATTCAGTATCCAGGCTAAGTACTTCTGTCACTTAATTTTGTGTTTTAACATTAAAACAAAGTAAGTCTGCAACTACTACTTTAATTCAATAAAAGTAGGTATTAAATCAGCATTTTTTTTTTCAGATGACAGTTAAGATGACAAAAAAAGTTTTAGTATTTGTGAAATTTTATTTACTTGACAACCATTCTGAGGCTGCAGTCAAGCCCAGATCCAGCTATACCAAGGACAACACAGAAGCCTGGTCCTCAAATCAGTTTCCAACATATCACATAGTGAAACAAAGTAGTAGCAGTTTCTTACAGACAGTAAGGAGGCACTGGGAGATGACCATCTGTATGGGTTTTATTTGGTTTTGTTTTTTAATACACACAGTTAACTGAAAAGTTGACAAACTTAAAGGAAAGTTTACACCTTGGTGCATCACAACCCACATCCTGCTATAGGAGCAAGTGCTCTCCAACTTGGTAAGTTTAAATACTGTGGCTAAGGCACAGTCAAAAAACTTTCCTCAGGAAAGAAATTGTGTAACCTCATCTTACCCCACAACATTCTCTTTGTTTTAATAAATAGCATACCAAAGAAAACAGCAGCTAGAAAGCACTCTGTCTTACAGCCATCATAAATGCTGTATAGAGTATCATCACACTATGTTTGGACAAAATCTGCTCAGGCCATAGAAATTTACAATGCAAGAAAAGAAAAATAAAAAGAGTTTAGAGCTAGATTTTAACAAAGCACTTGGGAATTGTTTTTTTCTGGTTTTCCATTTAAAAAAAAAATGCATCAGCACATATCCAGTTTTTGCTCAACTGATGGTTATAATATCAAATTATGAACTAGAAAAAAGCAAAAAGGGGATGCAATACAGGTTTGTGGGGTGTTTTTTGTTGGTTTTAGGGTGGGGTTTTTTGGTGGTTTTATTTGGTTTTGTCTTTTAATACACATAATTAACTGAAAAGCTGACAAACTTAAAGGAAAGTTTACACCTTGGTGCATCACAACCCACATCCTGCTATAGGAATGAGTGCTCTCCAACTTGGTAAGAGAAGGAACTGAGACAGGACTCTCCACGTGAGAAGAACATGGGAGAAATACAAGAAAAAAAAAATCTCTGAAGTTTTACTTCCCTCACTCTAAATGTCTTCTCTTCTCAGGCAGTCACATGAAGAACACAACCCTTCAAGCTGGAAAAGGCACAAGGAAGGAAAGCAAGCAAAGCTGAAAGCTGAAGCTTGTTACTGCCAAGGCTGCAGTGGACAACCCACTAGGACCCACCACGGGCACAGGGGCAAGCAGCTGAGCTCAGCGGGCGAGTGATGAGCAAAGGGTTGGAAGGACCAGGCTGGGCGAGGGCTGGACCAGTGGCAGGGCCACACCACCTCTTCTCCAGGGAGCTCAGGCTCCAGCTACTCCCTAAAGCAAGGCTGTGAAAAGCATGCCTGGAAGGAAGTGATGAAGTCCTCCGGCAGGGCTTGTGGGCGTGAGCAGTAAGGAATAACACAGGTCATGGTATGAAAAGTACGGGGCCTTAGGGTAGCATGAAGATGTCATTAAAAGTTACAGTGCAGCACCTGGGAGGGAAGATAATGGCAAATTGACTTATTTGCCAGACAGAAAAAAAAAAAACCAAACCCCACCCCACCACACCCCAAACAATATTTACATCTCATGAGGTTTTTGTGAAGGAGTTTAAAGTTGGTAGCTGCTCTAGATGATGTGCAAATCAAGATCAAAGTGCTATCAAGAAACAAACAGTGGCCCCTGATTTTCTATCCTTCTATGTATAATTATATACAGAAAATATACATACACACACACATGATCTCAAGCACAATGCAGTTATGCATGACAGCCATCTATTAGCTCTGTGAAATGGATGCAGATAACCAGGAATTAATATGGATAGTACCAAGTATGTTGACAGATCATCAGCGGGAGCGAAAGCACCTTTATTCAGTTTCAAAAGGAAAAGCAGTCAAATCAAAGCCACTTAAGAACCTCGTATGTAGTGTTACAACACTTTACCACAGGATAAAGCTTCTTCTAAATACTTCAAGAACAAACAATGGTTATGTGCAACATAGTATAAAACTTCTGTTTTAGCATGAAACATTTCTAAACAATAACCTGGCAATCTGTCAAGCTGCCTAGAAAAAGAGAAGTGTATACAAACGCCATTAGATACATTGAACAACCAATTGAAAGTCCAGAAAGTTTGTTAACAGTATTTTTGTTTTTATCAGACATAATATTTCATTAGAGTATTTCTTTACGTAAGCACATTTGTTGCAGAAGTCCCATCATATCAGTGACACTAAAAAGGCAAGTGTGTGTCCAGTCCATCAGATCTGCAGGCTTCACACTAGCCTATCTATGATTATTCAGGTTGCAATGCAGGAGCATGCAATGCAGGGCTGTTGACATACTTGATCACCACACCACTTAAGCCAGCACCACTCCATCTCGGTGCTGACCTGGCAATACATGTTTGTAGAGTCAGGTGGTGACTGGAGCAGCAAAGTGATTCCACTGAACGATTATTCACGAAAGCAAGTGAAAGATGGCAACTGCATATGCCAGACACCACCAGAAAACATAGATAAAGCTCTGCTCAAGCACTGCATTTAAATTAAGAAACCTCCCTGTGTTCTGTTTAACTGGATGATATGAAGATCATCCAGAAGCCCCAGGCAAGCCACTTAAAGAGGGAACAATTAAAACTATGTTAATTAAATTCAAAATGTAATATGTAATTCCAGATTTAAGATAGGAGCCGGTAAGTTCTAATCATGAACTTGATTACCAGCAGAAGTTGAAGACAGATAACATAACATCAAAACCCAACATAAGCAATAAGCTCAGTCCATTCAGATAGTTCCTCGACTTCTAGCTTTCATTTACAGAACTGTTTTATCAGACAGAGAACTAGAACTGATTGAAATATACACTCCAAACAACTATGCCAGTCTTCAGAGCATCACTGTACACACGCTCAAAGTCTCTGTCAAAATAGTTTACAAAAGGAAAGACAGGACAAGCAGATACAATGTTGAAAAAGAGAAAAAAAAACACCAAAATTAAGGTTGTCTTACCTCTCAACAATCTCTCGGCCATTTTAGCATCAATAATTACAATACCAACTTTAAAAAAAAAATGAAGAGTCCTCTACATGCAGTACTACATCCGCACCCACTGGCATACACAGTTTTTGCAAAGCCTTCACGCAGGAGCTACTCCACGGCTTCGCTCAGACTTTTCACCTTGTCTATGCTATTTTCAGCACTATTACGTGTTTTTCAAGATGAGAGCAGCTGGCAACTGCACGCTATTTAAAATACAGAAATGCCATGGAATTAAGAGTTCTGCATTTTTATTTTGTTATGTTTCCTACTACTGACATTCTCTACACTTGTTTGATTGCTTCCCTGCATTAACCTACACTTCCATAAAACAATTCCCTAAAAAGTTACTATCTTTCCCAAGAACTAACTCGGAAGCCATATTAAGGCTTCAAAACTGATAAATGTAATCTAACACTATGTTGCCCCATTACTCACCATCACAAGTCCTCAAAAATCTGCAATTCTTACTATCCTGAAAGGTTGTTTTATCCAAAAATACTGTCCTTTAGCATTAGAACAAATTCCACATAAGGGCAAAACCTGTTTCTCTCAATTGTTTTTAAACCAAACATATCTGGCAAGGCACGTCAGAGAAATATCAGCTGTTTGGGTACCAGATACACATAGATTTTACTTTCCTTTTTTTAAGCACAAATGTCTACTATTCCAGAGAGAGCTGCCTAAAAAAAAAAAAAAAAAGGAAAAAAGTGTTCTGCATTTTATTCTATCGAGTCATACGTTCCCTACTGTTTTGTCACACTGCTGTGAAACAAACAATACTTTCTTTAGAATTCTACAAAATAACAGCACATTTGTTCCATAGGCAGAAGCACTGCAATATTAAAAAACTGCCTAGATAGTAACTAGGTAAAGACATACCAAATGCAATTGTTTATACTCAGTTATGTGCAAGAACAAGATATGATCAAATATTTTCAAAGGGGTTTTTGTTTATTATAAAAAAAAAAACAAAAACCAACTGAGTTTGTTCTGTGTCTGGAGGTTCCCGACTTAAAAGCACCAGAAGGGCTGCCAACGAAGAACAAGCAGGTCCCTGGTATCTCCAGCTGATTTCAGTCCGGGCAGCAGACAGACAAAACACCCGCTCCTCTTCCTCGGGAGGCCTTTCTTTAAAGCCTTTGCTGAGCCATCCATAGAGATTCTGCTCTCACCCCTGCCGAGGGTGGGATTTTGCACTGCTTCAAAAGAAAAGGCGGGTGGGACAGCAGGCACCACAGCTCATATTGGACACTAGAAATCACACTTTTCTAGAAGAAAAAACAGAAAACCTAATTCTGTATAAGGACTGTTATTTCTTAAGCACCGTAGCTTAAGCTTCATTTGAGCTAGTAGGAAGTTCTACTTGGATTAAAGGCACAGGTTTACGAGTACAAGTTGATACCTTGAAACTTCTACTTTATCATTTTCTGCATGAAATTAAGATAAATAGGGGTGGAAATTTGGAAGACTGTTGACACTTGCAGAATTTTAACAAGGCTCTAGGTCTTTGTTGCAATTCTGAAAGCACAAAACAAAACTGCAGGTACCAAGTAGACCTGGATCTTACACAACTGAGCATTCAGTATTGGAACAAGCCAACTTGTCTCCCAGGTTATGATTTTTCCACAGTTGTCTCACATAGACAATACCTTTTGAAACTAAAAAAAAAAAATTAAAAGCAAAAAAAAAAAAAGTCAATCCGATTCGCAGCAGGGAAGTTCAGAGAAGCACAGGGGCTGTCGGCCACGTTAGTGGCCAGTGCCTTCTCCTTCTAGGGCATCTAAATCCAGAATTACTACCGCCTGCTGGCTGATTTACACAGTAGTTACCTATTAAAAAGGCTGAGAGAGAGCTGATCACAAACAGCACCACTGTAAAGTTAAACTATCCAGGCTGTCACTGGGTAGGGAAAAAAAAAAGACGGAAAAGTGATCCCTAAAGGCTCCAGACAGACAGAGTCATGGATGTAACTTAGGAGAGATTTCAAGCTGGTTACAAAGTTCTAGCAGCAGTTATTGGAATTACCAAAAAAATGGTTTTAATGTTTTACAAAATTCCTTAAATCATAAAGCTTTGAGTTCCTTGTCATTTAAAGTTTTTCTTCACCTCATTATAATGGGCATATTTCAGCATTTAAAATCATTAGAATAACAAATGCTGATTTTAAGGAGTTAAGAGATTAGAAAGATAGTACTTAAGACATAATTCAAAGTATTACATTACACATGCCACCATGAATCTGCAAACATGCTCAGTTTTATTAAGAAAAAAAACTCTTGTTTATAGCGTGCTCCCTTCATACTGTCAAATTATCTATTCCTCGGGCAAATAAATGAAACAAAAAGTACCATGAAATTTCTTATTATAGAAGCAAATTAATTCTGGGCCCCACAAAACCAGTAATAACCATTTGTTTTAGAGGTTTAATGTTTGACCAACAAGGCAGTCTAACACTAATGGTTTGCCACTAGTCTTTCAACTGAGTGACAAAATCAAGAATGCCAAGATCTCCAGAAGACACACTCTCACATCTTCTACGTAAACATGAAAAGTTTTGTTTTCTCTATTAAAAAAAAAAGTTACAGCAATCCCACAGAATTTGCAGAGGTAAGGCAGAAAGGTCTCTTTGCAAGACCTTTACTGCTCAGAATTAATCAAAGCAAAACAGCCATCCTAGTGATAATCCCCTTTAGCGCTTCACAGTTTATGCAATAGTCAATTACTAAAGAGGATGAAAGACAGAACAATCTTTGCAAATAGGTCACTGTCTATATTTATAATGATTAAACCCAGCCTGCTACTAAAAGCAACTTTTAATGAGCATAAAAAGTAACATTAAGACTGTGAACGTTATTTTATTCTTAAGTATATTCTATGTCTCCTATGATAGAAAAGGAGGTAACACTCATAAGAAATTAAGTTATTCCACATAGGTTATGCACTAGCATTGCTGAAGGCAGACTTTAATTTGTCTGTAGTGATTTTATTCCATCATATCATGCTCAAAGATAACACCAAACCATTCTTGATGTGATCTCTGAACATACCCAACTCTTTCCCTTTATCCACACCTTCTCTCTCAAGTCTTTAGTAGATTTTACCTGCAAACACTGCCCAAAGCTCCTTTTCAAGACCACTTTTAATGTCTTCCACTTTTGTTTCAACTTTTCTTTCCTGTTTAGGCATGCCTAAACATGTAAATTTCTTTCTTCAAAACAATTACTTCAGGCTCTACTGCTTACTGCTGGAACCTCCCATCTGTTCTTCAAACTATCATCCATCTCCTGCTGCAGAATTCTCTTTTGAAGTTTCCCTTTCCCCCCTTCCCTGGCCTCAGAGGAGTATTTTCCTACCCTTCGTGGGATCAGGACATCACACCTGACACCATATTCCTAAAATTTTACTGAATTTCATTGACTCTTATGGCTTCAAGCACCACCACTGTGTCAGTGATTCTTATGCCCAGCTGGGAACTCCTGAACCACTTCATTCAATTCCAGTTCTTCTCACAGTTGCCATCTCCAACAAAGATTTAAATCTGGTTAAATTGGAACTTGTTTCCTCTCAAGCCCTACTTCCTCAAATTACCTCCAGCCTTCCTACAGTTCAAGTCTGTAAACTAACATCCCATTCTTACAATGCCTTATTCACCACAGTTGCACCCAATAGTTAGAATTTCTTTGCATAAAATGTCAAGAACTTTCATTTCCCAGTCCTGATCTTTCTCTTGACCAGATCATTTGCTTACATCTTCAGTAGCAAATTCTTCTGCTCACACTGTCACCCCTCTGTCCTCCACTTCATACAATATTTCAGCTGCTAAAAAAATCCTTCCTTCATGCAGGACTTTGGAGCCTCTGGATCTTCCAGTATTTCCACAGTCAGCAAGCCTGTGTGCTGGAGACTCTACAGATGCAGAACCTGCACTTCATTACTGGAAAAGAGGAGGAGGATAATCTTCAAAGAATAATGTAACCACCTCTTAGAAGAATCTCATAATAGAAGCATTCCTCTGCGTCTCATATATTTGCATTCAGGATACTGAAAACACACAGAAGGCTGGGCTAGGGCTGAATACCATCACCTCTACCCCCTCAGAAAATCACCTACACAAAGGTATTATTATTATTAAGGTCGTTCTCACTTCTCATCTTACAAATTTAGGAGAAACCACCTGTAGCCTAGAGTTTATTATAATGCAGACTGCATAAAACCAAACTCCACAGCAGGCAGGGGAGGGAGAACCGCAGTCATCCTTGTGAACTGAAATCCTGTTTGTCCGTGAAAGCAGGGAACTTGATGTTCTCACTACAGACTAAGAGCAATAAAAACAGCTTTCTGAGCCATTAATTTCTGCACAGCTGATTTCTACCAAACAATGCTCATTATTGAAAGAATTCTAAAAAAAACCGCGGGGCTGTTCCAGTGAGAAGGCTGGCACTCTGAATATCTAGACTGAGCTAACGGTGACATCAGCGCTACTACTGCTTTAATCCCCGTGGCTACTAAATGTCAAATATTTTCATTGTATTTAAAGAGCTCGCGATTGCGCACGATGAGATTAAATTACTTCACAGTTTTAAAATAAGACAACTGCGAGGCACAGCGAGCACCCACACTCTTGTCACCCAAGACCGCAATAATGGCAAGTTCTTCAGTAACACCATTCAGAAACCGCCATGCTTTTCCCAGAGCCAAAATGTCACATTTTTAGGATTTGTAATTTTTAAAGCCCTGTGAAACTCTCATATTCTGACCTTCTACAGCCTAGTGAAGTCTACAAATGCGTGCATAGCTGCCTCACTCAAATCCAAACTTATAAATAGGTTGAGCACTGAGTCACATATATTTGGGGACATGGGAAGGGGGGGAGAAAGGTGGAAAGACTAAATGTCACTGCATCAACAGTCACAAAGTCCAGTGGAAACTGAGCAGCAGGCCATGGATTTCTTACTGTTTGACAAGAGACACCAATGTAACATTAATTTCATCTACCTCGGACATGGAGACACATCAAACTATAGTCAGCACAGTAAAAGGAACTGTCTTAACATACAATATAAACTTCAGTCTGGTAAACGATTTGAAGTAGGTTATACTTTCTAAACATTCCTTAGTATTTTCATAACTGTTTGGCAATTTATTACTACAGAAGTAGAGGTAGGGCTACTACACCTGCTTCTAAAATAAACATCTAATAATCTATCCTTCTAAATTTTAAGTGGCTCATATCAACTCCAGTGAGCTAGGACACTATTGAAAGTGCAAGAAAAATGATCAATCTTCACCTTGCATAAGCAAGAAATCGCTAAAAAAAGAAACTAAATACAGTAATCCCATTTATTCCTTATTTCAGGAAGAGGGAGGGGGCGTACAAGGGGAGTTAAAATAAAATTGTCATAAAAGATACAAACTGGAGGCATAAAGTCCCATAACTAGAGAAGCTCTGAATTTAAAGAACGAGGCCAAGAGTAGATTTGGATATTGAAAAACTACCACTTCTGAATATTTCAATAAATAAGTATGTATGAGCTCATACAATCCAAGACTACATTAATCACTCGATCAATCTTGTATCTTTAAGATCTTCCCACACTCACTCATTAACTAAGCAGCTTTGTCTTAATTGTGTTCTATTAGCGAAGTACTGATTCACAGCTCTCCATGATAAGATTTTTATTTCTAAAGTTAGCATCAATTTCTATCTGAATAGCACACTCACTCAAGAGTTCCTTTGGTCATTTGAATACATGCTGGCAAATGGGATTGACTATAATGATCCGTTTGTACCCAAGCAACAGTTTCACATTACAGAGTAAGAAAGTCCAAGGGTAGGGAGCTTTTAACCTTAGAATTTTAAAATTACCTAAGATGTCCCTATAGAAAGATTGGGGGGTGAGGTGGGGGAATTACCTATATACACACAAAAATATGTGTATGTACACATCACTGGTTCAAGAACAAACCTGGAATTACAATAGAATAATTAACTTGGCTACCCATACCAGAAGTGACCTGATTACCTAAGTCAGAGTGCTAATCTTTTGTTGGGGGTGGGGGAGGCCTGTTTAAAGAAAAAAATAAAATAAAATTAAGAAGTGAGAGAAACCACTTTACTAAGAAAAAAAAGTCATCCATGCTCAGTTTTAGCCTGAAGTGGGAGTATATCATTCCTAAGATTCTTCCATACTAATTAACAAACTCACATGTTTTGAGTTTTAATCCAGAGTAAAGATGTGAGAAGCAGAATTGCAAGACTGACTCATTACAAGAAGAGCATACAAATAAAATAACCAAGCCAGAAATTAAACTCCATATAAATCTTTAGTGTACCATTTTTAAACTATTAAACCCACTAATACATCCATTTACAGCTCTTAAGCTATCTATACACATACTTCGAAAAAAGTGACAGTAAGTAGCGCTATTATTTCAACAAGCCAAGAAGAGGAGTTACTGCAGTAGGCTCCCTTCCTCTAGAAGAAAATATAAACCAAATTCAGTATCATCTCAAAAGAATCTTAACATAGAAAGAACAAAAGTGTTTCTGTAACATTCAATCACAGGATAATGTAAATGGAATTAATTCCCAAAGCAAAGTACTTCTGCAAGGAATAGAGCTATACAGGTCAACTGTTTGGACTTCAATAACCACTTCATGCCGAGACAAAACATTTTTACTTGAACAATCTGAATTTATCAGGAATAAAACACAAAACACTACCAAGCAATTATGGCAATAAGGAAACAAAAGGAAAAAAAAAAAACCAACCACACCACACACAAATCTACAAGGACCATTTTTTTTTACCTTACCTGCACTTGTTCTGTAGAGCTACTACTGAGTTCATCTCCAGACTCTGAATCTTGGTGAATTTTTTCTGAGCCTTCTCCTGCTGAGTCACAAGATTGTTCATGCAAAAAGCTGGTCTTCTCTATTTCAAAGAACTCTGGACATGGGAAATGACCCATGGAGACGGTTCTATACTGATTGGAAACCTTGGGAGATTGCAACTCATTGTTAAGCTTTCCGTTGTTTTGGGTAAGGTCCAGACTCAAACCAAGAGTTTGACCAGGGCTACTGTTCGGTCCCAGATTTTGATTGGCATCTCGAACTAAGCAAGACACTTGAACTGGAGAAGATTTTCCAAAACTAGAAAGCTCTGGTGACTTATTCACATTTTCAGTTGATCTCTGTAATCCATGTGTCAACTTCAAAGGGTTATTTGGCAGCATGCTTGCTTGCTTAACAGGTGGCATCAGTGCTTTCCGTGGTATTTCCTTCACATACTGTGCTGGCACATAAAAAGGTTTGGAATTTTCATCTCTTTTAACTTGCCACCAATCATCGTTAGTCTTTTTCACTAAGATGTATTTCTCCCCTTGCTTAATCACAATTTTCTTGTCCTTGGCCTCATACTCATAGTCGTACTCCACTTCAATGTACAATTGTCCTGGAAGGATCTTCCCACCTTTATCAGCCATTTCTATTTGAGAAGATTTCACCTTTTCAGGCCAAAGGTAAGCCACATTCTGTTTCAGCAGTGTTATTTTCCTGTTAATAATCAGAGCTGTAAGAAAAAGAAAAAAAAAAACAAAACAACACACCTATATGTAATATAGTAATTGTCCAAGAGCACTTCAGAGGAAGATAAATTGAATAGGCAAGGTTTTTTTGAAATTATGTCAACTTCAGACTAATTAATTGATGCAAGACGTTCAGATGCAACTGCAACACAGAATTTCATCTATAGCCCTCACAGTATTAAGTAAGAGTATTTAACTTTTCCAAGGTACTTTGGTTTCAGTGGTTTGAGGTCTGCATATTTACTTAGCTGTTAAGAGAGCTTTTTGTGGTATTTACCTTACAAAAAACCCAATCTAGCCGAAAGTTTAAGGGCTAAAACAGAACACAAACAAAAACCCCAGCAATCATGAAACAGGTTTACGAACAAAAACCAGATAATAAATGACAGGGCAATACATGAAAATTTTGAAAAGGACTTTTAGTTTTTTATAGTCCGGACAACCACCACTGTATCTGCACCCATGAACTACAAGTTCTATTTAATCATGTAGCATCAATGTCACAATTCATGAGCAGATAAGCATCAGTCTTGCCAACTTCACTGAACACAGTAAATTAACATGAAAGGTATGATTTCCTAATCTTGAAAATCAAAGCATGTAAGTAAAGGGGACGATCTCTAGCATTCAAATAGAATGTAGGAGAATTCGAGTAAAATGCTGGCACATTTAATCTTATAAAGATTAACAAGTAAGTCTTTTTAAAAACTGCATACTTTATGAGTGAAAAAAATTTTGTAGAAACTTGCAGCTCTGCAAGTTAAGACTTTGTGATGAGATTTGTAGCGTTTACCCTGCCACAGAGTGGAACTAATGCAATTCCATGCAGGCACACACACGCAGAGTGAGCTCAGCTACCCCTAAACAGGACTAAGGACAGAACCAACAAACAACAAAAAAGACTTCTGGGGAGAGCTGAAGCAGAAACCCCTAACAGTTCTTCAACTTTTCTTTTACTGTTTCTCCTATTTGGTCTGAGCCTTGAGGGGAAAAAAAAAAAATAAATAAAAAATTCCCACATAACCTGGTAGAAAAAGAAGCTAAAAAGCTCGAGTATGACACCAAGACAGAAGTGCCCATCTTTAAACTGTGCCTTTCTCTCTCCCACAGCCCATCTCTTCTACTTCCAGGAAGAATTTCCTATCGGTAGCTTGAAAGCTACCATTGTTTACAAAACTCCAAATGGAATCACAAGGTCAGACTAACAATTTTATTGAGGACTTGGCAGAAGAAACGATGGTACCACATTCAACAAAGCTGACAATAGGAACACGAAGCAGTAGAAAAGAATGCTAAGATTCTGGTGTTTACTCTCTCTACCATAAAAAGGTACACTGAAATTCACAGCATTATAGTCTATTTACAGCCTCCATACAAAAGAACTCGCTTACCTGCTGTTCTACATAAATAGGTATTTTTAAGCGCTGCTCTGCAGTTGTTTAGCAACCATAACAGAAGGCAAACATGAACAAATTGCAGCCATTCCCATTCTCTTCCTAGTTTTGGAAGCTCTGCCATAAAAATGTTATTTTTTCCTTGTTATTAAACCTGACTCCTCCTTCTTCAAAGTTGCTACCAACCCCTGTCACAGCTTCAAGGTCACAGAGGAGAAAAATGCGAGTGTTTCCAAGTTACAGTCTACCTCTCAGGTCTTCTACCTTGGAAGTTGACACATAGAACAGGGACCCATTCACACGGTTTTGCTTTCTCCCAAACAAAAACCAAAAAGAGAACATAAGCCCATGATTTCCCACAGGGCTACCAAGTGTTTAAAAGCTTGGATTTTTCATTTCTCTTTTGCCAATTCCATAGAACTATTTATTGAGAACACATGCTTAACATTTTTTCCAAGGCAGATAGGCTCAATAAGTTGCATTTTATGCTTAAAAAAAACCCAGAATTTTGAGAAATACAAGTTAAATAAAATGCAGTAGCTACAAAAATAGCTCTATCCACATTTGAAGTCAATTTTGCTGCCTCATCCCCTTCCAAAAAAAGAAAAAAAGAAACAACAGAAATAAGCAGCACAATTTTTTTTGTTCTTTTATCCAAGCTGCAAAATTATCAAGTCAATAGCAAACATTTGGTAGTGTTGAACATCGGATCAAAAAGAGGCTGTGTTCTGTGTTTGGCCAGAACACTAACACAGTTTTATAAACAGATCACACCACCAGGATGAAGCAAGGCTCTATCGCTCCACCCCAGAGAGAAGCAAGAAGTACCTGCGGTAGAGGTGGGAAATCTTTCTCAGTGAGTTTAACAAATACCAACATCAAACCGGTAGCTCTGCAAATA